>KV751359.1:1554324-1569517 GCA_001698575.1 Mola mola
GGGTACTATGAGTTCTTTAAGATAAGATGGTGACTGACCATGAATAGCTTTGTAGGTGAGGACAAGGATTTAAAATTCTATTCTGAATTTAACGGGGAGCCAGTGCAGAGAAGCCAGTACAGGGGAAATATGGTCTCTGATATTAGTTCTAGTCAGTACACATGCTGCTGCATTTTGGATTTACTGAAGAGTTTTTAAAATCTTATTAGGGCAACCTGAAAATAAACAAATTACAGTAATCCGGCCTGGAAGTAAAAAATGCATGAACTAGTTTTTCTGCATCTGTTGAGACAGGATGTGCCGGATTCTAGCAAAGTTACAGAGGTGAAACAAGGCCGTCCTTGAAATCTGTTTTACATGTGAGTTAAAAGACAGCTCCTGGTCAAAGATCACACTCAGGTTTCTGACAGTGGCCCTGGAGGCCGAGGCAATGCCATCCAGATTAACTATGTTGTTGGATAATGATTCTCTAATGTGTTTAAGGCCCAGCACAATGACTTTAACATTAAAGAGTTATGAGACATCCAGTTTTTAATGTCATGTCTGTAAATTATCTAACTGATCGGTTTCATCTGGCTTCATTGATAAGTATAGTTGTGTGTCGTCTGCATAACAATGAAAATGTATGGAGTGCTTTCTAACAATTTTACCTAAAGGAAGCATATATAGAGAGTGGATAGTAATGGTCCAAGCACAGAACCTTGTGGGACTCCATGACTAACCTTGTCATATCTTGATGATTCATCATTAACATGAACAAAATTATATCTATCAGATAGGTAGGACTTAAACCATCTTAGAGCAGATCCTTTAATGCCAATTTGGTGTCCCATCCTCTGTAGTAAGATGTGATGATCGATAGTGTCAAAAGCTGCACCAAGATCTAATAAGACTAGTATAGAGACAAGTCCCTCATCAGATGCAGTGAAGAGGTCATTTGTAACTTTTACCAATGCCGTTTCTGTGCTGTGATGCTTTCTAAAACCTGACTGAAACTCTTCAAATAGACTATTATACTGAAGAAAGCCACATAGTTGTTTCGCTACTGCTTTCTCTAGAATCTTTGAAAGAAAGGGGAGGTTGGATATTGGTCCAGGGTAGATTTTTTTAGGAGTGGTTTATTTACAGCTACTTTAAAAGACTGGGTCACATAACCTGTTACAAGGGATAGATTGATAATATTTAGTAGTGGATTTCTAATTAAAGGTAAAACTTCTTTGAACATGGGGTCCAGTATACAGGTTGACGATTTAGATGAAGATAATGTTGTCCTTAGTTCATGAAGGTCAATTGGATGGAAACTTTCCAAGCACACATTAGGACTAATAACGGCCTCTATAATTCCTGTTGCTGAACTGGAATTCGTGTAAGTGTAAGATATTTTCTCTGATAAGCATAATTTTATTTTTGAAGAAGTTCATAAAATCATTAAAGGTGAGGGCTCTAGTAATGCATGGTTCAATAGAATGATGGCTCTCAGTCAGCCTGGCTACAGCGTTGAAAAGGATCTTGGGCTTATTCTTGTTTTCTTCTATCAATGTATGGATTGGTCCACAGGAAGTGTTTTAGAGTAATAATCTCTAAAATGATAATCTCCCCAGGAGGGGATTTCTGAGGAAGCAGAGAAGTGTGATCTACATGAAAGCCCAGTTTCAGTTTCGGTTAAGTTCTGATTGGTACCCCAAGATAAGGGTAACAAAACTAGAATGATACGGTTTGCTTTTTAGGGGTACCATTCACAGCTTTTGACAATGGAAACACAAAAAATATGTACTGTACCAAACTGAACTGCATAGTACTGCTTGGTGGAAATGGGGTTTAAGATTGAGCTCTAGATCATCAACTGCCCCAATCCCCTTCTCTAGCCACACAAACCCCCCAATGATCAGGATGAAAGACTCTCAATGTGCCTCTTCACACCCCTCCACATTGCACAGGAACCCCACAGGGGACTGTAGTGTCATCTTCCTCTTCACACTGTACACCTCAGACATCTGGTACAACTCAGAGTCCTGTCATCTGCAGAAGTTCTCAGATAACTCTGCAGTTGCAGAGCGTATCAGTGGTGGAAAGGAGACTGGGTATAGGGGACTCGTGGACAGCGTTGTTGACTGGTGTGGAAACAACAACCTCTTAAATGTGGCAACGACAAGGTAGATTGACATAGATTTTAGGAGGAACAGGTGTGACATGGACAAAATTTCTATCCTTGGGGAAGAGGTGGAGAGGTTAGAGAGTTGACCCTAGGAGTACATCTGGATTGGAGATTGGAGAGAGTAACACTGAAGCTGTTTACAGGAAGGGACATAGCAGACTCAGTTTCCTGAGGAAGCTGAGTTCTTTCAATGCTTGCAGCAAGATGTTGAATTTTTTTTGGTACGTTGTTGCAAGTGTTCTTTACAGCCATCTGTTGGGACAGCAGCATCAGCGCCAGGGTCACCAAAAAACTGAACAAAGTGATAAAGAAGGCAGGCTCTGTGCTGGGGACTTCACTGGTGGTGGTGGAGAGGGGAATGCTGCACAAACTGCTCACCATAATGGAGAATACTAAACACCCACTCCACAACCTGCTCAAACAGCAGTGTTTTCAAACCCTGAAGAGACTCCTTCAACTCTTACATAATACGGACCGCGACAGGAAATCTTTCCTGCCCACTAATATAAAACTGAACAAAGACTCCCCTCTGTGCATGTACAAAAACCTACCTGCCTACTTAGCAGTTTGCACTGTGATCTTACTGTTGCACATTTCATGACAATTTTGCAATGTGTTACTATTTTATCTCTATCTCTTTTATCTATTTATCTGGGCAAAAACTGGGCAGCAGCTAATCACACATCCAATGTACATTGTCTCAACCTTTCTTTCTTTTTCACCTTCTCTGTACTTCTCTTACACAGTCTAGTAACGCCTAGGGATCAGGAAGTGACACTACATCTATACAATGTAAAACACTAACACAGCATATGTGCATGTATTTGTAAACACAACATCTCTCTTGTAACCCAAGGAAAGATTTTTTTCTAGCACAGATAACCTTAGCAGGTACAGACAGGTAGTAATAAACTCAGAATTCACTGCATGTTTTAACTTTCATGACAGTCACAGTGCAAGTCTTATTTATGGAAACTAAATCTAATATTTAACATACAGTTTGAAATACTGGGATTCAGAATAAGGCATATACAGTAGCTTCAGTAAGGTACCTTAATGTGCAACAAAAAAATCTGCAATAACGCATATGATTCTATTTTGGTAACTAACTTAAAGTGCCAGAATCTAATGTTTAAAATTGCATCTGTAAAGAAGTGTATCAGTGCATGTAACAAAATTATAACAAAAATCAAATAGACACTGTAACATCAACTACTAATCACTTTTTGTCTCATATAGTTTACAGTCATTTCTCTCTCTCTCTTTTATTTATTTATTTCTGTTTGCGTGTCTTTTTGTCTTCGACTTGGGCTTACTCCCTCACATAATCTTTTGTCCAGGCTGGTGAGCTTCTCTTTCTGTGAAGCACAGGTCTGGTTGTGATTTTTGTCGGGTTGAAGCGTCCATTTATGTCCCAGCCTATGGTGCAACTTTAAATCTCTCAGGACAGAGAGAAAGGCATGCTGACTTCAGCACCAATACAGGCTCAGGAGGTTCTGCTTCCTTGTCTCGAATCTGTGTAACGCTTGCTTTTTATCTGCTGTGAAGCGACTCTTGTTCTGACATGTGTATACTTCCCAGCGTCATCAGGTGGTGGCAGAATATTCAGGTTTGTCCACATTGACCTCCCTTTGAGAAGCTGGAAAGGAGATTCTCCAGCTGTGGCATGTGGTGTTGCTCTGTAGCTGTCGAGCATCTCAATGACAACAGGCTTCCAGGGGCAGTGGGTGACTTGTGCTGTCTGAAGGCTGTCTTTCAACATTATTTTAAAGCACTCAGCACATCTGTTAGCCAGGGGGCGATAGACACTTGTTCTGATATACCTGATCCCGCTTTCTTTCATAAAATTAGCAAAGCCGGAAGATTTGAACTGCAGCCCATTATCTGTTGTAATGGTGTGGGGATTCCCCTCTCGTACAAAACAGAAGTTAGGAATGTTAATATTGTGACTGTGGTGGCAGAAGGAGTAAAGGCAACTTCTGGCCATTTACTGAAGTAGTCAGTGAGGGTGATGGCGAATCTACAGTCATAGGTTCCATGTTCAAATGGACCTACAATGTGAACAGCCACATGTTGGAAGGGACCCTGTGGAAACACAACTGGTTGCAGGAGTGCAGGGGAAGTGACAACCGTTTTGCCACATAACTGACAAGTTGGGCACGATGACAGGACAGTGTGGAGCAGCTCATCCATGCATTGTTTTGTGCGCACCACACCTTGATGACCTTCCTGAGGCAGATGCACAATTTGCTCTCGTGAGGACAATGGGACCACGAGGCGAGTTCTCCAGAAGATCAGGGGGGATTCTGTAGCAAGCTCATGTCTCACTCACCAAGTGGTAAAGTTGGACATCAGTAGGAAGAGACTTTTCCACTCACAGCCATTTAGAGTGAATGACCTTTCGAAGCTGTGTGAGCTCGGGACAGTTTTCACACTCAGCATTAAAGTCTGCCAGAGACAGTGCCATCAAGAGGGGATAAATGTCAGCTATTTCACTGAAGTCCAGCTCAGGATCAGTAGTTGTACTTGTGCTGAGGGGAATACATGCTCCTCCATTCTCAGGTGTTTTGGGTCTGGAGCTGATGAGGGAACTGTTAAACAGTGTGCATGTGGCAAATCTCTCTCTTTCTCTCCCTGCCTGGCCACAGCAGCAGAGAAGGAGAAGTTGCAGGAGTCGCTCCAGAGGCAGCTTCAGATGGGATCTCAATATTTAAAACATTACCTTTGTAGTTTAAGCTGTTTGTTAATTTGCTGGTGGGTCTGGCTGTCTTTTTTTCTTTCTATTAGGTTAGCTGTCTTGTGTTCAGGGTAGACGAAAGTGCCTTGATCTGACGGGCATGTAAGGGTTGGTCAGGGAGGCTCCCTTCCTTTTTTTTTTTTTTTTTTAATTTTGACCAACCCATCACTTTTTCTTCAAAAAAAGTGTTTCATTGAATAAGGCATTGTGTTGAACATTGATTTTTTTAAATTACTATTATATTCACTTTGTTTTTCTTGGTTTGGTTTACTTATGTTGTGACCCTTTTGAATGAGTCGCTATAAGGGTCGTAACTCCATCGGCCATGACATTGTGAGTACCAAGGTGGTACTGCATGTCGTACTGGAAACGCATCTGTCACAATCTGCTCCTGGATTTCCCCTCAACCACCCCCACACTACCTGCTTAACTACCTGTCCTCATTAAAGTCATCAGACTCACCTGTTCCTCCCAGCTGCAATCAATTACCCAGCCTCCTTTTAACCAGCTCCTCCACACTCACTCTTCGCCAGATTGTCGTCGCGTCATGCACTACTCTCCAGCACTCTGTTCCGGACAGATCTCCTGGTACCTGACCTGCCTTCTGCCCCTGACCACGTCTCCTCGTCTCTGCCGCGGTAACCTGACCTGCCTTCTGTCTTTGAACTTTGCATCTGCCCACTCCCTGTCTGCCTGCTGTCTGCCTGGATTCCCTCTCCGGAGACTCCTGCCCCATTCTGAACTTAGACGTGCTCACCGACCAGGTTTCCTGATTGTCGCCCGTTTGGACTTGTGAACATTGTAAATAAAGTTCTGAACTGTGCCGGTCTAGATTTGTGCTGTTCTTGGGTCCGCTCTCATACCCGTTGCAGCATCAGTCAGGCTGACCCACGTGCAATGCGCATGTTAGCTCCATTCATGCCTTTGGTGCTGAATAGAGTTGTGAAAGCTTGGTGATCAGTCCTAAGTAGGAATCTGTGTCCCTAAACGTAAGTCCTTTATGTTTCAACTGCCAATACACATGCCAGAGCCTCTTTCTCAATTGTTCGTGCTGCCTCTTGTGGTGGAAATCCGTAAACTGTTTGGTGAAAAAGTTTAAAAGGAGAACACAAGGTTCTTTTTGTACTGTTTAATTGAATCACTCAAGCAAGTGTAAAACAGACAAAGGACAAGCAAATAGAGTCGAACAAAGTCAAAGCAGTAGTTTGATCAAACGAGTCAGAGATGTTAGTCTCAGACTGACTACAGCTGAACTGTTCACTGCTTATAAAGGAAAACAGTCATTCTGGACAACTTAGATAAGGACCTCTCCTGGTTTGTTTGACCCACCCTTTACAGGTCCGTTGGTCTCTCCCAGGGTGGGCTGTGAACTGCAGTTAGAGATAACGTTTGTCCGTCAAAACATGACGTATATGAACTCTATTCTATATCTAACGCAAGTAATAAAGAGTAATAAAGAATTTCCCCTACATCTCTCAGCTGCGGACAGGGTGCAAGAAGTGAATGCAACAATGCGTTCTGCATTGTCTGAGTGTAGCTGCGTCAGGACAGCACCCCACCTGTAGTCTGAGACATCTGCAGTAATGAATGTTGGCAGTTTTGGGTTGTAGATGGCAAGTCTGGATCCATGGATTACAATGACTTCCGGACCAACAGACTATATCTGCATCTGGATCACTAGACTTCACCTACCCCTGGAATTATAGATTCCACATACTCTTGGACACACTGAATTCATCAGCAACAGTCAGATATGGACACATGGACTACAACAACTCCTGGACCAACACACTACACCTGCTTCTGGGTCAAGAGATTTTACGTACATCTGGATTTATAGTCTCATGAACTCCTACATTCTTACTAATATGTTATTGTCATGTTGTTGTGTTCTGTACAAGTGGCATCTATTGCAAGTCTGTCTGTCCTGAGAAGAGGTAGCCCTCCTCTGTGGTTCTTCCTGAGGTTTCTTATTTTTCCCTGTTTAGTGTTTCTTAAGTTCTTCCTCACCCGGTTCGAGGGTCTAAGGGCAGAGGGTGTCACATCTGTACGGTTTGTGAAAGCTCAGTGAAACAATTCGGAATTTGTGATTTTGGGCTATACTAATAAAATTTGATTTGAAATTTGATTTGAAGTACTGGGTTTTATGGTAACATTGTTTTTTTTTAGTTTTTTAGTCCAGGCTGAGTGTTCAATCATAGCAGTTGCCGTAGTGTCTCTACCAGTGTGGCATAGTTCGGAAAATATTTACTGAACCAGGAGGCGTAGCCCAAAAAAGAGTGCTGCTAAGTCTTTTGGATGCTGGAGCTTCTGTAATGGCAGTCAGGTGATCAGGGCTTGGACCCAGACCCTCGTTGCAGATAATGTCCCAGAAACAAAATGCCAGTGCGACAAAATTTGCTTTTAGTCATAGTTGATCTGCAAGACATTTTTTAGGTGTTCATGTTTTTCTTTCAAAAAGCCCATACACTATGATGTCAGCTTAGTATGTCTGGACTCAAGGTAGGTCCTTGAGGGGGGTATGCATCATTTTTTGGGGGTGCAGACAGTGCTGATGCATGGCGAAAAGGTGTGTGAACTGGAATGGTCCTTCATAGGTTATAAAAGCTGTCAGGCTCCGGGTGAAGTGATAGTTGATCGTAGGCTGAGCTCAAGTCAATCTGACTGTAGTGTGTGGCATCCACAATTTCAGCAAATAAGTCTTCCAGGTGTGGAAGAAGGTAGCAGTCCATGATCACACATTTATTAGGCTCACTTAAATCAACAAACAGCCTCAGGCCTCCTTTACGTTTGTGCACAACCACAGGTGGGCTTACCTATTTGGAAGCATCCACTCATTCAATGATGCCTGCCTGGAGTAATTGGTTCAGCCCTGCTGAGACTTCTTTGCATATGCTAGCAGTAGGTGTCTCAGTTTTTGCCGGACATGAGGTACTGACTTGTCCACTTGCACTTTGTGAACGAAGCCTTTAACACATCCAAGGTGGGCAGGATCAGTGTTTAACACTGCTGTTGTTCCTTAGCAGCATAGGAAGGTTTTGCATAATCCTCTATGTTGTAATAGACTTTGCATTCAGCGATGTTGATTTTGAGTACTTTAATCAGATCCAGGCCCAACAGGGGTGATCCGGGATACTTTGGGTTCTATGAGTTGGCAGGCTGCAAAGTGTTGCTTATACACTTGTAGCACCCCTTTGTTGTCCGGGCAATTAATAGGGGTAGCTAACCTGAGTTCTTTAAATAAAGTGTTATCTCTAACTATTAGTGTGTGTTTACTTTGTCTTTTAACTGTGTGTAATAATTACTATGTAGCAAGACTGTTATGACTAATATGCAAGTACTCACTTTTGGAGGATTAGCTTTAAACTTAACTTTAAGTATTTTAACTTATAGGGTAGGCGACTACAAGGCTTACTCTTTAAGGAAAAACTATAGCTCTATGTTCTCAAGCTAAATGCAAATAACCATTCACAGGCAATGAAATCTTTGTAAATTAAATGAACTATTTAATTATGTACACAATCAGAAAGTTCCTTTTGTAATTTATAAGTGCAATTCAGTTTTCTTTCCATCTTAAAATAGCTTGCAAGTGCACATTCACGTAGCCTATAAAACAATACAAACACAGGGCTCTAAGCCTCAATGAAATTAAATACCCTATAGCCGGCAGTATAAATAAAAATAATATCCCAAGTCAAGTGGTTGTTGCAGGCCTGGCACGTGGCTTGTGTACGGCGTATCACACCAAAATGGCAGCTCCTTCACTCTAAATGAGCTAAAAGACAAAAAACACTCACAGCTCCTGGAACAGGCAGCGCGCGCGAAACTCTTCTCCGGAGAGTGTTTAGTTGGTTGGAACCACAGGAATCTCGTGTTACTGTGTCCTCTGGTTTACACAGACTTGACGAGCTCTCTGGGTTGGCGAACACACAGTCCAAAAGTTATCCAGAAGAGCTAGCTATCTCACTGTAGAGCTAAGCTAGGCCGTATGGCAGACCGCCTGAACGTTGAACTCCTCTTCGGAATAAATCGTTCAAAACAGTCCATCCGTCGAATATAACAACAATCAGAGTTCACGGGTTGTGTACTCACATTATTACTCTTCAAACACTTGGGAAATATGCGGACTACGTATTTCCACTGGTAAGGTTTCAAAAAACAACCCACAGCAACCATTCCTAGCGTTCTGTCTCTCTATCCTCCGTCACTCTCTCCTCACACCTGACCTTCAATTCACTTTTCATTGGCTCATGAAAATAAACAAAATGCAACACTTTACGTTTGGATTTCTTCTCATAGTATTCAAAATAAAACATCTTTACAATATTTCCAGCATAATGAACATAGTATTTTGGAAAACAAAATATATATTTACATCATGTAAATATTTCAATACATGAACTTAACCATGAAATCTAATGGCTATTGCACAATATGCAACATCAATCCTCTGCATAGTTTTTAAACTTTTAAATCCTATTTATTCTATTTATACTATTTATTAATTCCAATTTATGAATCAAGGAACTTCTAATATCTAGGCCTAATTTTCCATAGGGCTACACACTGTCTCTGGTAAAACAGACAGATGCTCCAGTATCCACAAATAGCTCAAGCGGCTGTGCATTTCCTTCTGGTGCTTCAATGTTGAAATGGCAGGTTATCTTATAAGCTGCAGCTGCAAGCTTAATCATCCATTTAGAGCACAGCTAACTCTCGAACTGAAACTTCTCTCACCTCACTCACAGTTGATCTACACACTTTGGTGAAATGTCCCTTTTTGCCACAGTAGCTACGTTGCACTTTTGCAGCTTGGCAGGATCAATCATTAGCCAAGTGTTCGTTAGAACCACATCTATAGCAATTACAAAGCTAGTGAGACCCACTTGGCTGTTTGTATTGACTTTGAGGTGATGCAGCTGAAGGTGCTTGTGCCGGCCCCGCTACTTTTTTCCTTTTAAAAATGTTTATTTGTATTATCAATAGCTTGTACGGGGCTAGCAGTAGCCGTTGTAGCTGAAGAAAGCATTTTTTAGCAATTTCAACTGCTGCCTCCACTTAGCCGACTATTGTCAGGGCTTTATCCAGTGTGAGGTCTCCCTCCATTAGCAAATGAGATGAGCATTAACAATTAGCTGGTATCAAATCACTTTTTATCTGTCTGAAGCCACATGGTGTAGTTAACACTGTCAGAGCTGCCACATACTGGGTCAGTTTCATCAACTCTCTGTACACACTGTCTAAATGTGTGTCGGCATGCTAGCACGTTAATCTTTGGTACAAAGTGTATTGTAAGCGCTGACTTGGCTTCATCAAATGTTGTAAATGTCAAATGTCCATCCGTATCCCATAGAATTGCGCAGCAGCACTCATGAGGCCATACGTTTCCTCGAGCATGTAGTTATTGAACATTTTCATCCACATTTCAAACAGCAATGGCAGTTGACTAACATGCTGAAAGGGTTGGTACTGAAGCACACATCTCGTCACCAATTTGTTATGTTGGTGAGTGAGGGACAGAAGACAGCGTAACTGTCAGCTAATCATATATCCCACGTAACGTGTCTCAACCTTTCTTTCTTCTTCTTCTTCTTCTTCACCCTCTCTCTACTATATTTCCTTCTCTTCTCTTGCAGTCTAGTAAGCCCTAGCAATCAGGAGGGGAAACTACATCCATACAATGTAAAAGGTAAGATAAGATGTAACTTTATTGATCCCACTTGGAAGAAATTCAGGTTGACACAGCAGTACAGAAGTGAGTAGCAGTGCAGGGTAAGTACCAAAATCAGTCAAACACAATATAAGAAGGGATAAATAAAAACTAAAATACTAGAAATTAAAAATATACTAAGTATTATGTACAGTCTGGCCTCTGTGTATAAAGTATACAAAGTGCAATGTTCCTGCGTTTTATAAATAGAGTGCATCATGAGGTTACCGAATAGTGAGGAATTCTAAATATATAAATAGTTGGACATGTGCAGCATCAGCGTTTTTATCCTAGAGCGGTGTATGAATTGAGTCCTTAATCTGTGGAGTGGGTGGTGCTGGGAAGGATGGGAGCTCTGGCGTTGTGCAGTCTGATGGCAGATGGAATGAAGGAGCCCCCCAAGTGCTTTGGGGCCCGTGGCTGGATGAGTCTGTAGCTAAAGGTGCTCCTGTGTTTCCGCAGCTCGGCATAGACAGGATGAGAGGATTGTCCATGATAGTCTTCAGCTATCCTCTCATCCTCCTCTCAGTCACTACCTCCACACTGTCCAGCTCCATCCCCACCACGGAGCTGATTTTCTTCACAAGCTTGTTCAGTTTGTTTACACCACTGCTCCCAATGCCGCCTCCCCAACACGTAGCAGCAAAGAAGATGACACTGGCCACTACAGAGTGGTAGAACATCCGTAGCAGTCTGGTGTCCACGTTGAAGGACCTGAGCCTCCTCAGGAAGAACAGTCTGCTCTGACCTCTCCTGTAGAGAGCCTCTGTGTTGCTTGACCAGTCCAGTTTGTTATTTAGGTGCACCCCCAGGAACTTGTAGGTGTCCACCATCTCCACCCCCTCCCCGTTTATGAAAACAGGTGTTGGGTGTCTCTTCCTGCGTCGGAGGTCCACTAACAGCTCTGTGGTTTTCCCAATGTGGAGCTGCAGGTGGTTCCTGTCACACACAAAAAACTAACACAGCATATGTACATGTATTTGTAAACACAATAACTCTGTACCTAATTCTGAGCCTATTTTTTTTTTTTTTTGTACATTTATAATATAGATGTTATATAACATACATTTTAATCTAGTGTGTGTTTTTTTGGGTGAAATTGGGGTCATTTGTGACCTGCAGCTACAACACTGGAATTCCCATAATGGGATTAATAAAGTACATGTAATCTCATCTAATCTACAGATGCAGCCACTTGAAATTGCTGCTCTTTCCGTGTGTGGTACGTGAAAGGCCCTCGGAAAATCAATGGCTGACCATAGGAAAAGTCCTGGGCATTATGAGATCCCCTGTGGTGACGTAGTAAACT
Organism: Mola mola; assembly: GCA_001698575.1. Classification (NCBI taxonomy): domain Eukaryota; kingdom Metazoa; phylum Chordata; class Actinopteri; order Tetraodontiformes; family Molidae; genus Mola; species Mola mola. The sequence goes on from KV751359.1 coordinate 1,566,236, forward strand.
CAGAGATGAATGGTAACTCTCCTCAGCATGGGTTTTGGGAAATGTGTTGCAGTGCTTTATCTACTGTACTTTGTCTACCTAATTCTGTTGTGTCTACTGTAGCTCAGCCATGAAAGGGACAATTTTTGAATTATTAAACAGTAGTGCATGAAAAATGAAAGAAATACACGCACATTACTGTTGTACCTGCCTGAGTTACAGTGACCGTGACGGTGTCTGTACACTGCAGTCAGTTTACAGAACTTGCTTACAGTCAGGAAGTTTTCTTCACCCAAAAATTCACTAAACTCCGCTATTTTAAAAGGAGTCATGGGGAGATTCTTTATGGGCTACAAATTATCAAATTGCCGTTGCCATTTTTCAGTCAATGATGGTGTTATTGTCATTACAATGTCGCTTCTTTCAGAAAGCAGTGTCAATGTTGAAAATCAATTAACTGCTTGTTCAGTAACAGGACCAGTTCCGGGCTGATTTAAATTGGTCTCCAGTGGTGGACTGGTAATAAGGATGTTCTGGAGAATCACAGAACAGCTGATATGTTGGAGTCACTTCAGAAAAATAAATAAATAAACCGGCGGATGGGGTAATATTCTAAAAAAAATCTTAGAATTTCAAGGTTTTAACATGGCAGATTTATGAGAAAAAGTTAGGACTTTAATGTGACAAATAAATGACCAAAAAGAGAGTGATATAACAGTCAGAATCTTGTCAAGTTAATTCAAGTCTTCTAAAGTTAATGCCACAGTATTTCCAGCTGTTTACACAGGGCATTATTCAAGTAGTTATATGTGCCTACATGTGTTCACTGTATGATCCTCTACTGTCTGTGTGATGTTTGGATGTATAGAAGAACATAGATCATTAGATATGGTGGATCTAGTCAACATATCAGGAGATTAAAACCTCTGTGTTCTGTGTGTAAATGTGCATATGCATCCTGCTGTTAGAGGTGAACAACAGCTCTCCTCCTCCATTAAATATCCTAGTGTTTGATCAAAGGCACTTAATTGCCTATTCAAATGATCATCTGCAGTGGAACCACCACAAATGTAAAATCCATGCAGGATTGATAAGTGAACAATCTCCCCTCTCTCATTTACAGAAAGACTTTGCAGAAGCACAAAGAAACAGTCTCCTGTTTAATGTGTACTGTTTGTGTACCAAGTTGGATTGTCCATTAAGCTCCGAGCAACTCTTTTAACACAGCATTGTAAGGTGATGACTGGCGGTGTCTCAGAGGCTGTTTACAAGATAAAAAATTCAACTTTACAGGGCAGCCCATTTTTCAGAAAAGATAGGAGTGAGACATTAGAGGGAAGTGCATGCAATTTCTTGCAGGAAAACAGCCACAAACAGGGCATGTAATGGGGCACAGCTTGGCTCATTTTGTGCAGACTGTAGTGTTGCGTGGTTAAGTAGGCAGAACAGGGCAGTGTGAGAAAAATTTATTTTCGACACCTCATTGAGCCAACATTCATCCAAAGATTTGCCCCAGCATTGTCATGCAGTCCATCAAGCATGGAGTGGCATGCACAAAAGACTTTTTGATTTACTTTCAAAATAAAAGCTCTGTCACTCAGACTTGTTAGGCCAGAGCTGCCTTGATTGCTCTTATTTTGTAAAATTCAGAAAAAAGTCCAAACAATTAGGCTTGGGACTTGCCCAACCTTCTTCACAAATTCTCCAAAGCTTTTTCTCTTTTTACTTTAGAGCATGAGAAATCAAGATTGCAGTGTGGGAGCGTTCAACTGGTACATGTGTCACACGCTCAATGTGTAAGCGTGTGACACATGTACCAAGTGGTGACACATTGAAAATTAACAAATGCCCATTTCCACAGTGGGACATAGGCCCCAGAAGAAGGAAGGAGAATTCTAGTGGCTGGAAACTGGCTGGCAGCTGGCTAGAAGTCAGCTGGGAGTGGTAATTTTAAGCATCTGTAAGTACCCAACTCCCAGCTGCCTGACCATGTCCTGCAAAAGGTCCTTCTGCTTGAATTCTATTTAAAATAAAGGCCCTAAATGTGTTTTGAGCATTGGATCTAGTTTAAGTAGGACTATTTTATGATCATTCACATTCTGAGTATTTTACAGCTACAAGTGCAGTTCCCTTAACTGGCAGTGCAGTATCCATCTCAGTCATAGAGCAGCAAGAATGATTCCTCATTTATTAGACAATCTGTTCATTTCATGCTCAACTCCTTAATGCAGTACAGTTCTGTGCATGTTTGTCTTTAAAGAGGAGCTGTTGAAGATGGATGTCTTGTCTTATTGGTGACTGCTGTAACATTTGAAAGAGGTAAACTACTACTGGACTAAACAGCTTTGTTGAGCTAAACTGAACTCCACATTGGAGTAATGTTGAAAAAAAATATTTAGTAAATTTAGTAAAGTTTTACAGCCAAAAACACCAATAAATAGGTTATAGGTTGAAAAATACCAACTTTCTCCTTTAGGTAAGATGAAAACAAGAAACTGAGCCTAAAAGATGGATGATTGACGAAGCCATGGCTGATATTTTTTTATTCATTTTTTCCTATACATCTCCTCACCTTAGTTAACTTGAACTGTGTAACTTTGTGTAAGGCATAAAATGCTTTAAGGAAACAGAAATAAGAACCAAGATCAGTACTTCCAATAACATTAACAGATGACTGTCAATGAAAGGACACATCAGGCCCATGTCTCCATCAAAACCTGATGTCAAGAAGAGGAAGACAGCAGCATGTGTCTGCCATGTGACTGGCCATTCTCAGAGATGCCTGTTAGTTGAGTCGTCAAAGATTGTCTGCTGTTGTGACTGATGACTTGATTGCACTTGCAGAGGCTCAACTTTTTTTTTACTCAAACACCCGAAACATGCATTGATGCCTCCAAATACTCATTTTCAGCTGAGTCAGGGTAAAGAGCAAAGGTAAGGGGCGTTTGTTTGATGTCATGTCAGTCATGTTCCCTAAGGGTTTCAGTTCATTGGAAAGAGGTGATACTGAATACTCATGGTGCAATCAAAATCCTATATACTCTGTCCTTTATATGTCAGAGGAGAAGAGGCTTACTTGTTCGGTATTGATGAACAACGTTCAGATGAGGAGATCCAATAAACACCCTGGGATGGGCCAAGGGTTCAGTAAGATTCCTTAAATCCTTTTCCATTGATTTCAGGAAGTCATAGAAATTGTCTCTGTGCTTTGTTTTATAGTTCAATACATGTCAATAGCAATACACCTTATTATATGCATTTTGGATAGCTTGTTATAGTAACAAAACATGCTTTTTGGCTTTG
>KV751359.1:1570154-1588442 GCA_001698575.1 Mola mola
GCAACATTTTTTGATTTGTTTGTTCTTGTACATCTTACATACAAGCTAATTCTAATGTTGAAGGAAAGACAAACAGGTTCCTTAACAGTGTTCATTGTTTACTTTATGGTAATGTTATTTTCCTGTCACCTCTGCCATGACCTCTCTTCATCAAAATACCACGTCAAAGGTTTCCATTGAAATAATTCATTCATACTTTAAAGGGTATAAAAAAGCAAGTTTATTTTCAGAGGTTTATTCTGCTTTTTTGGGTAAGACATCATGACATCATGTCCCCCTAACATGCTTCCCATCCACTGTGGAAAGTATACACATACACGGTAAATGGAGTTGTTTCATCTGTGTATGTTAAAGACTCAAAAACAAATTTCAGGGTTGCATATACATAGACATTTTTTGTAACATATGTCAAAAGAAGAAATAAACTTGTTTCCATTGATGACATTTTTTAGTTTTTATACCTCTGCCCTTCCACATGGGTCATCTTGGAGGATATAAAACTTTCCTCTTAAATTTTCCCAAATAAACACCTTGGCAATAGAATATGTTTTTTAAAATAATATTTTAGGTGAGTTTAAAATTTTGGGAGTCATGCCATTTTAAATGAATTGATACTTCCCATTACGTTTACTGGAGGAGTAATCAGGGCCTCCTTTCTGCAGCAGGGCTCGTCGGTCTCTTCCACCGCAGCCCCGTCGCCTTTCCCGAAGTAGATCTGGCTGCGCCACGCGTAGCTGGACCTGGATCAATAGGCCTCTGGATTTATAGATTTCATCTCTTTCACATGTATCAGCAGGATTCTCATTAATTTGTTATTATCATGTTGTGTTCTGTTTATGTGACATCTACTGGACATCTGTCTATCCCAGGAAAAAGGATCCCTCCTTTTTGATTCTTCCTAAGATGTCTTATTTTACTCTGCTCAGGGTTTTTTCAGTTTTCCTTCACCCAGTTCATTGGTCTAAGTGCAGAAGGTGTCACATCTGTACAGTTTGTAAAAGCCCTCTGAGCCAAATTATAATTTTGAGCTTTGCAAATAAAATTTGTTTGATAACTCCTAAATTATTCTTGAGCTTTGTTTTGTGTTATGCCAAAACAGGTTCCTGTTGACACAGGCTCCACCCTCTAATAGTCTCTATAGGTTTTTCCCCACTCAAATCATAGTCCATGCTGTTAGCCACTTAAATTTGCGTGAAATATAGCCTACCAGTGAGTCTGTGATGAAGGCCAGGACCTCATCATGTATCCTTTTTATTTTCAGCGATTCTGAGCTTGCCAGTGATAATTTCACTGAAATTTCATTAAACTGCGGTCATCATAGTATCGTAACAACCTTTTTTTTATGAAAATGGATGCAAATGGAACAAGGTGCATGCAATCTGTCTCTCATGAAACTGTAACAACACAAAATAGTCAATTCCCTGGAGAAAGAGAAGAAAAGACAGACATATGAATACATTTCACAAAACAGAAGAAGCTTTGTAAACTATGGGGAGTGAGCATCACCATTTTCAAAAAAAACAAAAAAAAAACAAACTAATAGCAACATGATCGCAACTAATGCAAGGCATCCCAAAATTCAAGCAGAGTTAAACACTCTTCATGAGCAAATGATGTGTTTTTGCAAAACTATAAGCTAAAGAACACCAACTTTGTCGTGTGAAATTTAAATTTGTTAAAATGTTAAAATTTTCATTCATATTCGCAACATGGCTAGCAAAGAAAATGAGTGCATAACAGCAGAATATTAAAGCAGCTTTTCCAAGTGCTTTAAAGTGACCAAATTACATCTAAGAAAACCAGACCACAGTACCAAAATGAATTGGGTGCACTTGATTACAAGTCATTGTTATTTAAGATGAGGACTTTGTTCTTATAATGGAGGCAGTAGTTAAATGGGTGGCTGACTTTTCCAAATAAAACTAAAGTAAGCAATCTGCTTATGAGAAACAAAAATTGATGAAGAGAATGGTTGGTGCCTGGAGGGTATCTAATGGAACTGATCTCGGAGTGTTTAGTAGGAAACAACTGGACTTCTTATCTTGTTTGAAGACGTTTCGCCTCTCATCCGAAAGGCTTCTTCAGTTCTGAGGTTCAGTGTGGGAAACCCAGGTATTTAACCCCGAGTGGGTAGAGACAATCACCAATCACCAACAACGAGGATGTGTTTTGAAACCAACAGCCTCCTTTGTTGGTGAGACAATCACCAACAAAGAGGACATGTTATGAGACTAACAGCCTCTTTTTTGATGAGACAATCACCAACAAGGAGGACGTGTTTAGAAAACAACAGCCTCGTCTGCGGTCGTCTGGCTAGGCATCGTGTGAGTCGTTAAGGTCACAAGAGCCCGGGTGTGAATCACTTGAGCGTGTTTGCCCCTCACCCTTGGTTCCGTGTGACACCTTGGGTTCACATGGCCCCAGGTGTGTGTGGGGGTTAAATGGAACTGACTTTTCAACAACAAAGGACAGACTGCTTCATTCTTTATTATAAATTCATGCTACTTCTGTGTTGAACATAAACCAGAAAACATTATTGGTCCTTGAGCAAGTAGCCCACCCATACATAATACAGTCAATCAAGGCATGTGTGGAACACATCATATCAGAAAATTCCTCACAGTAATAACTAACCGCATGTAAACACACCATACAAGTGGGAGAGAGAACAATCTGAGGATTCCAAGAGTCCCCTGTGATGGAAAGTTACTCTAAGCCTGAAACTGAGGGCTTCCAAGGAACCATTTGTTTTTTCGTTAAACGTGACATCAATGGTTACATAAATAACGGACTGGTGTTCAGCTGTATGTGTATAAAGAGAGAGATATAATCCACCTTTCATCAACTTTTTTGACAGGTCGACCTTTGACTTAGGCCGGGGTCACTGGGTTTGCGGGGGGGGGGTTGGCATATACGTAAGCAATGACGTGGCAAGGCGGTGTTGATTTTCATCCAATGAGGCGATGACTTTGAAAATTTAGATGCGAAAATGGTTTCTGACCCTTGTGGAAGTAACATCTTCAGCAGTAAGTTCTCGGTGCGAGTCCTCCCTCACAGACCACTCCCTTCCCCTTCACTCACTGTCAGTCCTTGAGACAGTCATAGAGAATAGATGGTTCCCGAACAGGCCAAAGCAACTCCGATAGATTTTTTTTAAAAACAAAGAAAGACCTTGATCGCTACTTTAAGGGCAGCGACGAAGTTCAAGACATGATGTGGGAACCGTAGAATAATTTTGTACCAGAAACCTTTCTGCTCTCAAAAACCATCTTGTCCCAACACCGGAGCTGTGTTGAACACAAGAAAAAGACATCTGTTGAGGCAAATAGGCAGTAAAGCATGCAATGAAAATGTCATGGGGTTGGATATACAACCATCACAAATGTGTACCATTCCGAAATTCCTGCGTCTTACCCCCTGCCCTTCCCCAATTTCAAGGGGATCTTTGTGATATGCAAGCTCTGGCCGAACACAACGACGGGTTTAACTATTTATTAACGGTCATCGATGTGCTTATGTACGAGCCTTAAAGAAAAAGACCAGGTTAGAGGACAGCAGAGCCTTCCGGTCTGTCTTAAAGGACAGTCAGACCCCCGAAAAGTTACAAACTGATGCAAGTAAAGAATTTTTTAACAAGACTTTCGGAGCTTTAACGAAGAAACGTTGGTCATTTTGCTACGCCAGTGATCTGACAGCATCGGTGGTGGAGACATTTAATCGTACATTGAAGTTAGAATGTGGAGATATTTTACGGCAAACAACACCTGCGGGTACATCAACGTCTTACAGGAGTTGATGAACAGCTACAATTGTGGTTATCACAAGAGTATAAGAATGAAGCCTATGCAGGTGAGATCTAGGAACGCCCTCAAGTGTTTCAAAACCTGTATGGCACCTTTCCCATCCACCATCGGGACATGCTAAACATGAATTTTAAAAAGGGCGATTTGGTCAGAATATCGAAGTTGAGAGGCGTATTTGATAAGTTTAACGGACATTTTGTTTACCACGTTGGAATGCACGCCTCAACTTCACCCTGTGTACAAACTGAAAGATGCTGACGGCGAGCCTATCCAAGGGACCCTCTACGAAGCAGAGCTGCAAAAAGTAAAACTAGGAAAGGGCAAATTTTATGTGGTGGAAAAGATTTTGAAACAACCTACTTCCCAGGGTGAAAAGCAAATTCTAGTGCGTTGGAAGAACTGGCCTGAGATATTCAACAGCTGGATATCGGTTTCAAACCTGCAAAACAAAAAAAAAAAAAAAAGTAAGACGAGGTATGGCGCCTCTCATTTTGTTTATTCTGTGTGAATAAATAAATAAACATTCTCGTCCTATGAGGATGAGGAGGAAGGAGGGAGGGGTTGGAATACCCTTTGTCGCATCAAGGATGAAACCCAGCCAGACAGGACCATGCAAAAACCTTTAAAAAAAACCAACAATCAGGACCTCTCATTTTGTTTGTTCTCTCTCCCCCCGGCCTACATCATGGATGGATGTGTGTTTATAAATAATACAAGGTATGATTTCACAATGAACTAGCGGAAGCCATAGAACTGAAAGGACAATGGGTAGTGGGTCTGTGTGAAATCATTTATCCCCCGTATGTGATATAATTTACCGAGGAATTTTGCATATTTTGAACTTACCAAAACGACCCCTGAAAATTAGGAGAAGAAGAAGAAGAAAAAAAAGAAGGAAAAGAAGAGGAGAAAAGCGGAGAAAGAGTAGGAAACGGAGGAGGATGAGTGGGAGGAAGAGGAGGAGGAGGGGAAGAGTTTGAATACCCCTTGTTGATCAGTACAAAATGTAATTGGGGAAAATATTGCGAACATCCTTAAATACTGTCATCCCAGCGCTCAGAAAGTATGTTCCTAGCGCAGATATGTCTTACAAATCCATACATTTTCCCCCTTGGCCTACATGCTGGGTTTGAAACTCGACGAGTGGTGGACTGTCTCCAACCGCGCCACCCCCTATCCCTGTGATCTCCATGTCGGGATATATAACCTCTTTATTTACACGGACATTATTCTGTATCAACCGGTCGGTGACAGCTACTTGAACCTTTTGGGTGTGGTGAACATCAAAGGTGATTTTGGAGACACGGTGAGCATTAGAAACAACACGTTACATTACTTGTCAAATACTTGTCAAAGAAACATATTGTAAACATTCACATCGAAATTAAAATGGATTGCGAAAGGTGCATGGACTTTGTTTACGGAAAGACTATCCTGAAGCTTAATTTTAAACCTGCAAGAACCCCCCCTCTCTCTCTCTCTCTCTCTCTCTCTCTCTCTCTCTCTCTCTCTGTCTGAGAAATCATGGCACAAATCCGACCGGACCCTCACCGTTTTGTGAGGTATTATGAAAATCAAGTTGGCGGAGCTCTCCCTGGATTTCACAGCGCTCCCATGATTTACAGTCGCGGGTTAGGCTCTATATCTTCCAGATTATTTCGTTTCTTATCATCCTTGGTGAAAACAGGTTTTTCCATCGCTAAACCTCACCTGAAAACAGCTGCTGAAAACATTTCCTCCAACGTGTTCAGTCATGCTGTTGCCAAAATGACAAAGACCCCCTGAGCAGGAAGGATCGGAAGGTATAATGTTTTTATTGCGAAGAGCTCAGAAAAACCCTCCTTGGCGTCACGTTTCCTCGGCTTCTAAATGCAGACGCTCCGGTCAGAGGACGACAGTTGGAAGAAAGCGGTCTAAGGGAAAAAAGTCTGGTGGGAAGACCTCGGGAGACCTCTTTTGAAAAAAAAACAAAACAGCATGGCTCTTTTGCATCGCCATTCACAAGAGTGCAGCATGGCAGAGCTGGATTCAGTTTCACTGCCAACTCATCCAAGGAGGGTTATTATACCATAATATTGTCGGCGCTCCCGTGTGCATTCCCAGCAGTAATCCGGACGGAAATCCCGTCTCCATTCACGGAAATGGCAGCGGAGCTTGCCTTGTTGCAACCCGCCCCGTGATAGTTTTAGCTGGGGCTCTGAAAAAAACCATCCATCCCGCATCCATATTTTGAGCATTGACAGATGATGATATACATTTTAAGGAATTGCACGGTATCCCGTACCTTCTCCAGAGCTGCTCGAGCCAGAGGATGTGTCTGAGGAGACGCTGAATGTTTGATGGATCTGCAATAATTGTTTACAATGCCTCTGGATCCTACCTTTCGGCTGGGCATCATTACGTGAACTATTCTCTTCCGGGACGGTTCCTATACTTTCCGTTGTTTCAAGAAGAGTGTCTTGGACACGGAGTGCTTGCGCCAGCTGGGTTAAAAGGCTTTTAGATCTGAGGATTTCGTCTAACTCTGAATCATCCCATTCATCAATAATCATTAATCTCATCGGTCAGTGTCTGATCTGTTTGACTCAAACCCTTTTGACCCAGGTGTCCTAAGAGGCATGCTAAACCTGTGTGAGTCAGCTCTTTTCTTGTGGAAGACCTAAATACAACAAAACCCAGTTCACTAATTATGTCCTAAGCAATTAAAATCAGCAATAACCCAGTGCACATGTGAAATCATAATCAGCATCAAAATCCACTCTGAGAATTGTCTAGAAAATTCAGAAATGTACACGACTGTGACGCTTTCCATCAAATCATACATTCTGCACCGCTTGTCTGATGGATCCTGTATTCTTCTGATGTTTTAACAATTCCAGCTGATGTTAGGGGATCAAAAACATTTGTGTGTGCTCCTTTTTTCAACTTTGATTAATCCAACTGGAAATAAATGGAATGGCTGCACCTAAGAATAGCAATAAAACTCCAGTTATCCAGGCTGGTTAATAATCATTTCAAAACTTGGACATTTGTTGGCAACTAGTCTGATCTTTTCTTTTGAACCATTGGTTGGTCAGCAAGAGGTTAAGGGAGAGGTATTTCCACAGGGCACATTAATAAAGTCACTGCTTGGATTACTTAGAACCCTTTGAATGCATGGTGATGATTTATATAACTTATACCCAGCCTTTTTTACTCATGCCAGATTTCTCTATGACGACTCTCATCCTTTTCTGTTAGCCAGAAATATTTGTCTGCCTGAATGCAAAATTGACTTCAGGTTCGTAATAAAACTCGGTATTTGGTGTTTAAACTAATGGCTCAACTGGATTTACTGTGAATAAACAAATTTTGAGCTAAATAAATACAACTCAAATTCTGATGAGCATATTTGGTGAATACATTTTGTACTTACATATTTATTACCAGCATCATTTATTAAATCAATAATAAGCAAATCGTTGTGTTTTGGGTTAGCGGTACATCACATAGATTCTAGCAAACAGAATTTCTAATCAAGTTTTATAATAATCTAATATCCATAGTGTATTGTTGTAATATCAGGCAACACCCTAAGCTTGATGTACACCTGGTGAATTCTTTAGATGAAACTTCTTTTTATCATATTTAATTGTATCAGACACAGCTGTCAAATGAGAGAAATCAGATTTCAAACTTGTAAACTTGTCGTTTCAAGGACTCATGGGTGACCACTTCAAAATTTACAGCATTGAATGCACTATAAGCTAAAGTCCCTGCTATGAGTTTGCTCCACAGTGCACATGAGTGTAGTGGGAATATGAGTGTGTCATGTTACATCTGGCGGGCAGGATGCAATGATACAATTCTATTGATGATAGCACAGTGCCCTTAACAAAACTGAAATAATTTTCAACGTCAATGTTTGGTAATTATTTGCGGGTGACTGATAGGATAGTCTTAGACTGTCTGTGAAGATTCTCAGTCAGTTCAGACAGTTCAGTCTTTTAGACTGAAATGTCAGGTAATTGGTGGCAAAAAAAAAAACCTTATCATCATCACAGCCCTGTTGTACAGCTATATTGCATGCATGCGTCCAAAGAGCATTTCTGGGGTCCAGACATTCTGCTTTCCATATTTGGCTAGAAAGGATTTCATGGCCTGAATTTGTTAATTCATCCATTCACACTTTTACATCACATCAGCCTGCACACAACGCTGTGATCCAAAGGCAGCAACATTCTCACTGATGAGGCAGTGAACTTGCTGTAGGAGATCTTGGTAAGGGGATTTAAATCCCTCTGTACATGGCATCTGAAAAATTTGTGATGAAAAACTACAGAATTAGAACATGTATATGTCACATGATAACACATCTGATAACTCAGATGTGACCAGCTTTACACTTGGGCATGTGCAGCCCTAGCCTGTGCATACTAATCCTCTACAGGGTTCTTATTAACAAAAGCTTTTACCATTTTTTAGTGACGCAAGCTACTGCTTACAAAATTTCTTACTACTATTGAAAAGTGTCTAATAAGCAGTATATTTAGTTGAATGAATTTTGTATATATATCTCCATTTTTTTCTTTATGTTAATAGGTTTTTGTAATCTTTGATTTAATGGAATTTTCAACTGGTGTATTGTAGACTCATCCTCTTTGTCCTGTGCTTTTCAGGAGTTCACTGATCAGCACCAGGTAAATTGCCAGAATTCAGATGGATCTTAAAAAGCTCCCTCAAATCATCGTCAGTCAACTCCAGAAGAACTGAATGATCTAATAAATCAGCTTTCTGCCTGAGACATGTGGGTACTGTTGGACTAAAGTCATCTACCTCAGCAATATCAGGCACAGGGACACGTTAGTCTTAAGTCTGTTTAACCACCTGAACACTGTTGGCGGGTGTGTGGGTCTCTACATTAAATCCTACAAGCCATGAAGCCTGTTTCCCATAACAGGTGTACCAGACAATTCTTTTATTGATGTACCATTATATATATATAAAAAAAAAAGGCTTAAGCATCACCCTGGTAGTTGATCAACAGCTGTGTTGTTATCCTCTTCTCCTTGTGGATTGTTATTTTCAGATATGCTCCTGGAAACATGTACGTATATGTGTATACTGTATGTTTCCTTTTCATCTACGGGAGTAGGCCGAAACTCACAACTTAGATCTATATTTAAACAGTTTTTTGTAGATTATTTGTGGCCCTGGTCTGCTTGGCTAACCTCTCTTTTCTGTGCTATTTTCTCCCTGATTTCCTTTCACGACAAATATCTTTTATGCTTAGGCTCATGCAAAGCTTCTGGAACTATAGAACACAGTTTCCATGTAACGGATGGATTTAGATGTATAAGGTAAATATTTCTCAATTTAACAAGGATCACTCACTGTTTGAAATTGTAGATGATTCAAAACCTCTTGTGCATGCTTCTACACCTGCAGAAGAAGACAATAACAGTAAATAAATTATGCTTCAAACATTAAACATACAAAAAGAAATTTTCTGTGTTAAACACTACCCCTCCACACGAGTCATTAAAGTGAGAACGGTACCAAATAAATTACACTAAACATACATAGGTTTAAATAAAAACAATGTAATAGAAAATGTAAGTATATATTAATTGACATACAAAAATATAAGCCTAGCTTCTTGGTAAAGCCCTGGTGGCATCTAGCCACAGATGGCAACTGTACACCAGCATGAATCCACTTAGAGCATCAAATATGTCTGGGATCATCAGTGTCTCAGCTAATTAACACTTCTGGTATTCTCTCTGATGCCGGATTGGTGCACACCAGTGCAGCACTGACATCTTGTTGGGTAAGAGATCTTACATCCCACATGATGGCAAAAGAACAACATATCAGGTCATCTCCTTGATTAAAACAAAGGTGCGCTGCTATTTGGCAAACATAGCTGCGTTTGTATTTTCATTGCAAAGTGGGGCATGGGTGACAAATAATCTAAAAACTTGACACTGACCAAAAGCTACTGTAACATTGATCACTTGGGAGGTGCCACCTTGAACGAGTATGCCCAAAAGTAGAGTGGTACTCTATACTCCATATTAATTCTGTTTTCTGTAGGTAAACTCCATTTGCAGCATTTAGGATGAGCTCAGTGTCAGAGAGGAGGTGTTCATTGGAGAAGACAGAATTGTGGTATCATCAGAACAAAAACAAATATCTTCCAATATCTCACAGCCACTGAGTCTTTTAGTAGGCAAATAATCTTTAAGTGATAATACAGTTACTGGTTCAGAAAGAACAACCTTGATGATGTTTTGTCCTTTGTTGACACTTTTAAGGAGATTTGACTGACCATCAAATGCTTGGCCTGGAAATTTACATTCCAGTATTTGTGCTACGTGTCAATTCCACTGTCTGAGGATTCATATGGGCAAGGAAGGCTCTCATATTTCTTATTACATTAAGACTTTGCATCCAACATGGTGACTATTCTGTAGTTGAAAACAAACAGGGCATTGGTATGTTAAACTAATGCATGCAAAGAATGAAAAAAATGAAGTTCATAAAGGCACGGATCAGTCTTTCATCCTATCCTTTCTGAGCTGTAATTAATCAGTAGCTGAGTTAAAAACAATTTCACGAATTTGCAGATTCATGGAAAACTAAAATACACGACAGCTTTCATTTTACATTTTACCTCGCTCATAAATTTGACCATATGCACTTTGATTATGAAATTGCAAACTGCTAACTGAAGTTGTCGTTCAAGTAAACCACCTCACCCGACGAGTGTACTACAAAGGGAGTTTAACCTACTAAGTCAGGGTTGACAAACATGGACTGCCTACACTGGCATTAAATGGCACTATGGCAAATAATATGTTAATTGACTCATTGTTAACTTACTTAGTTTGTGGGCCTTCGCATAAAAGGCGCATGTTCAGCAGCATGACTCATGTCCCTCAGTTTTTTTCCCCAGTAATAATGTAGGATTATCTTGTCCTGTTGCCAAGCTGTTTTAATCAATAATATTAAAATCTGTAGTAGGCTTGAGTCGAGAGAAAGGTTAATATGTCTGGCACCAAGTCTGGAGGATCCAATAATGCAGAGTCTACAGGGAGCATAATCAGACACACCTGAGGGACAACACTTGACAGGACATGGGAGTAAGACACAGACAGAACTTCAAAGTAAAACAGGAAACACCGAATGACCCTAACAGACAGATACTTGGCACTAGCAGACCCTGACATAATGTTCTTAGACAACATATAAACGAGTGAGAGCATGTTGCTGCATTTATGAGGAAATAAATCACAAATTTAGAGGGAAAAATTCTGATAGTAATCATACATTTTACAAAAAACAATTTTAAAAATTGCTTTCTCCCCTCGAGAAACTGAATCCTCACATTTTAAAGCTGATTTACACATCTTACAACTACAGATGCCATTGCTCACCATGTATTAAACCCGCAGTGATAAATTCTAGACTTCATAATCAATGAATCAATGATTACAATGTGAGACAGTTCCTGTAAACAAAGGTACATTTCCATGAGGAATACAGAAGAATGTGGTGAAAGGTTCAATTAATTTTGGCAACAGAAAACTAGAAAACACTGGAAAAATGTTTAGAGGCAGAGGTAATTTGGTACAAGGGGAAATCCACAGTGAAGGAGAAACCCAGTGGAGAGAAAAAAGTCCAAAAACAAGGAAAATGGAGCTGAAAATAATGAGCAGAGCGCAGTGATCAGTGGAGGCAAATTCTAGGCAAAGAAATACAGAATGACTTTGTGGTTGAACAAAGGAGTCTGGAGCTGTAAGCTGTGAACTGAGAATTTTATATATATATTTCCCAACTCGCCCTCTGTAGGCGGCCTTGTGTCTCCTTCAAGCTCAGGTCCTCTACCAGAGGCCTGGGAGCCTGAAGGTCCTGCGCAGTATCTTAGCTGTTCCTAGGATTGCACTCTTCTGGACAGAGATCTCAGGTGTTATTCCTGGGATTTGTTGGAGCCACTCTCCCAGCGTGTTACAGCCCCGAGTGCTCCTATCATCACAGGTACCACCGATGCCTTCACTCCCAACATCCTTTCCAGTTCCTCTTTCAGCCCTTGGTATTTCTTGGGCTTCTCATGTTCCTTCTTCCTGATGTTGCTATCAATTGGGATTGCGATATCTCTCACTGCCGCCTTCTTGTCATGCTTGTTGACCACCACGATATCTGATTGATTAGCCACCCCCATCTTATCGATTTGGATCTGTAAGTCCCACAGGATCTTATGATGGTCATTCTCAATCACCTTTGGAGATGTCATCCACTTTGATCCTGAAACCTCCAGCCCATAGTTGGAGCAGATGTTTCTGTATACTATGCCAACCACCAGGTTATGACACTCCAAATATGCCTTACCTGCCTGCATCTTGCACCCTATTGTTATGTGTTGCACTGTCTCGGGGGCATCTTTGCACAGTTTGCACCTTGGGTCCTGTCTGGTGTGGTAGACCCCGGCCTGTATCGATCTTGTGTTCAAGGCCTGTTCTTCTGCTGCCATTATCAGTGCCTCTGTGTTGTCCCTGAGACGAACCTTCTCCAGTCACTGGGAAGTTTTCTCAATATCAGCCACTTCCTCTATCTGTCAGTGGTACATCCCGTGCAGGGGCTTGTCTCTCCAAGATGGTCTCGCTTCTTCCTTCTCCTTACTGGGTTTCTGCTGCCTGAGGCATTCACTTAGCAGGTCATCATTCGGGGCCATCTTCCTGATGTATTCCTGGATCTTGGTTGTTTCATCATAGGGTAGTGGCTTTGTTGCTTACTAATTCACGGCCTCCCTCTTTCCGCTTAGCGTACAGTCTCAGGGTGCTGGACTTGGGGTGAATACCTCCATGCATGTTGAGGCGCTTCCTTGTCTTGATATCTGTGGCTTCTATCTCCTACTTTGGCAAGGTTATTATACCAGCAGGGTATCTAATAATGGGCAGGGCATGGTGTTGATGGCTCAGATCTTGTTCTGATCATTCAGCTGACTTCTCAGGACCTGTCTTACTCTATATACGTATTTGGCTGTGGCTGACTTCCTTGCGGCCTCTTCATGATTCCCATTTGCCTGGGGGATCCCAAAGTATTTGTAGCTGTCCTGAACATTGGCTATGTTGCCTTCTGGTAGTTCAACCCCTTCAGTTGTGATCATCTTGCCTCTCTTAGATATCTTTCGGCTACACTTGTCCAGCCCAAGTGACATGTCAATGTCAGTGCTGTTGATCCCGGTGATGTGGATCAGTGAGTTGATGTCTTGCTCACTCTTCAAGTACAGCTTGATATCACCTATGTAGAAGAGGTGGCTGATCGTTGTTCCATTACTGAACCAGTATCCAAGGCCACCCTTTGTGATGATCTGGTTGAGGGGGTTCAGGCCAATGCAGGGGGGATAGGGCATCAACTTGGTATGTGCCACATTTGATGCTAACTTAGGGAAGTATTGAGCCACATGCCTACTCATCTTGGCTGCAATGATGCCTGACGGGAGCTTCCATGTCGTGCAGGTTATCGGTCGGTAGTTGGATGGAATCATTCTCTTCTGGGGTCCTTCATGATCAGGACCGTCCGGCGTTGGGTCAACCACTCTTGATGGATCCCATCTTTCAGCAGTTGGTTCATCTGAACTGCCAAGTGTGCATGGAGTGCAGTTAGCTTTTTTAGCCAGTAATTGTGGATCATGTCAGGGTCTGATGATGTCAAACTCTTCATCCTTGAGACTCTCTCTTGGATGTCTGCCATTGTGATGTTTACTGGGTCTTGTTCTGGGAGATGGCTATGGTCCTCTCTAAAGTCCACCAACCACTGAGCATGGCTGTTATGTGATGACTCTTTCTCCAATATTCCCTTCCATTAAAGTTCAGTCTCATCCCTGGGTGGGTCCGTCCTCATCTTATTACCTTCCTACTGAGAGTACACTTTGGATGGTTCAGTGGTGAACATCCTGTTGATTCTCCGGGCAACCACGTCTCTAGTGTACCTCTTTAGGTGGGCAGCTAGGGCTGTGAGCCTCTGTTTGGCAGTCTCAAGTGCCTCAGTTAAGGACAGCTTGCTGTACTGGTTTAGTACTTTGGTGGTCTTGCCCTTCTCCAGCACTAACAGTTGGCTAACCTCTCTCCGTGTTGCCTTGATCTTAGCCTCCAACCACCTTCTACATGGAAGGTACTGCCCCTTATGGCTCAGATTCAACTTGTAGCCAAGCACCTCTAGGACTACTGTTGCTATTGCATATATCAGCTTGTTGATCTCAGTGATGGTCAAAGTAGGGATGGTTTGTAGTGCTGCATTCACATCCTCTAGCAGACTTTCCGAGGGTATTCTGCCACTATGCCTTGGTAAACGTTCCCAGGGGTTCTAGATATCCATGTTAGCCATTATATTCCTTGTTTAAAGATATCTCATGTTAAATAACATAGTACTATGATTTCATTGTCTTAGTTGAAATCAACGGCCATTCACTTCAGTCAATTATGCATTAGTATCAGGCACAAATCAGAAGAATTCAGAATGCAGAGTCAGGCACCAGGGTATGAACAATCAAATCTGTTTACTTCAGGCAGGCGTCTAAACCAGGAAGACAAAATAATCAGTCTGAGTAACAAAATCACTCGACTTAAATCGGGAGCTGAGAAAACAATCTGGATCATAAAGAAAGAGACTCAGAGGAAAGTAATTGCTGAAACGCTGACATTAGAGCACAAGACGATCTGGCACAGGACGGAAGGAACATGGCTTAAATGCACTGGGAGAGGGAAGACAACTAGACACAGCTCTAACACATTAGGATGGGGAAGTAATCAAACAAGAGGGAAAAACACTTGACAGGACACGAGGAATAACACACAAAACAAATTTCAAAATAAAACAGGAAATAACACACTGACCCTAACAACAGACACTAACAGACTCTGACAATTAGAGCAATTATTTTTACATTTCCATCACCAAAAATGGTGAATGGTGCTGAAAGAGCCAATGTGTGCCCTCCTGTTTAACCTCTGGACTGGATGCACAGCAACTCACTGTCTGAAACTTGTAGCATGGGGGCACCTTTTTAGGCCAACAGAGTATGGAAAAATGAAGCTCCAGACTGAAAAAAATTTAATGAAACCTGTAAGGCGATAAATGATTTTGCTAGCTTAGGTAAAACTGGTTATGCCAGCAGGTCCATGGGACCATTCATTGAAGATGTGACCTATTCCTAAACTTTAAATTGTATGTATGTATGGGAAATTTACTGTATAACTCAAAATATTTTTTGTGAAAATTTGAGTAACTGGCAGCTGCTTTTCACTGTACAGTAACTGAACAATGTCTTTGCAGTATCGAAGATATAGTGCCCCAGTAGCTGGATAAAGCGTGCCTTGACTGCAACCTCAGTTTACAATGAGAGTCACTAAGCTCAGTTTCATTCTACATGGGGGTGAGTTACGGTTGCCCTGATTAGGTCGCCAAGACACAGCAGGCAGGGAATTAAAGAATTAAAGAATTCAAACAGCAGCAAAAATGCAAGAGTGAGATGCAGTAAGGCATGAGCAGGAGGTGAAAATATCTTGAGATACTTTCACATTTTTGTATCATTTGATTCAGGTGTATTTTATCAGGTAAGGTAAATAGATTTCTAGACTGTTTCTGAGGTTTGGTTGATTTACTTTTGAGGCTGATACTGAGAGAGCCAGTAAAAGTTAAACCTGCTGCTTTTATACCTCTTGTAGCTAAAAGTAAAAGAGTGCAATCATTCTTTCTTGTACAATGGAATTAAAGCTGCAAGAAGGGTTGAACAGGCCCTTGCAACCCTGCCCCTGTGGACAATGGCCCACAAAACAGAGACAAGCAGGTCAAGGCGGTAAGCGTATTGCGTTTATACCTCTTGTAGCTAAAAGTAAAAGAGTGCAATCATTCTTTCTTGTACAATGGAATTAAAGCTGCAAGAAGGGTTGAACAGGCCCTTGCAACCCTGCCCCTGTGGACAATGGCCCACAAAACAGAGACAAGCAGGTCAAGGCGGTAAGCGTATTGCGTCACTTCCTGTTGTTTGTGTCTGGTCGTCTTGCTGTACCTTGCTAACTATCTGAGAGGGTTTTAACAACATTAATTGTTTAACTGCTGTGTATTGAAAGTGTAAACCCTGTACTTAAGCACCCTTTAGCCCGCTCTCATTTTAGTGAATTTATCGCTACTCTTACAACCGTTCTGTGTCGCGCTAACCAACTCAGGTATTGTACCTGCCGCACAGCAATGGCTTCTCCCTCTCGTTCTCCTCTCTCTTGCTCAGTGTGTCACATGTTTAGTTATTCCTCTGCCTCATTTAGTGATAATGGTACCTGTACTAAGTGTAGTTTATTTGCTGCGTTGGAGGCGAGGCTGAGTGATTTGGAGGCTACGATCCGCACCTTGCAAACCAAACCAGTAGCTTCGCTAGCTAGCCAGCACCCATTAGCCGGTGCGGGTCGACTGAGAGCAGCGCCCGAGCAGTCGGGAAACCAGGGAAGTTGGGTGACTGTTCGAAGGAAGCATAATCCTAAGCAGAAGCCCACGGTTCACCACCCACCCGTTCACGTTTCCAACAGATTTTCCCCACTCAGTGACGCACCCACTGAGAAACCAACTCTAGTAATTGGCAGCTCTATTTTGCGAAACGTGACATTTTCCACACCAGCGGCCATAGTCAAATGTATTCCTGGGGCCAGAGCGGGCGACGTGGAATCAAATTTAAAGCTGCTGGCAAAAAGTAAACGTAAATACAGTAAGATTGTAATTCATGTCGGCGGTAATGACGTTCGGCTACGCCAGTCGGAAGTCACAGTCGCAGTTTACAAAGTAAAGAGACTTAAATGTGGACTCTTGAATATCAGATCCCTATCATCTAAAGGTGTATTAATAAATGAGCTTATATCAGATAACAATATTGATTTATTCTGCCTTACTGAAACTTGGCTGTGCCAAGACGAATATGTAAGTCTTAATGAATCCACTCCTCCCAGTCACATTAACACACACATTCCCAGAGACACTGGCAGAGGTGGTGGAGTTGCAGCCATTTTCAATTCTGCCCTATTAATAAACCCTAAGCCCAAACAAAAATTTAGTTCATTTGAAAATCTCATTCTTAGCATTTCCGATCCAACCATGAAAACTCCAATTATGTTTGTTATAGTGTATCGAGCACCTGGACCCTAAACTGAATTTTTATCTGAATTTTCAGAGTTTCTCTCAGCTCTGGTCCTCAAAACAGATAAAGTCATTATTGTAGGTGACTTTAATATCCATGTAGACATTGAAAACGACAGCCTTGGTACGGCATTTCTCTCACTATTAGATTCATTCGGCTTCTGTCAGTGTGTACAAGAATCAACACACACTTTTAATCACACCCTTGATCTTGTTCTGACATATGGCATTGAAATTGAGCATTTAAATGTCTCTGCGCAAAATCTGCTTTTATCAGATCATTATCTTCTAACATTTGAATTTCTGCTCATCAACTATAAACCAAGAGTCACTAGTTATTATAGCAGATGCATATCTGAGGACACTGTTGAAAATTTTAAAGAAATTATTCCCTCTGCATTAATTTCAGTGCCATATCCCAAAATAACAGAGGAGTCATATCTTAAATTTAGCCCCTCCCAGCTTGATCACCTTGCCGATTTCACTGCCGGCTCTCTACGTGCTTCACTCGATTCCATTGCCCCAGTTAAAAAGAAAACAAAACCAGTAAAGAGACTAGCTCCGTGGTATAATCTTAACACTCGCAAGTTAAAACAGAAAACTCATAAACTTGAAAAGAAATGGCGTTCCACTAAACTGGAAGAGCCACACATGGCCTGGCAGGATAGCCTTAAAGTATACAGGAAGGCCCTTCGCCGAGCAAGAAAAGACTACTATTCAGCGTTGATAGAAGAAAACAAGAATAAGCCCAGGATCCTTTTCAGCACTGTAGCCAGGCTGACTGAGAGCCATCATTCTATTGAACCATGCATTCCTAGAGCCCTCACCTGTAATGATTTTATGAACTTCTTCAATAATAAAATTAGACTTATCAGAGAAAATATCCTACACTCCACAGATTCCAGTTCAGCAACAGGAATTATAGAGGCTGTTATTAGTCCTGATGTGTGTTTGGAAAGCTTCCATCCAATTGACCTTAAGGAACTAACGACAACATTATCTTCATCTAAATCATCAACCTGTATACTAGACCCCATACCTACTAGGTTGCTCAAAGAGGTTTTACCCCTAATTAGAAATCCACTACTAAACATTATCAATCTATCCCTTGTAACAGGTTATGTGCCCCAGTCATTTAAAGTAGCTGTAATTAAACCGCTCCTAAAAAAACCTACCCTAGACCCAGAAGTTTTAGCCAACTATAAGAGGTTTTACCCTTAATTAGAAATCCTGTCATGGTTCTGCCCTCTGCTTTTAGTTTGGTAGTTTTGTTTCGTTCTGTCTCCGGTTTTGTGTTACTTCATTTCAGGACTTAAAGCGG
>KV751359.1:1590727-1625824 GCA_001698575.1 Mola mola
TACATCCGGACTCATAGAATCCACAGACTCTGGGACTCATGGATGTTTTATGCATTCTAAATGAACTGTTATGTTTTTGTGTTCTGTACAAGTGACATTTATTGCACGTCTGTCCGTCCTAGGAAGAAGGATCCCTTCTCTGTGGCTCTTCCTGAGGTTTCTTATTTTCCCTGTTTAGGGTTTTTTAAGTTTTTCCTCACCCGGTTCGAGGGTCTAAGGGCAGAGGATGTCACATCTGTACAGTTTGTCAAAGCCCAGTGAGATAATGTGTAAATTGTGATTTCGGGCTATACAAATAAAATTTGATTTGAAGGCGGTCCTGAAATTTACTGCATTTTGAACACTTTAGCAAAGATCTGAAATTTGGGGGTGATAAGTAAGATATGCCAGTTTACAACTTTTTGTGTCATGGCAAATTATGCCAGGCTTCTTGTGGAGGACCCAAGTTAAAGAAGACACAAGATCACCCATATCAGTTTATTAAGCTACATTTCCACCAAGCAGTACATTTCAATTCAGCACATGTATGAATTTTAACGTCATTACAGATGTGTATTTACACTGGCGACCGTACCATTACCTGGAGGCCGGGGTAACCAGACCTTGCCACCTACATAAGTTGTTTGACATCATAGAAAAGCAATTTGTCAATCAAGTCTGAAGAAAACAAACAAATGGGTGGGTCGCCAACTCATTTACGAGTTACACCTTGCATCATTTGACCCTAACAACTCACATTATGACAAAAAGGGCCAACAAGTCATTTGACCAACCCCAAGGTGCAACAACCCTACAACAGGTTGAAGACCTGGGACTTCCCACCAAAAAAAAAAAACACTTGAGGGAGGTGGAAAAGTTGGCACATCTATGTAAGGTAAATGGAAATAAGTACAATGGAAACATATGAAGCAAATAAAGGATGATGTTTAGAGATCACGTGACTTAAATGTCAGTCAACTCACCCATTTTCCACTGCAGGAGACAAGTGATTGTGGCAGCAGCGGATGAAAAGCACATATCAGTAGTAGTATTTCCAATGTCCATTGTGCTATTTTTGTTGCGCTTTCCTTTCATCTTCCTCTACGTGTAAGTAGTTATGCTCTTTAATTGCGTCATTAGGTTGCACCATCTAGTTCTTCTGTGGTTAAAAAAACTTTACTACCTGCTGGCTAGTTCAATGAACTAACTCCTAATATTCACAAAACTTTAGTGGATGGAAACACACATAAATGTATATTTTCGTTTTTTGAGTTTTGGAAAATTTGGTTAAAATTGTTCGTGCATTTTAATGCAAACCCAGTTTATGAGACTTTGCTGATTTGAACCTTTAAGCGACATAAAGCTGCAGATATTTTCAAAGAGTGAAAAGGTGGGATTTCAGGCTGCCAGTTTAGTACCAAATCTCTTTTTACCACGGAGCCATTCTGTTATATCGTAATATATCTCAATCGTATATCGTATCTCTGTATGTGAGGAATGTGATTTAGCATTGTCTTGCTGAAATAACAAGGCCTTCCTTCATCTTTTACTTGGCAGTGTGTTGCCTCAGAGCCTGTACATATCATTCAGCCTTATTGATGCTTTCATAAATGTGTAGGTTACCAATTCCATGCCCACTAATGCAGCTCCATATCATCTTGGCTGCTGGCTTTTGAAATGTCCACGGATAACATACCAGATGATCCCTCTTTTCTTTAGCCACTTTCTTTCTCCACAGGAGAGTTTTCCACTTTGCGTCCATCTGTGTGTCCGTTTGGGGCCCAGATAAGATAATACCATTTTCTCTTTCCATGATAGCGTTTTCACTCACATCTGTGGATACAATAATTAATGTGTTCACAGACAATTGTTTTCTAGCGCTTGCAGTGATGTCTACAACTAAATCATGGCTGTTTTCATTGCAGTGCCATCTGAAGGCCTGAAGATCTCAGCCATCCAATATTTATAGATATAGAAAGATAGATTTTTTTAGCCTTGCTCCATGCGTACAGAGATTTCTAAAGATTTACTAAATCTTTTAATGATATTATCTACTGTAGACAATTAACACTTTATATTGGAATTTTTTGTTGAGAAGCATAATTCTTAAATCGTTGCCCCATTTGCCAGTGTTTTCTTTCACAGAGCCCCCCAGCAGCTCAACCAGGGAACTTAGGTGACTGTTCGAAGGAAGCATAGTCCTAAGCAGGAGCCCGCAGTTCACCACCAACCCGTTCATGTTTTCAACAGATTATCCCCACTCAGTGTCGCACCCACTGAGAAACCAAGTCATGACACCAGTCCGAAGTCACAAAAAATGAATGTTGAGTCGGTGTGTCCTTTTGCCAAAAACACTGTAGTATGAAGTCAGTAAATCAAATAAATAAGGTTCACACAGGAACTTTAAAACAAATCAACATCACTAATGAAACAGTTTACAAAACAAAGATAATTAAATGTGGAATCTTGAATATCATCTAAAGGTGTATTAATAAATGAGCTTATATCAGACAACAATATTGATTTGTTTTGCTTTACTGAAACCTGGCTGTGCCAAGATGAATATGTAAGCTTTAATGAATCCACTCCTCCCAGTCATATTAACACACACATTCCCAGAGACACTGGCAGAAGGGGTGGTGTCACAGCCATTTCTGAATTCTATTAATAAACCTTAAGTCTATACTGAATTTGTGCTCATTTGAAAATCTTATTCTTTGCATTTCCAATCCAACTCTTCAACCAACTATTTCAATTATTGTAAATCCAGCACCCGCACCCTATACTGAATTTTTATCTGAATTTTCAGAGTTTTTGTCAGCCTCGGTCTTTAAAACACATAAAATTATTAATGGAGGGGACTTCATTTCTGTCACTGTTCGTTCATTTGGCTCCGGTCAGTGTGTACAAGAATCAGCCCACATTCTTAATCACACCGTTGATCTTTTTCTGTATTATGGCATTAAAATTGATCACTTAAAAGTCTCCGCGCAAAATTATCCGATCATCATCTTATGACGTTCATCTACTATATGCAGAGAGTCAGTAGTTTTTATAGCCGATGCATATCTGACAACACTTGAAAAATTTAAAGAACTCATTCCCTATGGAATAAATTCACTGCCATATCCCAAAATAACAGAGGAGTCATATGTAAATTTTAGTCCTTCCCAGCTTGATCACCTCGCTGATTGCACTGCTGGCTCTCTACGTGCCTCACTCGATTCTATCGCCCCAGTAAAAAAGAAAACAAAAAAGCTCAAGAGACTAACTCCAGGGTACAATCGCAGCACTAGTAAGTTAAAATAGAAAACTCACAAACTTGAAAAGAAATGGCGTTCCACTAAACTGGAAGAGTCACGCCTGGCCTGGCAGGATAGCCTTAAAGTATACAGGAAGGCCCTTCGCCGAGCAAGAAAAGACTACTATTCAGTGTTAATTGAAGAAAATGAGAATAAGCCCAGGATTCTTTTCAGCACTGTAGCCAGACTGACAGAGAGGTTTATTCTATTGAACCATGCATTCCTAAAGCCTTCACAAGTAATGGTTTTATTTACTTTTTTAATAATAAAATTATCAGAGAAAATATCATACACCTCACAGATTGCAGTTCGACAACGGGAACTATAGAGGAAGTTACTGGTGCTGATATGTGTTTGGAGAGCCTCTATTCAATTGACCTTCATGAGCTAATTTCAACATTATCTTCGTACATATCGTCAACTTGTTTACTAGACCTCATACCTGCTAGACTGCTCAAAGATGTTTTACCTTGAGCTGGTACTGAATATAATCAATCTGTCTCTCGTAGCAGGTTATGTGCCCCAGTCTTTTAAAGTAGCTGTAATTAAACCACTACTATAAAAACCTACCCTGGATCCAGAAGTTCTAGCCAACTATAGACCAATATCCTACCTCTTTCAAAGATTCTAGAGAAAGCAGTAGCTAAACAGCTGTGTGACTTTCTTCAGGATAATAGTCTATTTCAGGATTTCCAGACAGGTTATTGAAGGCATTACAGCACAGAAACGGCTTTGGTGAAAGTTACAAATGACCTCCTCATTGCATCTAATCAGGAACCCATCTCTGCACTAGTTGTATTAGATTTTAGTGCAGCTTTTGAAACCTATTGAACATCACATTCTACCACAGAGGCTAGAACATCAAATTGGCATTAAAGGATCTGCTTTAAGCTGGTTTATGTTAATGATGAATCATTTAGATATGATAAAGAGTCATGGAGTCCCACATGGTTCTGTGCTTGGACCAAAAGTATTCACTCTATAATTTCTCCTTTTAGGAAATATTATTAAAAGTATATTTAGTACATATATAAGTACATATATTTTCTATGCTATGTATATGACACACAATTATACTTAACAAAGCCAGATTAAATCCATCAGTTTGCTAAACTCCAGACATGTCTCAAGGACATTAGAAAGTGAATGTTTTATAACTTTTTATTGTTAAACTCTGACAAAACTGAAGTAATTGTGCTGGGCCCTAAACACATTAGAGATTCATTATCCAACAACACAGTTAATCTGGATCGTATTGCCTTGCCCTCTAGCACCACTGTCAGAAACCTGGGTGTTATCTTTGACCGGGAGCTGTCTTTTAACTCACACTTAAAACAGATTTTGAGGACAGCCTTCTTTCACCTATGTAACGTTTCTAAAATCTCGCACACCCTGTCTCAACAAGATGCATGAGAAGTAGTTCATGCATTTGTTACCTCCTGGATTACTTTAATTCTCTATTTTCATGTTGCCTTAATAAGATCTTAAAGTATTTTCAATGAATCCAGAATGCAGCAGTGCATGTATTTACAAGAACCAGCATGGGTGGCTGTGGCTCCCTGCAGTCAACATGTGCAATTGTCCTTGAGCAAGACACTGAACCCCAAATTGCTCCTGATGCTCATATGGTTAACGCTCCTAATTAGCAGGTGGTACTGTCTCTTCTCTGCACTGGCTCCCTGTTAAATCTGGAATAGGATTTAAAATCCTTCTCCTCACCAACAAAGCTATTCATAGTCAGGCACCACCCTATCTTAAGGAGCTCATAGTACTCTATCACCCAACCGGAACCTTACGCTCTAAGGTTGCAGGGTTATTGGTGATCCCTGGAATCTCCGAAAGTAGAATGGGAAGCAGAGCCCTCAGCTATCAAGCTGTCCCATGGAACCATCTTCCAGTCTTGGTATGGGAGACAGACACACTCTCTGTGTTTAAGAGTATGCTTGAAACGTTCCTTTTTGTAGTTAGCTGGCCCATTTAGCCCCTAGTTATGCTGCTAGAGGCTTCGGGTGCCAAGGGGAACACTCCATGATACACTGAACTCCTCTCTTCTCCTCCCCCTCTCACACTCTAACAAAATATTATACTAAGTTTACTTCTTCCCCAGAGTCTTTGTGCTTTATTATCCTGCAGGTTTTCTAGGTCATGGTGGGAACTGCTGCTGTGGTCCTGCCTGATGCCTACTGCCCACATTAGGACAGGAGATCTTGTGACTTGGATCCTAGGCTGGATTGTGCTGCGCAAATCTGAATCCATGTATTACAATGACCCCTGGACCAACAGACTATACCCGCATCTAGATAACTAGACATCACATACCCCTGGAATTATAGATTCCACATACTCTTGGACTCATGGATTTCATTGGCAAACACTTAGATCTGGATACATGGACTACAACAACTCCTGGACCAACAGACTACACCTGCTTCTGGATGAATAGACTTCACATAACTCTGGATTTATGGATTCCATACTCTTGGACTCATAGATTTCATAAGAAACACACAAATCTGGATACATGCACCACTGTGACTCCTGAACCAACAGACTACACTTGCTTCTGGGTCAAGAGATTTCTCTAACATCTGGATTTATAGACTCATGAATTCCTATATTCTTATTAATTTGTTATTGTCATGTTGTTGTGTTCTGTACAAGTGACATGTATTGCATGTCTGTCCATCTAGGAAGAAGGATCCCTCCTCTGTGGTTCTTCCTAAGGATTCTTATTTTTCCCTGTTTAAGTCTTTTTTTTAAGTTTTTCCTCACCCAGTTCGAGGGTCTAGGGGCAGAGGGTGTCACATCTGTACAGTTCATGAGAGCCCAGTGAGACAATTTGTAATTTATGATTTTTGGGCTATACAAATAAAATTTGATTTGATTTGATTTTGAGAGTGGTGAACCCATCCTCATCTTTACTTCAGAAAGACTCAGCCTCTCTAGGATGCCCTTTTTATACCCAATCATGTTACTAACCTGTTGCCAGTTAACCTTGTTAATTATAAGATGTTCCACCAGGTGTTTTCTTATAGAATTTCATAATTTTTCCAGTCTTTTTTTTGCCACTGTCCCAACTTTGTGTGTATGTGTTGCGGGCCTCGAATTCAAAATGGGCGTATGTTTTTTAGATAGTTGCAATATTTTGGAAATCATCTTTTATCATTGAAATGTCAGAAATATCTTAAATCTTAAAATAAATCTCATGAATTTCATTGGATTTGATTAGGTTATTTGAACAAAGCATCTTTAAAGGGATCAAGTCTGACTTTCAGTCATCTTTAAAAGAGCATGTCAGCCTGATAGCATTAAACAAAAGCAGGGATTATGATTATTCACTGACACACTGAAGTTTTCCTGAGTAAGATGGTTTTCTTTGGAGGAGTTTGAGAAGAAGCGTTTACTTTCAACAATTAGTAAATGGGTGGAAAACATCACTATATTAACACTGCCTGTTCATTTTGTAAAGATGAAGAGGAGAGCTGCTTCAGTTGTTAATTAGATTTGTGTTAATGGGGGTTAATTTTCTAAGCTCACTTCTTCTCCAAATCAAGTGTGACATATTTTTTCTGACTACTTTCATCTGCATAGGGGCTACAGTCACAACTGTAGCCTTTCTCCCCCCTACATTAACAGTGGATAATATTAAAGGTATCTAGCAATCAAAGCCGCTCACATAATGGGAGTGGTGTAGGGTCAAAAATGTAATGATCAAAAGAACAACACAAGATTTAAAAATGTTTAACACAACCTATTTCATTAGTAAATAAAAATAAACAGAATTTACCTCAAATATAATCACAGGAGAAAACATTAAATATGATTTTACAGTCTAAGATACAATGACCCATTCATTAAATGCTTTTATAGCATGAAGTCAAGTATTATTAACTTTTATCTTCTTGTTAAACTAAATAAAACATGATAATAAGAACTGAACTGTCACGTCCTTTCATCTATCAATTTCCTCTAATGTGAAAATTGATTTGTTTGCAACTATTCAAAAATCTCCAGATAAATATAACATATTTGGAGGTATCTAAGGAGACAGAGGGTCTAAGTTTGCCTAAATTTATATTTTAATACTGGGTTGCAAATATAGTAAAACTTTTACATTGGTCATTTACTTACATACAAGAATGAATGGGAAACAGATTGGGCACATATGGAATTTGATACCCTTCTCTCAATTACTATATAATATTTTTACTATATGATAATGTAAATATTGAACCCGGTGGTTAAAGTTTCACTTCAGATATAGTTACAGTTCAGGAGGGAATTTGGATAAAACAGACTAGTGAGCGTTTTCTGTTGCTGACTACTGAGTTAAGGTGTTCAGTGAAAGTTTCTACCTCTTAGGTTTTGATCTTGACCCAGGTGTTATCCACATATCTGAACCAATCGGTTAGTATTGTTCCTTTGAAGGAGCTCAGTGCCACTACTTTTCACTTCCTCCATGTAGAGATTGGCCACAACAGGAGACACTAGGGAGCCCATGGCGTAGTCTGTAGAAACCTTAGTTGTATTTGAAGTAGGTGGTGGACAGGCAGACATCCAAAAAATTGCAGATTTGTTTCGGGTTGAAGTCGGTTCTAAGGTCCAAAGTATTGTCTTGCATTAGTCATTTTCGGACGGTTTCCACCGCTTGGGATGTGGGTATGCATGTAAAGAGTGAGGTGACATCATAGGAGACCATGCTTTCCTCTGGTGCAAGCCTGAGGTCCCAAACTTTGCTGGTAAAGCCATTAGAATTCTGGATGTGGTGTGGAGTTTTGCCAACAAGAGGTGAAAGTATTGTTGTGAGATGGCGTCCAGTTGCCTTCAGCTGAAACACCAACACTACTATGACATGGATGACTGAGAATCTCCACAGACATTTACATTCATGGTTTTTCTTTTAGCTTGGAAACACAAGCCCACTCTTTTTTTAAAAAAAAACAAAAAAAACCTCTTAAGGAAGCGTGTGTTGTGTGCTTCATAGACAATAGGCAAAATTAAGGGCACCCACCTCATCAGTCAGAGGAGGAGTGACAGGTCAATTCATGTGCTGCTCATGTGCCTCTCCACTTTCATCAGCAGCAGTATATCTTTCTGAGAGCGCCAACCTTTAACACTTCTCCTCTGGGGCAGCAAAATGGAGCAAAGGGAAAAGGAGAAAAGAGGTGAGTTTTTGGAAGGACTACATTAGAGTACTATAGAAGAGTACATTTGTGTATGAAAACAAAATCATTTGTGTAATGTTAAAACTCCAGTTGGTGAAGAACGTATTAACATCCTTTACTTAATTGAGAACTCTGGCATTTTTCAAGCAAAGCTTTATTTCCCTGGTCTTTTAGGTCAGCTTCACACCAGCCTTGTTAATCCAATTGAGGCGAATCCTGCAGCTTTTAGGGACCAATTACTAAAACTAATCAGTGCACATTGCCTGACCATACATTCGTATGCGCCATCCACTAACATTAGCTGATATGCACTCCAGATTAAGATGAGAAGGAAAATAACCTGTCAAGGCTTTGGGCTGCAGTAGAAATTGTGAGGGTTTTGCGTTTTTATCCGTCTAACCATTAGACCAATAATTGAATGGAATTCTGTGTCTTTTGTCTAAAATTCTATAGTCCGCTTGAGATTTGCTTTTATGAACACAAACCGAACCAGTTGAAAATTGAAACATTATCCAATTTGTATCCCGTCCGCACCAAGGAAGCAAACATTGAGGTGTGAACATGACCTAAAACCTAAAATTTCACAAAATACATCTATTTGTATAATTACTCAAGTACGGAGTTTACAAGCAAGGATGACTCAACAAGACAATGTAAATAATGATTCTCTGCAGCTAGTTCAAAACCAGCTTTGGGGATCTGTTTTCATACTGTAAGTAAAGAAGAGCTTATTTACAATTCATGAATTGTCAGGTCATTCCTGATTCGTTCCACCATAAATCCTTAAATTTTTATTTTGCATATACGAAGTGTTAACAAAAAAAACTATATAAATGAAACATGTCTCATCATTGTAATTAACCAAATCAATTGTTCTTCTTCTTTCTTAAAGCAGAGCTCCCATTTGGATCTAAGTAATTTTCATAATGTGCTCATTGAAATCAGAGCTTAAGGTCCTATAACCTGGGGTAAACATCCAACAAGCTTTTAAGCCTACACAGCATGTGGTGCATTCACACAGCACAGCCAGCTTATGTAAATAAGCATCTAGTTAGATTTGCATTCACAACGTCACCTCAAGGGCAAAGCATGGTTTCCTGCATTCTTCATCTCCTCCCTTCAATGTATTGCTCTCAGTGTGACATAATTCATCTCACATACATGAAGCAGCGAAGGCCTCATTAACTGGCCCCTTCTCAGCATATTTTCAAACACAGCAACATAAGAAAATGATGAAAAAAAAATCTCCACAAATCTCCATTTTGTTTTTAATTAATTTGGTCTTGGTGAGGCAGCAAACTTGAAAGTTGGATCCACTGATGAATGGAACGGGATGTGTTGTGTTTTGCAATCTCCCTGGAGGACTGAGCTTATCATGAGGACCATGCTAGAACAACAAAGTTTATGTATGCACAAACACACAACATAAAAGGCAAATGTATAAGTGGAGAGAATTGGAGGGGGACGTGAATGCCCTCACTCTATCATTACTATGGTAAAACATGTAAATAACCGTAGTGCTCACTGCCTTTGATGTCCTCTGTATTGAGTAAACATTCAGCTTAGCAAGACGTCAATAGTGTTTCTCAGCTTTTTAAGGTCTTAGCTGCAAGCCCTTGGTGCTGTGTAGCCATTTCTCTTCATTTAAGCATCGACCCACAGTCTTTTGTTAACATCTCTCTTAATGTCCGCTGCTTCGTCTCTGTCTTCCTGTGAGGGCCCAGTTCAACTGCTCCCATGTCACTTCAACCAGAGTAATCATTCAAAGCAACAATGACAGTGTTCCAAAGTAGGATGCCCAGTGCAAAATACGAAGGAAATTGGATACAAAACTTTAACACTGACAGAGAAAAAGAGATGTGCAGCCTAATTAAGTTCTCATCTATGTTAATTCATCTGGGCCTCTTTAGGAGGAGCCACAAAGATATCCTCACTGCAGTCCGATGAGAAACCTGGTAGCTGCCACCACAAGAAATCCATACATTGATTTAGGAGCTGCTGCTTTGTTTTGACAGTGCTTTACCATTAGGGGACTGGTGTATAGAGGAGCTGTTGTTGACATCCCCCTAATGAAGCACCATCCATAGCCAAAAGGATCCACACAAGCCAGAATAGAAACTCTCCACTACGAGCTGGGGTGCACATAAGGGTCGTCTGTGTTTTGTTGGATTGATAGTGCACCAGGGATTAAGCTGGATAGAAAATAACAACTCAGATTTAAAGATGACGCTGCTCCATGCAGAGAAGAGAGATTAATTGAGAGACAGAGACAGAGGTTACTTGGACAGAAAAATCTCTGCAGTCAGTGTACATGACATCGGCCTACTATGAAAAATACAATATCACATTGTACTCAGTTACCTTATACCTAAACTTTTAAATACACTAATAGAAATCAGTTTCCTGGTGGCATGTTAAGATCATTCTACAATGAGAACATTTAGAAGTAAAGCTAGTTTTAAAGGTTCACTCTTGCAGAAAGAGACAAACTAACCAATCAGACGAACAGACAAGAAACTCCAGTGCTTTGTCAGTTTAAATTATTGCTTTTGTCAGAGTGTGCTGGCTCTATTCCAGCAAACATTATTAAAATAATTTACTGATAATGTAATGCTTACGCCAGTCTACAACAGTAGGCCACATTGTTCCATTACTCCTGCTACCTCCTAATGCACTGATATTTGCCGATACAGATATTTAACTAAAATCAGAGCTCCATTTTTTGATGATTAACTTTGGTAGCATTATGTGCCAGGTCATTTGAGGCTGAAACCAACCGTCAGCTCCGTGTCAGTTGGTGTTGATATTTGTTTTTGGTCTTAAAGCTTTCTGCTTCTCTTTCAGACTTAATTTATTTGATTAGTAAACCAGAGTTTGGAGTTCTTTAACTTTTTTTGCTATCTTAGAAGTTAACAGTCTCTGATTTAAGTGATCCTGTTATTTTAGTCTCTATGAAAGATGCTGCAATGCATGCCACGGAAATTTGGAGTGCATGATTTTCTGAACATTGTGGGGCGCTTTTAGAAAAAGTTCATGTCACTTAAATAATCACAGATATTTTCAGGTTTTCCATCAAACTCATCAGATAAATAGTTATGGATTTATTTCACAAAATCTTAGAAACAACAACAATGAAGAAAAAAACAGTTAATGGTTACAGTTGCTCTGAAAGGTACGAGGGGTATCTTCTGGTCACAAATAAGAAAAGCCCTTTTTAAAGAGACTGTGCAATATCGCTGCAACAAAGTCTCCTTTTATATATCTAAACAGAACAACACATTATTATCACTATGCGATAAATAGTAAGTTCGTATTCTACAAAGAAAAGAGGCATGACAAGTATCACAGTAGAATCTGACTGTAGTGTGACGTTTCACATGCACGCTTTGAAAACAACATAGAAATAATCATTTACTGTGTCTGTTGTGTAGCTGATATGCCCATCCCCTGCTCGAAGAGTAGGCCTAACTAGCACCTAAGCCTTGCGTTGTTTCAATAATTTGTATACATTTTTAGTTCTTCTTCTTTGAGTTAGCATCTGACTGGGGCTACAATATAAGTTGTATGTCACACACATAACATGTTGACAAAACAGAGGTGGGATCATTTAATCCTCCATTACACCTCTGTAATTTATAAATGGATGGTGAGATGCAACGGGCCTGCATGTGATCTCACATGTAGTGCTTCAGAGAGAGTTAACATGAGCTAAACATTATGTAGTAAACCGGTTGTCATGATTGTGCCATGAAAGCCTGAGAGTGTGACAAGTTGTTATGACAGTAAGGAGTAATTCATTTCCAGCTTAAACATTTAATTTACACAAGGTTCATTTCATTCTTTATTACAGTCTAGTACAGATGTGTTCATATCATTAGTTGTTGTTGAGGTAAGTAGCAGCCAGTAAGATAAACGTAAATGATGCAGAGCGCTGTAAATTGTTCAATTGCTCTGTGATCTACTAGTAATGCCCCAGGACTTGGTTAGAGGGAACAGCGCGCTGCTTCCTCATTCATTACAGATGAGTGAGCACAAGAGCTGCGTTGTGTGGTCTCTCCTCATTCTCTCAACAATATTCCCCATTTTTAAGGGCACAACAAGAGCAGGGTTTCGGGCCCAAATACAGACCAACAGACAGGTTGGATTTTAGCTCAGTTATTGGGATAAAGGTAAAATCAGTAGTAAAATGGCAGACAGGGATCAAAAATGGGAAGTCAATCCAAATCTGCAAATCTCCAAAGAGAAGAAGGCTAAATCCAAAACAGTCCAGAGTCCAGATATTATAAGATATAACCAACAAGAAAAACACTAGGAATAAAATACAAGATAATGACAAGAAAAAAGGACAGAATCGAAGATATATGGAACACAAGCAACGATGTGACAAAAAACAAATGGAACTCGTGGACTTAAATACACAAGGGCTGTATCTGAAATTACTCCCTGCTCTCTAGATAGTGCACTCTATTGGGTGTTTGCCCTTTTAAAGTGGTGTTCTAATGTGTACAGTAAAATATGAAACCCCTATATGACGCATCCCCACAATGCATTGTGAAAAGTAGGTCAATAAGCGGCACAACAATTACATCTTATCATTCTAAGTGGACAGTTCCATATCCATAAATGTACAGTGAATAATGGAAACCACCACCACTTTAAACAGCAAATGATGCTGAACTTTGATACACATATTTAGACATGATGTCTGTATAGCTTGTAATTGTAAATATTAATTCATTATTATCATCTTTTTATATACAAGTTTATATACAACATCTTGCTGGTGTAGCAAGAGCAGCTCGTCACCCCCTATTGATCGTTTGTATTCTCCTAATCCTTATTAAATGATTTAAATTATTATCATAATTGAGACAGAAAGATGGCTGTTATTTCTCAGAGTAGGAAGCTCTAATGAATAGGCAGTCATCAATAGAGTAGCTTGTTTTATCTTACAATATGCAATATGCAACACAAATTCATAGTTTGTAGTTAAAAAAAAATATTTAATGTGGGCAGAGCAGTATAAATAAAAATAAATCAATAACTTGGGGAGACACATCAAGTGCATCAGTAACAGTAACATGGGTGAGAACACTGGAAAAAACAAAAATCAGAAAAAATGAAAACTCTTTAAAGAGAAATATGAAATAAACTAGAAACTTAAAACCAAAATGAAAGAAAAAGTTTGAAGCACAAATGTAAAACAAGCACTAACTCAGAAACTCCAAATCTTACAGAAAATTATTCAAATAAACCCATAACAATGACACTTATCACACAAACGTTATGAGGCTTTACACTTTCCAAATAAATAAAAAACACTATGGCAGGATGAAAAAAAACACTGGAGACGAAGGCGATTTTAAACTTTATTCCACAGCTCCTAAACCAAACTGAAACAGGAACAACCTTGCACCAGAAAGCCCGGGAACGTAAATCACGCCCCCAGCTCACAGCCCCGCTGGGTGAGAGGCATAGCCCTAGTGTCCGCCACATAGCGAACACCCAGAACACCCAGAACACCCAGAAGGGAATCCTGGAAAGAAAATCAGTCTCTTACTGGAGGCTTAAGTAGCCTGCCATAACGGCTGCGCCGTCCCCCAGCCGAAACAGCAGGAGAAACACAGTCCAATGCCGGCTGAGAAGCAGAATGCTGAACCTGTGAAGACACAGCCAGTGTCCTGTAATGAGGGCAACCCCGACGGGGAACCTGGGCCGGAATCAAAACTTCGTCTGCCACCCTGTGCACCGGTTTAAGCCTATGCAGCGTGACACGCTCCCTGTGCCCACCCATATCCAGCACAAAACCCTTAGGACCCGTCTCAAGAACCCGAAATGGGCCGTCGTATGGGGGTTGGAGTGACGAGCGGTGAGCATCATGTCGCACAAAAACGGCACAAACAACCGCAGAAAACAGTGGTGAACGGGGCCTGGAACCCGAGTGCTGTTGGACAAAAAAGGATAAACGGCCGGACGGGGTCGAGGAGCGGAGCTCCCAGGCAGAAATTCCCCAGGGACGCGGAGCGGCTGACTGAGAACCAGCTCAGGGGGCGAAGCGTCAAGGTCCTCCTTAGGAGCCGAACACAACCCGAGTATAACCCAACGTAATAGGTCCACCCAGTTACCATCCGAGAGCGCAGTGCTGCCTTGAGCAACCGGTGAAATGGTTCACACAAGCCATTAGCCTGAGGGTGGTATGCGGTAGTGCGGTGCACCTGCACACCCAATGATCGCGCAAGTGCTGACCAGAGCTCTGACACGAACTATGACGGAGTGCCGAAACGGGCGACCCAAGAGGAAAGAAACGCGCGTGTAATGTCCGAGGATGTTGTGGAGGACAGAATGCTGAATGTCCATTGTGAATTCAGAGATGGCCGCCAGGTGGTGCTGCTGACGAGCAGATCATGGCTCAGTCACATTGGACATGGTGAAAGTCAGCAATTTATGATCCACATAAACCGTGAAGGAGCGACCTTCCAGCAGCAAACGGAAATGACGGGTTGCCAGGTGCAGGGCCAGCAACTCCCGGTCAAAAACGTTGTACTTGCGCTCGCTATCTCGCAGTTTGCGGCTAAAAAATGCGAGTGGCTGCCATGCATTCACCACATGCTTTTCAACCAACGACCCCACGGCTATGTCAGGCACGTCAGTTGTTAAAGCTATGGACGCGATGGGTGTGGGATGGGCGAGGAGGGCAGCGTTAGCCAGGGCACACTTAGCTCCGTCAAAAGCCTGGACATGTTCGGAAGTCCAGTCGACAGGCTCGTTTGCCTTCTTAAGCCACAGAGCTCCGTAAAGTGGCTGGAGGAGGTGGGCAGCGCGAAGGAGGAAGCGGTTATAAAAATTCACCATGCCCAAGAACTCCTGCAGTGCCTTGACAGAGACTGGGCGGGGAAATTCTGCCACTGCTTGCACCTTAGAAGGCAAGGGGACCGCACCTTGTGGCAAAATGTGGTGACCCAAGAAGTCAATCCTCAGCAGTCCAAACTGACATTTGGCTGGGTTGACTATCAGGCCGTGTCCGTCCAGACGACGGTAAATCTATTTCAGGTGCGCCAGGTGCTCTTCAGCTGACGGACTGGCCACCAATATGTCGTTGAGATAAACAGACACGAAAGCAAGGTCACTCAACACCGAGTCCATCAGCCTCTGAAAGGTTTGCGCTGCCCCCTTCAAGCCAAAAGGCATGCTCATGAACTCAAAAAGCCCAAATGGGGTGATCACTGCGGTCTTGGGCACGTCCTCTGCGCGCACGGGAACCTGATGATAGCTGCGCACCAGGTCCACCTTAGAGAAAATAGTGGTACCCGCCAGGCGTATGGAGAAGTCCTGTATGTGGGGGATGGGATAGCTGTCATTCGCGGTGACGTTGTTCAAGCGGCGAAAGTTGCCGCAATGCCGCCACGACCCATCCGCCTTGGGCCCCATGTGAAGTGGCGAGGCCCACGGGCTGTTGGAATGCCTCATTATACCCAGACGCTCCATGGCGGCGAACTTCTCCTTAGCCATAGCCAATTTTATCTCGTCGAGGCGCCGCGCACGGGCGAAAACTGGTGGTCCCACAGTGGAACTGAAATGTTCTACACCGTGTTTAGTAACCGGGAAAATGCAGGTGTAGTCAGTGATGGAAAATCTGCCAGCAAAAGTTGAAAAACACCACCCAATGCTAAAAAGTTAGCATGTGTTCACGGCCCAGCTCCCCCTGTCTCGCACGGAAAAGTGGCGAAAGACACAGCATCAATTAAACAGCGGTTTGAAACATCAACAAGCAGACCATTTGCACACAGAAAATCCATGCCGATAATAGGAACAGTAATGGAGGCGATTACAAAGTATCACTCGAAATGGCGGCCGTGGAAACAAACAGTCACCAACCTTGTGCCAAATGTTGCAATTGACAAACCGTTAGCTGCACTTCGGCTGACATGTCTGTGCTAGTTGGAGTGAGTAGGCTCTTTTGCGAACCGGAGTCCACCAGAAACCATCTTCATGGCATTAAGTCCTTAATGAAGAGCAGCTCACTATGTCCCCCAGCGCCCACAGCTGCTACTGAGCGCTGGCCCTGGAGTTTCCCAGCGCCTCAAACGAGCACGGAGGGATGCAGCGCCTAGCCTTGCCGCCAAACTGCTGGTGGAAAAAACAGAGGCCGTTCCCGTGTTGTCTCCGGGCAGTCACTCCAGCCACCACGGCCGGATCCACGTCGCCCAACACTGTCTGCAGAGGCTCCGATGCCACACTCTGGACAGCGAACTGTCTGGTAGCCAGCAGGACCCGATTGGCGTCCTCAGCCAAACCTCAGCAGCCACCAGGGGCCAGACACGGGGAGTTAGCCAAAGCCGCGTGCACCAGAGGCGGGAGCTGGCACAGGAAAACGTGCAGGAAAAGGAAACCGCCTTCGCCCGAGCCTACCAGCGACAGCATATTGTCCATGAGATCCACGGCCGTGCCGTCGCCCAAACCGGATAGGGAAAGGATTCTATCTGCCCTCTCTGCGGCAGATAGGCTGTACCTCCAGAAGATGTTTGAGGGCGACGTAGTTACTGTGTTGCGGGGGGGCGCGCAACAGTTGCATGGCACGCCGTGTAGACTGCTGGTCCAGCACAGCGACGACCAACAGTGCTTCAAAATGCTGGAACCAGGAACCCGGGTTGCTCTGCCAGAACTCTGGAAGCTTCACAGCCGCGGTGAGAACAGCGGGTTGTGAGAGTTGGGGCGGCGTGGCGTGCTCTAAACATGTCCAATACGGGGTCACCAATGTGCCAGGATGAGGAAAAACACCAGAGACAAAGGCGAGTTTAAACTTTATTCCTCAGCTCCTAAACCAAACTGAAACAGCAACAACCTTGCACCAGAAAGCCTGGGAACGTAAACCACGCCCCCAGCTCACAGTCCTGCTGAGTGAGAGGCATAGGCCCTAGTGTCCGCCACAACACAATATATAAAAGAGTAAGCAAATAAATTCATAAAACCATAAATAGCCTAAATTAGGGTCTTTTTCAGAAGTAACATTTTTCCATGAGTTTTTTGCTATCTTAGATCTGAAATATTCTATATTTTATTTTTGTGTATTCTTCATGATAAGGGATAAATTATGACTTTTGAGTTTTAGGAAATGGGAAAATAATCAAAAATATAATTGGTATTACTGGTATTAGTATCCCACTCTAAGAAATGTGTAAAAATATTATCTAGAATGGCGACACAGTGGTGCAGAGGTTGGTGCTTTTCTAGTTTCATACTGTATTTGTATCTGCAGTTTGTGGGGTTTCTTGATCAGATTGATATTGAAATTACTTTTGATAAGAGTTCAAGAACATCTGATAACCGTTGATCCAAAAATTCTATATCTATTACGTGATCAGTAAATATTTACATGTTTTTCCTCAAATGAGAAGCATGAATTAAATTAAATAAAAACAGGCTCTGGAACATAAGATTCAAACGTCTCAAGAATCTCTGTTATTAAACTGGTAACAATTGTGAATGAACAGAGATACACCTCAGATATACACAAGAGATAACATGATTTGCTCCACTACTTTCTTATCATAATTCATAGAAAAGCTCCTCACAGTGAGATGCAAAAACAGAAAATGTTTTTCAAGTTAACTTTGGCATAACAATTTAGAATCATTTTCTTCACAGCATTAATATGTAGGCCTACTGTCTGTGGAGAAAAGTTGGAAATTTTGGGATCATTATCTTTGAAATTTATGTTGTTACTGTCTAGTCGACAGAAAACAGATGTTTTATCTTCTACTTTCAGTGTTTTGACAGTTTAAATTACTGTTTAACCATAATAACTTACAAATTGTTTTTTTGTGGGCCCAGTTTTCCCAATCTAAAGTATTTCTAGAAATCAATAGTATCCTTTTTTAAGAGATAACCACATTTAGATACCACATTCACATATTGAACTATTGATACTATTATTATACTATTACATGCACTATATGTTTAAGGGGAATGAATTATGTTTGATGAGGCATATTCACTCATAACAATAGAAATAAAGTATTGGAACAGGTAATTAAAGATACAATACGAAATAAAACCACAGGACACCCTCAGTGGTTGCCTGCTAGCTCAGTGATTTTGCCAGCATGAGATAGACCAATACAGTATAAGGCAGGTGTTATTAATGTTGTGATTGATCAGTGTACATACAAGCACCAAAAATGCCATGCTGAACTGTTCTTTTCATCTGCTTTACTATGTTAGTCATAACAAAATAAAGCTAACTAAGACATAACACTGACAGTTAAAAACTACATTTAATATTTTACTTTTTTCTAAAATGATGTTCTGTATTTGTCCTGTATTTATATAGCGCTTATCTAGTCATTGTTGACCACTCAAAGCACTTTTACAGTACAGGTTTTGCATTCACCCATTCACACACACATTCATACACTGGTGGCAGTGACTACCTCTGTGCCACCCGCTCATTGTGAGCGTTAACCATTCATACACTCATAAACTGATGGCGCAGCATCAGGAGCAAATTGGGGTTCAGTGTCTTGCTCAAGGACACGTCAACATGTTAACTGCAGGGTCTGGGATCGAACCAGGAACCTTCCAATCACTGGACGACCGCTCCACGATCTGAGCCACAGCCGCTCCTGCTGGGATAAAATGAATAGGAGAAAATTTTCTCCCTCAGCATCTCATCTCACAAACTCTAGCTCACTTCTGTTCAACACTTCATATACCTTCACTTGCCATCTAGAGGAGCTTTGATATTTATGGCCGCTCTGAAATCCGAATGGCTTGGCAGTGGGGAGTACATTTCACCTCCAGCTGTTGTAAATGAGCAATGATGACCCTGTGTATTTGTAGAAGATGGTCATTAAACCAATTAAGGAAGTAAATGGTTGTGAAAAGGGGGTGCAGAAAAGGATGGGGATCAATGCTGGTCAATATCCAGCTAAGCTCTATTCTCTACAGAGCCTATGATGTTGTGAAGGGTGGCTATACTACACTGGGAGAAACATAATCTCTCCCCCTCTCTCTCTCTCTCTCTCTCTCTCTCTCTCTCTCTCTCTCTCACACACACACACAGACATACAATTATTTAATGTATGTTTCTTTTGGGGTAATTACATAGATTTATATTAATTTCCTGAAGATTTAGGCAAAGTCCACACATACAGAAGTATTTCTGAAAACGGACCGCCCGTTTTCAGAAACCTCCTTCTTTCTTAAAAGATAATCCTGTCCACAAAAGCATTGTTCTTAAAAAATCTGTCCATGTGAGGATACAAAAATGATGAGAAGTGGTGTGAAGAAAATGATACCAACAAGTGATGGTATAACCCTAAATGTTAAGCCATGTTGGCCAATCAGAATGTGGCCCCGACTCCATTTCAGTAGTGTAAATGGAATTGTATTATGGAATTGCATTTTTATTATATATTACATATTTATATTCAAGTCTATTTGACTTCTCAGCTCGCTGTACAACGGTTGACACATTTATCCACTTACACCCATTCATACATTGAAGTGTAGTTTCATCTAAGTAGGGAACCATTCACATACCAAAGGCACAAATCTGGGGTTCAGTATCTTGTCGAAGGACACTTCCACACACTTACAGACGCTGACCCACCCTGTCAACTAAGTCCATGTGTGTATACTTCAAACACCTTGATACAATCATTAAAGAACATGTTAATGTCTTTCAGTGCATTTTTAATTATGGCAGCTGTTTGTAGTTCAGCAAACTATAGACTATAAACAAATTAATGTATTTAAAGCCTACAAAAGACAATCATGTTGCTCTTTGGCTGTGCTGCATGTTTGCAAATTGGACTGGAGGGAAGGAATTTGGGTATTTTGTGAGCAAGTGGGCAACTGACATTCATTTGAGGTTAAAAGCAGTGTCAAAAATCTGTGTATGCAGTGTTACAGAACAGGAAGAATGACAAATCCACCTAGCTTTTTTCATGTGACCGCAGGATTACCTCATCAGTAAAAACATCAGTAGTCTTTTTCACCATACAGATTGAATAAACATGGCAATCTAGATGGGTACTGTTTGAAAATGTAAACGGCGAAGAGTTAGAGCAAGGCAGCTCTGTTATGTAATGAATATAATCACTTTGTCTTTTTTTTTTTTTTTTTCACTTAAAGTCAAATGAGATGTAAAAAACTCTTACTTTGGTGGTAGTATCAAACTGACTCAGCACCCTTTTGTGTCTTTCTGCCCCTTTCTTCTCCAAACTAATAATGACAAAAATGCAACCAGAAGACACTGTTGAATTTTCTACCAACAGTTGAATATACAGTATATAGATGGTATTAACCTGCATGGCATCTAGTCCTACCTCCGCCAGTGCATTTTGGGTCAGCTGCAGGGTCTTCAGCTAATGCCACCTTTTACCGATGTGTCACACCCTAGTACACCTCCAGGTGGGGGGGCCAGTGGTTGTCTAGGGATGTCTCCCTACCACTTCCTGCAACTGATCCTACTGGGTGTCTGGCCTCATGGTGCTACCATGTCCTATGTCTCCTCCGTAACCACAGCCAATAGCCAGCTCTCTCTGCCTTCTCTGTCAGCTCCTTGATTGCCTTGTGCAGACTTATACCTGTCATTCCAGCAGCCCAGAGAGGTTGGCTCACCGACCTGCCCACAAAGCCCCTGCATTAGACTTCCACTGGGTGGATGGACACTGCCCAGCTTGCTACTCTGCACAATGTAGCCAGCTCTGAGTACTTAGAGGACTTTAGCTTGTGTGCCAGTGGTATTCCCTCATCCTAGGGGACAGTCAATTCAATGATGATGACCCCGGCTATAGCCCACATAACGATGTCTGGTCTCAGAGTTGTCTGCACAATCTCAATGGGGAAGACGGTCTGTGTGCCGAAGTCAACGCACATCTCCCATTCCTTTCCAGAGGTCAGCAGCAGCAATATTTTTTGACCTACCGCTGTCCTTTGCTGGCTCTCTCCTTGGACAAAGGGAACGTCTGGTGTTTGGCCAACCGGGAAGGTGTTTGTGGCTGTCCTTCATTTTTCCAGCCAGGTCCACAGGACCTGGCTGTGTTGGGCCACCATGATCGTCAGTCATGGTGGAACGGTGATTGTGTTGGTGCTATCTCAAGCGCCCCTGTGCCAGTGCCACATTGCATGACGACAAGATGTGCTGAAGGCCTGCGTTGTTTTTACTGCATAGATGGCACTTGTCTTCATCCCCAAACCACTGTGACAGGTTTTATGGGCAAGGAAGGGTATCGTACCCTGATCTAACGAGAAAGCTGAGCCGTGCCTGCAGGGTTTGCCAGATGTCCATCCAGGTTATTACCCTATTGATGGTGTCCTACCACTGAGTCCATGCTCCCTGCTTGCCCTGGGACACGGCCTCGATGAGGTAGCACTCATGCTCGACCAGTGGCACTTCCTCCACGATCAAAGCCTTCCTCGCCTTCCTTGAGGCTTTAGACCAGAACTTGACTGGTTCTCACGAGCTGAACCCCGCCCGGCCTTCTTGCATTCTTCCCATGACTTCCTTGTGCTGCAGTCTACTGATAGCTTTTTTGTTTGTTTTTTTGTATGTTTTTTAACCTGTCCTGCTCAGCAGCTGAGTTATGCAGTGTAAAGGTTCTGGACGCCTTGTTGTGCTACAGCAGACTTGCTCAACAAAGGAGGAGTCCAGGTCCAGGGGCTGCGCCAGAGTGCCCGGGGGAGACAATCAGAGACTAGGTTGGAGGACCCATCACCCGCACATGGCAAGGGTGGTGGGCACCAGGCTCTGCAGCCCCTTGCTGACAGGTGTACAAAGCCAAAGAGCACGCAGATAACTATCTGGTGATCCAGTCGTGCAGACTGAACAGATGTTTGTTTCTGTGAGACCCATTTTGAACATCCTTTGTCCTATATAGTGTGTTCTGTGTAGAACTTTGGGTCATTTTGAAGGTATTGTAACAAATTTGTATCCAAAAAATTAGAATCTGGACTGATGGATAAGTCTTTCTCCCATTTGGAGGTCAAATGGCCAAGGCGCTTGAAGAACCTTGCTGTACATTGAGTTGTCTGCAGCATGCTCGTCACATCATCCATGTAACTTCTGTGAGCAGGGAGCCGTTCCCCAGATAGTAGCTTCAAGCTGTCTTCCAGACGACCCTCATGAGCTTCAACAAAATCCTTGTCACTTGAGGGCAGTTTTTAGGTAATTTGTAGGGAAGCCCATTCGGCCCAGGTACTGAGGCTGACCTTGCCTTTTTGAGTACTTAGAGGATATTGCGCAGCCTTGATGGGGAGGTGTTGAAGAGGATGCTCAGTGGTGCTGGTACATATCCTGGCAAGTCAATTCATTCACGGACTGCTCCAGGTCTTCCTTGGAGATGACTAGCTTCCCACTTTGCTTTTCCTCCAGCGGCTAGCGAGTGAATCTGATTCCTAAAGGATTCCTAAAGAAATCTCTCCTCTCTCTATTCTACCTCTTTCTCTGCCATCTAATCCAGTCTGGCTGGTGTAGCTTTACAAGTTTCTGTTTGAGTTTATCCCACTGGAGCTTGAGGCCTGCTTTTTCCTCGGTAATGATTTCCTCCCTCTCTAGCGTAGCTGCCGCCTGTTATATAGTAGCTCCTCAATGTTTATCCATCCTGCCATCCCCTCTGAGTCGGGCCTGTGACTTGTTTGACTGGGCTTTCTCTAAACCTCTCTCTGCACTCCTCAGAGCAGATGTTACTGGGTACCCTTAGTTTGTCCTCTACCTTGTCGTGCAATGAATGCTCCAGGACTCCACTCGGGTGTTCGTCAAGACTG
The DNA here is from genome assembly GCA_001698575.1 of Mola mola. Classification (NCBI taxonomy): domain Eukaryota; kingdom Metazoa; phylum Chordata; class Actinopteri; order Tetraodontiformes; family Molidae; genus Mola; species Mola mola. Next base: position 1,613,943 of record KV751359.1, read on the forward strand.
CGCCACTCCTCTCAATTTTTTGCCTTCGGTCACTTGATCTTACTCTGCCTTTTTTTTAGAATTTTTAGTACCACGGTAATTGCAAGCATAACATTAATCATATAAAAATCTATGGTAGGTAAATTATTTTGAGAAAATTATGATACCTTTAATAACACTAAAAGGATTGTGTTTCCTCTTCCAAAAACTCCTAATCCTCTAGTCTGGCATATCCTCAGTTTTACTTAAAGGTAGGCTAAGTTTTGGGTCACAGTTAATAAGAAAACTTTTTGATGAAAATGAAAATGTCTCACAGTGTGAACTCTTTCATAAAAGATAGTTTCGACCTCCACAACTGTTCTGTACACTGAGGAATTACAATGTCAAACTGCTCTCTCTTTCTAACGGTGTCTTCTCTACAGTATGTAATGTAATCCTAATGCACAGGGCTGACAATTTGCATGAAGCCATCTTCCTCAAACACAGTAATTAGTTAAACAGTTCTGTATAATAATTGTAGTTATGGTTTTACTGTATGTATTTGGACTCTGCTGTGTGCTTGTGGCCCATGCCACTTTTTTTTAGCTCATCTCCCTTTTTGTTTTCACCCTTAAACAGTGTACTTTGAAGTGAAGGCAAAGGCAAATATGAAGAGTGAGTGTCCTCTGTGAAAAGGTGCCTTTTTATTGTGCCTATTCCCCCATCTTGCCTTGCTTCGCTCCTGCATGGCCCTCTACGTCCACTGGTTCGCTGGCAGCTTGGCACGTCCCATGCTTCATCCAGGAGACACAGATTATCTCCTAATGCTTTGAAAAGGTTGCATGTGAAGAGGACAAAACAGGAGCACCTCTCTTTCTTCCCAGCCCCACTGTGTGACATAAATACTAATACAGTAAAATTTAAGGGCTCAACTTTGGGTGTAAGGGAGTAAAACGACAGGATATTTAATGTGATTATAGTTCAGCTAAGGGCAAGAGGACACAGTGAAGGGCCGTCTATGCAATAGGTGTGTGAATTAGCTGTACAGACATAGCTCTCAAGTAGCATATTTTTAATTACAAAAGCATAGCTTTGACTCCTGTTCATTGTATCAAAGTTAGGACAACCATTTCATATATAATCTAAGATGGAGTGTGGGACATTTTGCATATAACTGAATATCTGTTACCTTAAAATGTAGGCAGAGTTCACACAATTCTGATTAATCACCAGCCAGATTTGTCACTATGTATTTCACACTATACCAGTTTTTAATCTGAAGTTGGTGGTAACCGTCCTGCTCTGGGTCACTACTAGCCTTTTTTTGCTTGCCATACATTCAGCTTTGAAACTAAATTTTATGTTTCTACATACAGTCAGTTTGTGAAGTGATTAAAGTGTACCTTTTACTTTTAATTGGAAAATTAGACTCCCCAGTTTAGTCTTTTCAACACCTCTGTTACTAGACACTAGACATTTTGCCTGGTAAAATCATTCACCTCCTCCTACCTGCACTAAACTCTGCACTCTCTACACAATGTCTGTATATAGTGTTAGAATTTTACAATTGACTATACTGTGTATATTTTTGTACTTTTATACCTTATTACCTTATAGTGTTATATGTCCACTGGTCCTGTACCAGAACATTCTTGCTGCTGTGACAAATTAATTTCCCTAAAGGGATTAATAAAATCAATCTCTATCTCTAAAACCATTTCGAACCAGGTACTCTCAACACTAACATGAGTGTATGACCATCCCAGCTACCAAAGAAGCTCAGATTACAACACAATGGGCAGTGTGACATCACTTTCTGTTCAAGACGCCATTACTCCACGATATTTTTTGCATAAAAAGTAGCTGTTTGACTCTATATTAATGTTCAAAATATCATGGTTTAGTAACTATTGGGGCACAGGTTACCCTGTAGTTCACTTTTGTGCGGTTTCACTTCTCTACATTTATATGACAGCCACAGATAATGTTTCATCTCCATGTGTTTGTTTCTATGCTCTTAGCAAAATTTATTTGAAAAGGGGACACAGATAATTTTAATGCTAATCCAGAAAAAAGGTATGGATGTAGGTATACATTTTGAACATTTTAAAACCAGTGGCTACAACCATGTTTTCCTTTAATGGATGACTTATTATCTTTTCAAAACTAATGCAAAGTAAACTTAAATTAACAAATTGATTAACTCCAGCAAGGAGTTTTTTGGATGTACTTTCTATGTTGTCACTAAACAGTAACATAACTGCAAGTGAAGTGCATCACCATGACAGTACAGTGTTACACATACTAGTTACCTTGTAATTCATCTTCCTCAAGGCACTTGCCTGAGGACGTGTACTTGGTCTGCAGTTGTTTAGATAGGTGGTAGTTGTCAAAGTAAGATCTGCTGTACATGAATGGAAGGATTCAAAGTTTCCTGACATACCATTGCATTCTAATGAGGAATCGTAGTGAAAAAGGATTCTGGTTTTTATTGAAGCTCCCTGAAAAAAGACAGGTAAAAGTTTTTATTACAATGGAAGCTTTGTTTTGCCATTGGTTATCATTGTTATGACATAATCGTTCAATTTATTCCACAATCAAATGCTAAGTTAAAAAATATTGCTAATTACCCAAATATGCCCATTTGTCAGTTTTTTCAGGACTGAATTTACTTTCTTCAAAGATGCTTTGTTGGTTAAAACTTTATGAAGAGAAGTGAACAGGTGAGTGCACTTTTTGTCCACGGGGACCCAAAAACTTCTGGACCAACACCAACATCAAATGTGAAAGAAGTGCAGAAGGATACTGAGGACCAATCATGTGCTTAATTCAAAATAGTTTATAAATCCCAAACAGGCTTTCAAAGATCCCAAACTCCAGTCAAAGCTCCATTTGGTGAACCAAACATTTCAAGGCCAACCAAGGGAGCTTCATTCATTATCAACTGCAAATATGTGGTAGAATTAGGATCAATTTAACAAGACTGGAATTAAGCTTTTTTGTGTGTGTGCACAGCCTTGTTGAACAGGCTGCAAAGTATAAAGTATAAAGTGTAAGACCTTACTCAAGAACATTAAGTGCAAACAAAAGAAAGTATAATTAATGTTTTTTAATGTGATGATATACTGTACTGAGCAGGAGTAAAGAAAAAACTCGAACCTTAAGGTACATGTTTAAGTGCATTTAATAGAGATGAAACAACAAATGATGGAAGCTCTATGAAAACAGCATCACAGAACTGAAATATAAAACTGAAACAAAACAAACAGCAAGACATAAAAAATAATGATACTATGTATTCACTGTGAATAAATAAGTACTATGCTGCAGCTTCCCTTCTTAACATATAGACAGACACACTGTAAAAAGAACTTTTAAAATGTAGATGAGAGTACAATGGAGAAGAGCAAAGTGCTTTTAATCTTCTCAAGCAAATGTCTTAATGTTAAAATAACAGCTTTATAAAAGCTGGAAGGTATAGTATGTTTCCATTGTAAAGGTGGGTTAATAACCAACAGTTTATTAGGTATATTTAAGTCTACATCACTACAATTAAAAACAGATTAAATCAGTTAATATACAGGGTCTCTCTGGTAGTAAGTTGAATTTAAAAAGGCCACAACACGAGGAAAAGAGAGTTTAACCGTGTAACTTTTACTAGTACATAAAACAAAGATTAACATCCTGCATTCTTTAAATAGAAAATTCTTGAACAAATAAAATTTTAATTAAATGTTATTTTACTTTCTCAAAGAAGGTGAAATGAAACAATCATCTATGGACAGTCTCAATCTATATCAGAGGTGTGGTATTTATTGAGAGTTAACACTGTACAGTGCTAGGAAAAGGTACACAACAAGGAAGATGAATGGGCAATGTATAATGATAAAATATACCAAGCTTCTGTTAAAGTACATTTAAAAAAAATGTCAAGATGATCAACTAACAAAAAAACAAACAAACAAAAAGCATTCTTCAACTTAAATGTTAAGGCAAACCTTGGTGCAGTCCCATTCTAGTTAGCAAAGAGAAACAATTTTTACTCAAGCTCTGTGCAGGTTTGGACAATTGAACCAAACTCCCTTGTCAGATTAAAAAGGATATTTTATGAGTTCCCCGCAACAGAGACAATTTAGATGAATACTTCACATGATAGGCATCTGGGCGACAAACAATTGGTTTATTGTTTGAACCCTACTTGGCCCAAGCTTCAGCTAGTACCTGGACAAACCTGATACTGCCACATATCAGGTCGGAGCACTCACTTCAGTGTAATTAACAAAATGTGGCTGAATGCCATTTCTTTAGGAACTGGAAATTTTGTGCAGAGCTCCTGTACGGACAAATATTAGACTGGCGAGTCCTGCTGGTGTTCCCAAGCGTCTCAGAAGAGGTGGGTGGTTGAACGGCTGAATGTGTGGTACTTCCTCTCAAACGTGGATGGCAGATTGACCATGGAGGGGGAATGGTATGCCTAAAACAAAAAACGGGAATGACAAAGAAAAATAATGATTGTGTGACACACAGATGTGTTAAACCTTAGTTCAAAATGTTAATGGCCATATGCATTGTTACACAGTCACTCTTTTTTATTAAAGCTAGGCTTGCACTCCTGTTTTGGCCATTGTTTATATCAACCACAGTTGCAAGAAAGCTGAGACACGTTGTAACACTTCGCTAATCCTTTTTTACATGATACTTACCTCATCATTTTTTTTGCTATATTTGTTATATTGCAATTTGTAAAAGCTGGGACGGTTGAAATAAAAGAGTGAGTGGAACACTCCAGAGGAAAACAGGTACGCCACTTTGCATAACCGTACATGTGTAAGCATACATCTCTAACAGGCCCTCCCTACACATGAGCAGGGAGGGCCTGTCTGTGGGTGTGTATATATACACACACACATATTTTTTTGCATTAATGGTGCCATCTCAAAAGTACAGGTTATACTTCATTAATCATGAGATGTTCCACGTTTCTTGTAGCATTTCACAACAACAACAGTCTTCTATTGCCTCTGTCACTCTTACCAGTAAAAGCAGTGTACAGTGTGCAGCAGCAGTGAAAACAACTGCATTTTGTTTTCATTTAAGGCTCCCGTTTTACAGTCTCCTATTTCATCAAAATAGATAGACCCTTGAAATCTAATATTCTCCAGGTTTTAGAATATAATTATATAAATATTAGGATACAGGGAGACAATGACATCATTGTAACAAAGTCAAAAGTGGCAAACATCAGCAGTCAGATAGTCACACTTACTGCATATCGAAGAGGAAATGGTAAAAAATTGTCAATTACTAAAAGTACTTTGCAAAGTTTTGTGTTCACTAGGGTTGTCACTTTTCCAAAATATACACCTTGAATGATTGTTAGCTACTATGTATGTAATTGTGATTATTATACAAGAAACCTGCATAAACCAGCCAATAGGGGTCACAAACCAGTTTAATTGGTGAAGGTTACTTAAGGAATGGCATCTGGTGTAAAAACTGAGCCAAATCAAACATGCAAATCATGAAAACGAATTTCATACCAGAACAGTGCTGCTAATAAACAGGGTACTGCCAGAAATTGGGCTAGTGTTAGTCAAAAAACAAGAGGAGGGAAACATGTTAGGAGACAGTGAGAGAAGAGGAAAGTCAAGTGTAGGATTGAAAGTAGGCGCTCTAATTGCTGGCACGATGACAGGCAAAGGGAGAGAGCTGGCTGACATGATGCAGAGAAGAAAAGTTGACGTTTTGGTGGAGCAATAGACCAGGTGGAAGGGCTACTAAGGCTAAGAGCATCAGAGCAGGGTTAAAAAGAGAAATAGAGTTGTTGTGATCCTGAAGGAGGAGTATGCATAAAATGTTGTAGAGGTGAAAAGTGTGTCCGACAGGGTCAAGCTTGAAATTTAAGGTGTGAAGATAAATGTTGTGTGTGGTCATGCCCGATAGGTTGGCTCTGAAATGGAAGAGATAGAGAAACTCTGGAGTCAGTTAGAGATGAAGTTGTAGAGAGTATTCCCAGAAAGGAGAGTGGAGATTGGAACAGACTTCAGTGGGACTTCAGTGGGCAAGTTTGGTGTCAAGGAAAGGAACTTGGAAGGACAGATGGTAGTGGATTTTGCAAAAAGAATGGAAATGGCTGTGGGGAATACTTACTTCCACAAGAGAAAAAAACACAGGGTGACATATAAGAGCGGAGGCAGGAGCTCACAGCTGGACTACATTTTGTGTAGACAATGCAATCTGAAAGAGATTGGAGGCTGCAAGGCAGTGACAGGAGAGTGTAGCCAGACAGTATTGGATGTTAGTATGTAGGATGATTCTGGTGGTGAGTGACAGGAAGAGAGCACAAGTGGAGTAGAGGATCAAGTGGTGTAAGTTAAAAAGGAGGACTGCTGTGAGGACTTCAGGGAGAGGTTGAGACAGGCTCTGGGTGGTCATCAAGAACTGCCAGATGACTTGGTAACAACAGCAACAGTGATCAGTTAGGGAGGTGTTTAGTGTGTCATCTGGACAGAGGACGGATGATAAGGGGACTCGGTGGTGGAATGAGGAAGTACAGGAGAGTATTCAGAGGAAGAGATTGGCATGGGAGAAAAATGATAGAGAGAAAATAGGGTCGACAGGAATACAAGGAGATGCAACATAAGGTGAAGAGGGAGGTGGCAAAGGATAAACACAATGTGAGCTTTGATGAGCTGTATGAGAGTTTAGACACTAAGGATGGAGAAAGGATCTGTATAAACTGGCAAATCAGAGGGATCAAGTTGGGAAGGATGTGCCACAGGTTAGGGTGATCAAGGACAGGGATGGTAATGTACTAACAAGTGAGAAGGGTGTGCTAAGAAGAGCTTTCCACCTGGCTGTCACACACACAGATATCTCTCTATAAGCATTTCTGTAGAGGTACTGTCTTCATCCTGTCTGTTTTGAGTCAGCTGTTGAGCATTAAATAGTGAACAAAAGCCTTTAGTATATGTTAGGAAGTGGTGCTTTGGTTACAGCATAATCACATTTGACCCTCATTACACATTTCCCATAACTAAGCTTGCATGCCAACAAAATATTGTAATATGTGTGCTTGTAAATGTATTCATTTGACTGTGTGCACTCAAAAACACACCACCCAGAACCTGATCACCAGATTTTCTCTGCTTCCAATATATTGATTGTGTCATATGGAGAGAGAAATTCTTACTCTCAACACTAAAGTTTGCTCAGGTGTGGATTTTATTGGAGCATATTAAGAGGACTGATCACAACAGTCACAGCAGCCCTTAAACTCCATGAGTGAAGCATCAAACCTGAGGGAGTGTCACCAATATCAACAGTCTAGGACAGACAGTGTGAAAATGAATTATCATAATTTTAGTCAGTAAACGTTTCAGTGACAGTATTTACTTTACTAAAATGCATCGCTAGCAGTAGCAGTCACCAAGACCCTGGTTCATAAACTCAGGTACCTATACAGTGACATAGAGATTAACTGTATCTAGTGGTGATCAGCTTAATCAGCACGGTGTGAACTCCTTCGGCAAGGGCTTGAAAGCAACAAATGATTGTTAAAAATGTACCTACTGTATGAATAGTTTTATAGGTCCCACAGATCCTTTAAGTGTGGGACCTATTAGTCCCACACTCTGGATTTGAGTAGCAGGTTATTGTTTCATTAGAACGTATTTGTTTTACAGAAGGGTTCTACTTTATAAAACATTTTACTATATAAAAAGGAATACTCAAGTCTGCGTGAAGAGTAAATTCAACAAACAATATCCTTCTGATTGTGAGGATTTGTAAGTAACCCCTGAAGTTGAGAAAGGGGTGCATCGGTAAGTTAAAAAATATAAATTTTTTTGGCCCATTTTATGGTTTGTTTTCTGGGGTATTTTGGCAGCATTTTATTTTCTGTGGTTATCTTTTTTTTTTTTTAAATCATAACTGTTCATAAGCATAAAAGCATAAAAGTTCCTAATTATCCAAAATTTGTAGCCATTATTAGGATATCAACCATCATTTTAACCAGCAATCGTACTGATTTAGCAGTATGTTATTGCTAATGTTACAGTTACTTGTGTTGGGTCCGCTCAGTTGACTCAATGATTTCTGCTGAGATGCTGTAAACTCAGCTAGTTTTACAGTAGACAACACTGTACAGAGCTTTTACTTTGATTCACATATTTCTCTGGCCTGTTTTTCCACTTGTTCTTGGCTATTTTGTTCTCATCCAGTGTCATCTGTCAGTGACAATTACCCAATTACTAGTATGAAACACAGTGCACTATAAACTCTTACGTATATTAAACTGATGTGAAGATTTTTCATGAGTGTTTTTTTGTAATTGAGTTACTTGCAGTCGTTTCAGCCATTAATTTTCCTTGTTCCTTCATTTAAGTTGGTGAGTGATGACATATGTATTTGTTTGGCAGGCATGCGTTATGTCAACACATCCCGATTCTCAAAATCAAAATGATGTACTGACATAATGTGGGCAATTCCTCACTGTGAAATATTTCAGTGACATCCAAATAGCGACTGAGTGGTCACAAGTAGTTACAAGTAAAACATAGGTCAGATAACAGGTTAGTGGCCACCACATGTCAAACCTTTGATGAAAACTCAGACTGGCTCCCTTGAATACAGTGACATTTTGATTTCCTACACTGTACTGCACAAAGGTCAAATAGAGCAAAGCATACAAAATTAAAAGCATGCCTAGGAATTTTGGTTGGACTGCAGATATTTTCAACTGGTACTTACATCAGTTTTTCATTTACTCTCTAAGGCAACTGTAGCTGCAAAGAAACCAAAATGAGGAAAAAATTGTATTTGTGATGGCATGTTCATCATTCAACTGGCAAAGCTGGTTCTTCAAAGTCCCAACACACCAGCCCAACTTCATATTACCCTGATGTATATATATCACCATTAAAAACAGCCACCACGTGAATACTCCCAGCCATTACCACTATTAGTTAGTAACCCAGGTGATTCAAAGAAAGAGCTATTCCAAATCAACCCTTAAAATCTCTGGCCCTTTACAATTATGAAAATGGGGAGCTACATTAAAGCCACATTACATCACTTGCAATATTTCTGAGCCCCTCTCATTTAATCTTTGTAGTTCAGAGTTCAGTTGTAGAGCAAACCTATAATAATAATAATCTGATCGTTGTTTAAAGGATTTCAGGTTCTAAGGAGTTGATTTGGGAGGAGAAATGCACCATATTCGGGTATTACAACAAAGCAAACCAATTCATTTTAAACTAAGTTCAAAATTGATAAATTATTAGTGCATTCCAAGTTTAAACTACAGGACAATAAAGTTTGCTCACATCAGACTCCAGTTTTGAACTTGCCGTTGGTTTTAGAGCAGGGTCTCTCTACGAGGGCTGGTCACCACAGCCTTGCGTGGGTCCAAGGGGACTTGGGGACACCTGCATGACTCAGAGAAGGTCCTGCCCTTGACATTAACTGGCTGAGGAGCCAGGTACCTTTGCTGGAACCCTACAGTGGGCAGGTTTCCTGACCCATGCTGGCTAGATTTTGGCTGGGAAGTTTTGACGTTTCGGACAAATGGAAGGGCAGTGGAGTTGAGATGGGTTGAAGAGGTGGTCTGCTGGGAAGTGTAGGGTCTTGACTTGGGTAGTGATGGCTGGGTTGATATTGGAGCATGAGGGACAGGATTGCTTTCTTGGCTGTTTGGATAATAGTTGGGACAGAGTCTTTGACTAAACTCACAGGCGGTGCTGGGGCCAGGGCTATGGGCAGAGTTTTTGGCTGGGCTGCAGGGTGTGCGCAAACAGACAGGGACTCTGGATCTGACTGGGGGATGGTCCAGAGAGTTAGAGCGCTGCACCAAGGCACTACTCTTTGCAGAATCACTCAAACTGTACGTGGAGGCAGAGCGAGACATCTGGAGTTCATAAAAGAGGGGATTCACATATAAAAAAGCTGGATGGGATATGGTGAAAGTAAATTAAATGAACAACAAGGAGACTTGACATCTTCAGAAGTTAAAACAAGAAGACACTTGCCTTCATGTGGAAGAGAACAAAAGAAAAAAGTAAGGCGGAAAATGAATATCACAAAAAGTAGCCCAGAAATGGCAGACAAAGCATTTGCAGGCAGAGAAGAGTGCAGCTAGTGGCAGGAGGAAGGATACAAATTTGTCTTTTCTTCAAGGTTTTAATTAGCCAGTAACTGCTTGCTAAATGCTTTATGTTTTCCCCAGTCAATGACAGGAGCATTTAATACAATCTTATTTTCTACTTGCCTTAGTTTTGCTCGTGAGTCAAGTCAGATCAAAACAATTGCCACTGACTGAATGCTATTTTATTATGGTTTGATGGAAAAATCAATAGGCTCTTCTCAGTAGAAGAAAAGAAAGGATGGAAAGAAAAGAGAGGAAATAAGGAACAGATTGAGAGACAGATGGATAGAAAGGCAGCCAAAGTCATTTAGTATTAATTGTGATGTGAACGAAGTGTGAAAGTTCAAGAAACTTATTTTGATTAATGAAAGCCATAAGTGAAACAAAACAGATAATGGCTTATAAATTACAAAGAACTTGTTTATGAGAGGATAACATGTGTTTAGTGGCTGTATTTAAAAAAATTTTTTGGATGAATAACGTAATATTATATGTTAATTATGTAATAGACAAAATTTCCCTTACACCTCACTAGGTTTGTAGCTTTATCATCACATAAAACATCAGAAACTTAAAACAGACGTGTTAAAAGAAGAACTTACAGCCAGTGTGGAGCTGTTACACATTTGGACTTCACAACTTTTATCGTCCGGAGTACAGTTGGCCATGAATGCCCTCTGAATTGCACGCTTTGGGGTCTTTGTGAAGGAGAAAGCCCTTGTGACCTAGTGCACACACATAGATACAGAATGTTAGTAGTTCATATATTTATGACCTGTGAGCAGATTTTGTGGGAGTTACCAAGTGATACTTTAAACATCTTGGATTTTCATTAACTCCAATTTTAGAATCTATACAAATCACATTTGTCTGCTTTTATAAACATAACACATCACATCACTACTTTTGGTGGTAGACCCACCTACAGCAGGGATTACATGGTAGATCAATTTGGATGTAGTTTAGGCTAAGGTTTGATAGGTTTCAAATTTCACCAGTCTGATCCAGTGACCAAGTTTAAACTGGTGTGTTTTGATTCATATTGATTGAACTGGTGATGTGTAGTAGAGGTGTTTGCTGGTATACAACTCTGACCGAATCCACAAGGCTGAACTCTCATCAGTAATGAGTTTGTGCAGGTTATATGGCCAAATGTCATGTTGCATGCAACACTATTTCAATTTTGATCCGCTCCTGTTTACCCTGTTCAAGTTATTGCATCAATACGTTATTGCAAATAACTCAACTCTGTGGCATTGCATTATTCACCGTAAACAGGAAGCTGTTCTATTTTCAGTACACTTTGTATTATCTGAACAAAACGTCCCATGCATATTAAAGTCCCTCCTGGACATATCTTCATACCATTTCCATCTTATACTCATTGCAGCACTTACTGTCAACACAAAGTAATTCTTATCTGATAATCCTATTTATTTACATGAAATTCTCATTCAAGTGAGGGTGGGCCATTAAACCTTAGAGGAAAAAAAGCTGAATGGTTGTTGAGGAAAAAAAAAAAAAAAAAAAACAAAAACAAAAAAAACAAACAAAAAAAACAATGAAACAATGTCATGCTTGTCCTAATGGAGTCTCTTGCTTCTAAACTCATACCATTTTGAAAAAATTAACACTGGCCTAAGCTTCACAAGCAGGCATTGCAATTTCTAACAGCAACACAGTAGTACATCTCAAAAAATAAGTGTATCATTATTTTTCAGCGTTATTTAAGAAGTTCTACATTTAATATATTCTACGTAACAAAAAAAATTAAAAATAG
>KV751359.1:1650218-1705011 GCA_001698575.1 Mola mola
GGGGGGTAAAAAAAAAAAAAAAAAAGAAAAGGTTACAGTTTCACGTCCTTTGCTCTCTGAACTGTTCCTTGCTCGATTTTCTAAAATAAAGGGGTCCACAGAATATCCTCTCCAGAATTTAATTAATTCCATCAAGACAAGTAGAGCTGCAACAATTTGATTAATCACTGGAAAAAAAATTAATCTACGACTATTTTGATAACTAAATAATCAGTTCAGTTCTTCTTTTGAGAAAAATGATTAAAATTAGTTTGTTACAGCTTCTTAAATGTCAGGATTTGCTGTTTTTTGGGGCAGTATATGAATAGTCTTTCAATTTTTTTTTAAATTATTGGTTTGAGTAAAGAAGTAATCTGAAGACATCCTTTTGGGCTCTGAAAAAAATGTGATGAGCATTTCTCACAATTTTTGCAACTTGATTGACTAAATGATTAACTGAATAATCATGAAAATTATTGGCTGATTAAATTATTAAAATAACCATTAGGTGAAACTCTAAAGAAGTGGCACATTATGGAAAAAAGGCCTTCAGGGTTTGATCAAGCTGTCCACCATCATTACCTGCCAAGGCCTTGCATGTATCAGGGGTGTTAGAGAGGTCCATCAATGAAACCATGGATAGGTTGTGCTCCGCTGACGGCCTTTTGCGTGGTGGAGGGAAGGGGGAGATCTCTGTCTCCTTAGTGAGCTGAGCCAGTGTGTCTCGTAGACGCCGACGCTTGCGGTTACTGTTGGGGGTGGCGAGGGAAAGGAGGGATACTGCCTTCTTCATGGTTGGACTGTCATTCTGAAAGGAATGTGGGACAAGACAAGAAAATACCAGAATAAATAAATACAAGGAGAGTGGGAAAAATTAAAACTTCATAAGGGTGAGCTTTAAGTTTTGAAAATTATTATATGTGAGGGAAACAGCATAAATACACAAAAAAACTTTCATAACTGGTATAATTATGGTATGAAGAGTGAGGCAGGCACATCCAGAATGTGACTGTTTTTGTTCAAATTTCAATTTCTGGTTGTTTGACTAAACTGGATCTTGAACTCAGCTTCACTATGTAAGAGTTACCACATTTCAAACAGTGCTGGGCAAAATTATTAAAAAAGGGAAATGGCATGTAGTTCAGACTGTGACTTAATAGACATGTGAAATTTAGGCTGATAGAATGGTGTGTACTAAAGTTATAGCAAATTCAAGCTATTGCAAGTATGTGGTGCCATTACTGTAAGAATAAACTAATATGTAGCTGTGTTCAGGACTAGGGTCTCATTGTCAAGTTTTGCCCAGATTAGACCATAAGTTCCTCTTGCATGGTGAAACATCAATATTCATCCCGCCTCGATAACTAGATCATGAAACTAAACTTTGGATTTTTATAATTTTTACACCTTATCTTGTTAGGTTGTCTTGAAATAATTTGATATGTTAATGTTTGGGCCCTAAAATCTTTGATGATGGTCATTTTCCAATACCCACAATATGCTCTAAAGACTTCCTAGAAGCACGCAAACATTGAAAGTGCACGTTAGGAGTGTGCAAGGGGATGAAGCTATTAAGAGCAAAATTGGAAAATCTTGACAGTTCTGTACATGTCACGTATTACATCATTTTTGTTTTAGTTCAGAAGAAAACGGCAAAAAAATAACAGGAAAAATGCCACTGGCCATAATCATATTGTTTGCTGTACTGCTGCTAGAAAGGATCATGAAATTACCACAGTTCAGTATCAAGAGAATTAAAAATCACAAGAGAAAGTTTAACACCTAATTGAAATATCAATGCTGATGCCCAACCAGCAGGTAAACTGACGTTTTTCTATATTGCAATCTACCTGTTAATACAGGTTAATGTGTGCCGCTAATAATAGCTGCAATGTGACACAATTGTTTAAATTCTTAGCTAGCAAGTTTAGTATTTATTCTTTTTTTGCTTTCTCATTGGTTAGCTATTTAAAACGTCCCAACACTACAAGGATTCTGGCTTAATGCCCTTAAGCAAAGTGAAATCCGATGCGCACTTGCGAAAAGGGTGCATTAAGGGCACACAAAGGAGGCGATGGAGAATATCACTAGAGAATTGGGACACCTTACGGTCTTGTGCCCCTTGGCGAGAACAAACACTTGAGGGGCACAGGGCCCGCAAGTGTGGATATTGGGATAGAGCCATTATCTCAATATAAAACAGAGACTGATTGACTAATCGTTTTGACTGATGAATCAGTGCTGAATGTAGGGCTGTCACAATAATCGCAAAAATGAGTAATTAACAATTAACAAGCTATTAACAAGAAAACTACAGTAGATAGCAAATTACCCTCAATGTCGCATGTGAGAGCACGTGACCTCACCTCTTGTTCAGAGGGGAGCAGTGGAGAATGCACTGCTTCATGTCAAACCACTCCTACAGTTGCAACCATACCAAAGAGGGTTCAGGCCGATACCAAACTCACCCCCTAGCCAGAGAAGGACCCGACACATTCTAACACAGACCCACAGTACATACTGTACATCTACTGTTTTCTATTGTACGTCTAGTTCTTGAAGAAGACAAACTGAATCTAACAAGAGCATTGCATTTCCCTCTACATAAAGATGTTCACTCATGAACTTTAGTTTGATTCCCTTCAGTGGTGTTCCATTTTTCATAGAACACCAGTTAAATGTTTAGATTAAATGAGGACATAACAATGAAATTTCCCTTTCAGGGGATGACGGTGAAGCCTGAATAGGGTTCATTGGTAACAAAACTGAAAGTTACTCCAATAAAAAATGGAATAAACTTAAATTTTAAGTTTTGTATTGAACAGATTAACGTCATAGAATTAAAGTATAGTAGAGATGCAGTGCCTCTCTACAGCTCACATATAATTCTTATTACAATTACAAAGACAAAAAAAATACTATTGTTTCCATTTCATAAGTGTACAGCAACATTACAAAAAACAAACACATTAAACTTGACACTCACTCTAATAACACTTACCCTCTCATAGAGGTACATTGACTCTCCAGCCCGCGCGTCCATCTGAATGCTTCCCCAGAACCACTATCGGAAGAACAAAAAAAAGTGTTAACTAATCCCAGAATTGGGACAGAGGAAAGCATACGAAAGCAACATTTACTTTTCCCTAAAAAGAAGGGAATGTCACAGTAACAAATGCGCCATTGATTTTAGCGTTATAACTACACTTAAACAATCCCTCTACCTTGTTCTAAATAATGTACTGACTTGAAGAGGAAATCTATCAACAATCCAAATTTCTGAAAACAGTTGGTCTGTGGAAGAGGGGCTGTAACAGCTGAGGTTCAACCTAAGGAATCATAATCAGACGATCATTTGGTATTCTGTTTACGATACGATTGCAGCCACTGATCATTTTTAGTTATGTTATACTTTTTACCTTGTACAAAAGAAAGATCAATTTATTCATGTCAAGAAAAGCCAACAAACAATATTCTTCCCACTTTATGTGGATTTGTAATTATTTATGCTTAGGATGGATTCCGAGTAAAAAGTTAAGAAACTCAACTGTGTTACCCATTTTAATGGATTGGTGCATTTTTGCTAATTACACCATCTGATATTTTGGTTTCTGGTTATTTTAAGCATCACTGTTTTGTGAGTGACCATAGTAACATAAATCAACAGCATAATTTTATTTACGGCCGTCATTCACTCTGCTGACAACATGACTGCACACCCAGACACAGGTCCAACCTCTTCATTAAGTTTGCGGACGACACGACTGTGGTGGGTCTCATCAGCAACAAAGGTGAGACAAACTACAGGAGTGAGGTGAGCCACCTGGCCACGTGGTGCAGTGACGACAATCTGTCTCTGAACATGGAAAAGACAAAGATTGTGGTGGACTTCATGAGAGCACACACCCAACATGCCCCTCTGACCATATACATTGCTACTGAGAGCACCAAGTTCCTGGGTGTGCACGTCACACAGGACCTCTCCTGGACCAAGAACGCCACATCTCTGGCCAAGAAGTCTCAACAGCGTCTCTACTTCCTCCACAAACTGAGAGGAGCTGGAGCCCCAGTCCTCATCTTATGCACCTTTTACAGAAGCACCCTCGAGAGCATCCTGACCAGCTGCATCACGGTGTATTACTATGCCTGCACCACGTCCTGCCGCAAGACCCTCCAGCGCATTGTGAATGCAGCTGAAAAGATCGTAGGTGCCTCTCTCCCCTCCCTTGACAACATTTACACCATCTGTCTCACCCGCAGAGCTCTCTGCATCGTGGGTAATCCCACCCACCCGTCTCACATCTTCTTCAGTCTGCTGCCATCAGGAAGGAGACTGCAGAGTCTCCGGGCCAAGACCAGCAGACCTGTACACCAGGCTGTCAGGAACTCTGACATATTATCAATTAATTTAGTTATTAATTAACTAAATCTACCAGACTACATCTCAACCAGCAAACATTAATGATTTACCTATATAATAATTGGTAAATTTAGCACTACCTTTTGTCTGTCCTCTCCATGTGGACTGGAGATTTCTCCTGAGAAGCTATACACGTGATATTGTCCTATGATGGTCAGCTAGTTTTACAGTAGACACAATTTACACAGTTTACATTTCACCATGAAATGATTCCAAACTTTGTACTTTGGAGGAAAAAATTAAGGTATCAATTACTTTTTTTCTCCTGGTGCCTGTATCCTGTAGCAAAACCTCAGTATACCAAGTATACCGATTATCCCGTTAGGTCACAATACTTGGACATAAACTGTAGTACATCCAATATCAACAACAACGAAAGATTTCTAAACATACCTCCTGTTTGACCGCAAAAAGCTTTTTGTTTGGAGAAAATGGCAGCTCCTTAACAGAGTTTTCATCTACCACCATGTGTGTACATCTTTCATCTCCAACGTCAAGATAACTGCCACCTTATGAGACAGAAAAACAGTAAAATTAAAATAATGAAATACATAGCTATGCATTCACAGCACATGTATCTTATGTATTGTCTTTTAGATAAAGTACTTTCAAAAGCAGTAATTTCCAATCATAGTTTAGAAGTTGTAATAAGTCATGGCATCATGTGTGCCAGAAAATCTGGAGTTTCTATCCTGATCAAAACTCAAAGAACTTGGAAAGTGATAGTAATAATAAGTCCCTGTGTCCTCCAGTACTGACCATGTTTGAGACTCCTCTCCTCCATGTTGGCTTTTTCATCATCCGAGAAACCCAAAAAACTGAGGATGCAGTCTTGGAACGGAGGCACTTTGAACTCTGTGCGAAACTCTTCCTCACCTGCATGGAAGTAGCTTAACACATAAAAGCAGGAGAAATAATATGACTTTTTCCTCCATACAGTTGTTTCTGCAGCTCAATTTTTAGTCAAGGTAATTGTGCAAAGAGATACTGTTCCTCATATTTTAACAATTTCTATTTTTTGTAATATATAAATGCGATATTAAAAATATTTTAATTAATCATTTGTTTAACATATGATGTTTTGAATCTTCATATAGCAGCAAAAACTCAGTTGCTATGTAAAGATATAGTGAAGATTTGGTATCCATGGCAGAAATGTCTCTTTGTACAGTGTAATCTAATCTTCTCTGCTTGTATATTTGTTTTGGTAGTACAGCACACTTAGCTGTCATTTAACAAAAACAAAACAATACAAACAAACAAAGAAAACAGAAGCTCTGCTTATAATGAACAAAACTGCATGATTTAGAATTTCATTACTCCTCTATATCTACATAGCCCTGAGTTGTTGCAGGAGTAAAATGAATGTAGTATGTAGTACATGTAATAACTATCCTAAAGGAAAGACCAATTCAAAAAGTTCTATACGTAAAAAAAAAAATAATAGTATGCTACTAAAACTTTCATCAACATTTCAACATTCTAAACATACACTGAATCAATAATAAAATAATCAAATACTATTAGAACTAACAGAGGATGATGGAAAAACGTTATAAATAAAACGAGCCATGCAACTCAACAATTTGCCTTAAACTATAAAACATAGAAACAACAGGAAATAATTTTATGGTGTTTTTGCTGGCTTATAATGTTCCTTTGTCAATATGACTACACAAACTATAAGCATTATTGTTTTGCCTACAGATCAGGTTAGGGGAATTATCATACAGGTTAAATATTTATCATAATAAAAGATTTAACATGCGCTGTAGAGAAACAGCAAGAGACAGAGAAACTCTTTTGTTTGCGTTGATTGATGTACGACGATGGACTATGTTTATCGACTATTTTTTAAACTTTCTTGTGCACTTGGTTGGTAGAATATAATGAGTGAAATTGTGAAAAGGGACAAAACCAGTACCACCACCAGCAAAACCCAAGTTAATGAGTCATATCTATGAAAGTTAAGCTCTACAGGGTCTTACTAGAAAACCCATCAATTAAGGCTAAACTATAAGTCTTCCAGGTATGCAGTTCCTTTATTGTTTAGATGCAATCCATCTCATTCAAACATGTACCCCTTGGTCCAAAAGGAAATATGAGGCCTTTTTACACAGCCTGTTTGCTATGAGCGTGTTGTGCCTCTGTGGTGCCTGCTTGTTCGTCATCATAAAGGTGCAGTAGGAGTCAAGGTTAAGGATTTTTGGGACTCTTTAGTACTGTAACAGTGAAGTTTTCATATAGTTTTCAACATAAAGTAATTTCAAATATACTTATTAAAAATGTTTGGTTATGTTTTGTAGATAAATGTTTGTTTATGTATGTCACTAACTATACTGATAACTCTTAATAGACATGAATAGAAAAGGATAAAAATTATAGTAAACCATTTTTTTTTTTTTAAGGAAGATTGGTACATATGCATCCTTCAAAAATTTTAAAATTACATGTCTTCTCTTCTCTCCCAGGCCTTATGAATCCATGATGGAGTGAGAATGGGCGTCCCCATGCATACTGCCAGCTAAGAGATAAAGACAAAAATAAGACAGAAAAGAGTTCAGGAAAAAACACAAAACAAGATAAGGTAGACAGATAGACACATTAAAAAGGAAGGCATGACATTTATCTATGCAATATTTTTTTTAACTTTAAGACCACACTTAAAGTATGGCTCAAGTTACAAATGAACTCCAGTGCATCTGATGAAAGACTTATCTCTATACTAGTCTTATTAGATCACAGCTTTTGACACTATCGATCATTGCATCTTACTACAGAGGATGGAACACCGAATCGGCATTAAAGGATCTGCTTTAAGATGGTTTAAGTCCTACCTCTCTGATAGATATAATATTTTTCATGTTAATTATGAATCATCAAGATATAACAAGGCTAGCCATGGAGTCCCACAAGGTTCTGTGCTTGGACCATTACTATTCACTCTATACATTCTTACTTTAGGTAATATTATTAGAAAGGACTCCATACATTTTCATTGCTATGCAGATGATACACAACTATAAGTATCAATGAAACCTGATGAAACCCATCAGTTAGCTAATCTCCAGACATGTCTTAAGAACATTAAAAACTGCATGTCTCAAAGCTTTTTAATGTTAAACTCTGACAAAACTAAAGTCATTGTGCTGGACCCTAAACACATTAGAGACTCATTATCCAACAACATAAATTAATCTGGATGGCATTGCTTTGGCCTCTAGCACCACTGGCAGAAACCTGGGTGTTATCTTTGACCAGGAACCATCTTTTAACTCACATGTAAAACAGATTTCAAGAACGGCCTTCTTTCACCTCCATAACATTGCTAAAATCTGGCACATCCTGTCTCAACAAGATGCAGAAAAACTAGTTCATGCATTTGTTACTTCCAGGCTGGATTACTGTAATTCTTTATTTTCAGGTTGCCCTAATAAGATTTTAAAGACTCTTCAGTAATCCAAAATGCAGCAGTGCATGTCCTGACTAGAACTAATATCAGAGACCATATTTCCACGGTACTGGATTCTCTGCACTGGCTCCCAGTTAAATCCAGAATAGAATTTAAAATCCTTGTCCTCACCTACAAAGCTATTCTTGGTCAAACACCATCTTATCTTAAAGAGCTCATAACACCCTATCACCCATCCAGAACCTTACGCTCCCAGGATGCAGGGTTATTGGTGATCCTAAGAATCTCCAAAAGTAGAATGGGAGGCAGAGCTTTCAGCTATCAAGCTCCTCTCCTCCTCATCTTCCAGTCTTGGTACGGGAGGCAGACACACTCTCTGATTTTAAGAGTAGGCTTAAACCTTCCTTTTTCATAAAGTTTATAGTTAGGGCTGGCCTATCTAGCCCTAAGTGATGCTGCTATAGGCATAGGTTGCTGGGGGAACACTCCATGATACACTGAGCTCTCTTCTCTCCCCCCTCTGACTCAGACCCCTTCTCTGCTCCTCTAAATGTCCATATCCTTACACTAACTTTACTTCTTCCCCGGAGTCGTTCTTTCTAGGTCGCGGTGGGAGCTGCTGCTGTGGTCCTGCCTGATGCCTCCTGGCCACATTAGGACAGGAGATCCTGTGACTTGGATCCTAGGCTGGATTTCCAAGTGCAAATCGAGATCCACAGATTACAATGGCTTCTGGACCAAAAGACTACACCACTTCTGGATCACTACACTTCACATATCCCTGGATTTATAGATTCTATATACTCTTGGACTCAGTGACTACATCAGCAACACTCAGATCTTGCTACATGGACGAAAATGACTCCTGGACCAACAGAGTACACCTGCGTCTGGATCACTAGACTTCCCATACATCCGGATTTATAGATTCCACACTCTGGGACTCATGGATGTTTTATATATTCTAAGTGAACTGTTATTATCATGTTGTTGTGTTCTGTACAAGTCACATCTATTGCACGTCTGTCTGTCCTAGGAAGAAGGATCCCTCCTCCTGAGGTTTCTTATTTTCCCAGTTTAGGGTTTTTTATGTTTTTCCTCACCCGGTTCGAGGGTCTAAGGGCAGAGGATGTCACATCTGTACAGTTTGTCAAAGCCCAGTGAGATAATGTGTAAATTGTGATTTTGGGCAATACAAATAAAATTTGATGATGATGATGATGATGATGATGAACTGTCAATGCTCACAGTGAATCAAACTCCCAGACCTTTTCATTACTCCAGATCAACATCTCACTCAGCATCACGTTAGAAATACGACAAGTACAAATATTTCCACTTCAGGGGCAATACAAAAACAAGCATGCGGTTGAAACAGTTCCCTTCTCACCTTTTTTTTAGCTAGCATTAAACTTTCAAGTTGAAAACAGCCTTGGCTGACTGTCACGAAGACAACAAGCTCTGACTTCATTTTTCTTGTTTAACAAAATACCGACTGCAAGTCTTTGAAAAGGAAAAAGTGGAGGTGGAGAGGAAAGAAAAGTGCAGGCAATAAGAGAGTAAGAAAATAATAATAAATAATTTCCAAAGATGTCTGGAAGAGGTACCGCATCAAGAATCTGTTCATTTGTACAGCAATAAGACAGGAAAATGAGAAATGTCAATATATTCATTCACCCAACAAAAATCTAGGGATAAAATGAATAATCAGTCGCTTTAATAGGCTGCTTTACAAATATTTTTGTTGTATATCGAGTTGGCAACATTTCAGATTTTATTCTCATTTTAGGTACTCCATCCCAGTTTTGTCATGGTTCTGCCCTCTGCTTTTAGTTTGGTAGTTGTGTTTCAGTTTTCAAGACTTAAGGCGGTTCAGGTGTGCAGAGCTGACTACCTGCAGCTGTTGATTCCTCATCAGTGGCTGTATAAAAGACTCAGATCCTGATCTGCTCGTCGCCAGAACGTCTTGTCCCCAGCAAGGTAAACCTAGACAGCTACCTACATCCTGATACCTTTTGATCTCTCTGTTCCCATGTTTTTCTCGTCCGAGTCTCCTAGTTCTGCTCTCGTGACTTTTTTGTTGCTACTTTGATCCTGTGGTTCCTAGTGTTCCTAGACATTTTCTGTTCAATACTTTGCTCAGCCTTCCTAGTGATCTTTTGTTGGTACTTTGTCTTCTCGTCTTCCTGGAGTTTCCTGCGCCTTTTGTTAACCATTGTTTTGTTGTTCCAGCCCTGCCGGGACTGGAGAGCTCAGCCACCACAGCCGTGTCCATCCCTGGTGTTCGTTGCTACTCAGTTCGGTTTTGATTCTTGTTTCTGTTAATAAATCTTTATTTTGTACTTTGACCCCTGAGTTTCCTGTGTCCGCTTGTGGGTCCAGACTCTGTACGTCACAAGTTTGGCATGGATGTGTCTACTTTCAGTATATCCTTCTGTGTCATAACTATTTTCATAAATCGATGGCTAAGATTTTGGATAATCACCCCACGGATAATGCTCTCATCAATTGCAAATAATTCTTTATGCCAGTATTTGGAACTCTACTAGGTGATTGGTGATATTTTAATTCATATTAATAGACGTGAATTGGTTGTAATATGAAGTTTTGTCCTGTTTGGTGAGCCAAAAAAAAGAAAAAAAAAATCCCCCTGGTGAACAGTTAAATATATTCTATTGTATTCTAAACATTCACATTAATAAACAATGTTTAATATTTAATATTTGAGGTCACAGTGACTTTGACCTTTAATGACAAAAATTCTACAAATCACAACTTTATAACTTCATTCAACAATTGTAGTAAAACCACTTAATATCTTTCTTAGGATGAAGAGCAGATGTAAAATGTTATATTCTCTTTTTAAACATTTACCATTTCCATCAACCTTTTCTGAAGAAATACTTTAAAAAATGCATAAAATATTCAATGGAAATACAAATTAGCTCAGATATACAAAGCGTAAAGAGATAGGATAAGAATAGATTAAATAAAATATCTACAAACCCTGTATTTCTCTCCATGGGTAGAGTGAGCAACGAGATGAGTAACCTTCGTGCTGAAGTCTTTCCGGATGGTCCCACCCATGTGATGAACAAGATTCACCAAGTTTTTCTATTGGTTAAAAAAAAAACAAAACATTTAAATAAGATAAAAATACAAAGCACAAGTTCAATGAGTGAGAGTGAGAGTGGTTTTTGTTTTGGCAATAATTTTTTTTTTCCAGACGGCTCAGTGATTACTCTGCAAAACCAAAAGTTATTATGCTCCCTGATAAAAACAATTTAGTATTGTATAGTTATTACAAAATTATGTATATTATAGAAAGACATTCTAGACATTATAAACTCATGCACTGAACTACTGTGGGACAAAAAACATAATGACAATTGAACCTTAAAAAACAAACAATATATTGAACTACAATAAATACCAAACAACTAGTAACTCAAACTATCTGGTAAATGTAGTAGAGTAAAGTATAATGTTTGCCTCAAAAAATTAGGGTTCCTTTTGGTTCAAAATCATGGTTATTGACCTAACTGTCCATAATAATCTTTTACTAGTGTTGTTTGTTAACTGCTTTTGAAAAATCAGTAATAATACTGATCAAATATAATATAAAATTACATATATTTTCAATTAAAATCATAGAACGGGTGTCATTAAACTTACACTACATGTCTATGCATCAGAAAAGACTAATTTAATTTTTAGAAAAGCTTGACACAAACATATTTTTCAATGAATAAGGGTTACATTTATCTTCCTACAATAAAAAAAATAATAGGAGCATAATCTTTACTTATCAAAATCTTACCATTTCCTCTTTGTCCCTGAAGCCGGTGAAACACAGTGAAAGGCTAAGCATTGTGGTGGAGTAGAGAGGACGACATGAAAACTGGAGAGACTGTTGGATATTCAAAAGAAAAAACCAGTGTAATAAAAACCCTGAAATATGTACATTACATGTAGATAATTACATTACTTCTGACAAAAATGATATCCTGTATTAGCAATATGATTGACAAAAAAAAATCTAAATTCTACCATATCATACATTTAATGTATTCATCACATAACTTTAATTAAATTTTTCATATTTCTACTACAACAACATCAGGGATAGGCTTGAGAATCAGAACTGCATTAGTATGGTTAAACTGAATTTAAAAAAATATGTAACTAACTATAAAGCACTCTGTCTTCCTGAGAACAGCCAGTCAGGATGTAATGTTCCATGTTCAGTATTTACTTTTCATTCTATGTAAAATCTGCCACAAAAATAGGATAGCAGGTAGAGAGGCAGTCCCTCTTCAACCTCTTATTCAGAGTTTGTCTGAAACTTGTCCTGAAGTCCTAACTCATGGTTAACACCAAACATATTGAGCCAGAATTTCAGAATGAAGCTGTAAGTTTTTCTTTATATTATTTTGAGGTTGTAATATTATAAGAAGCTGAGCTTTGGCTAAATTGGCTAAACTGTATTTGAGACAAGAATTTATTGATTTCTTGAATCTTGACATCTACAAACGAATCAAAAATTTTATTTTGTGAATGAATGATTCACCTCCTCCTTTGCAGCACAGTGCAACACAACAGGAGGCCCAACAATACGGTTGTCATGTTTGTAGAGGTAGTTGTAGTCGGGAGAATCAAAGTCTGTGAGGACAAAAACTGTCTCAAAAACTGCGTTCTCTCCATCTCCAAACTCCTCGACGTTGTTTGTGATTATGCACGGTGTGTTGATCTCCTGAATAACATAAAACACAACACGGGGTGATGGTTGATAAAAACTGTAATATTAATAAGTACACAAATAATCAGGAAATGAAGAGCATGAGTATGAATGGTGTGTTAGCTCTGTTAGTGAGGCTATAGACACAGGACAAAGGCACAAGAAAACAAACATTAATACACAGAATAAAATTTGATCTCACTATTAGGATTCACAATGTTTTAGGAACCTGTATATTAAAGTAAATAACATTTTGTAAAGAAAACTGATTTCTGTGAGAACAGCAGATCGTTGTATTGACACATATTATACCCTTGCTTAGAGAAAGGTCATGTGGAAATGGGGAAATGGCTAACCTGGTTCTGGCCAAGATTTAACTTAAGTATGCACTTTGCCTTTCATTTGGATGATACGTACATAAAACAAGATTAAGCACATTTGTGCTTTTGTGCAAATGCCATGAAATGCTTGTTAATGCCCTCAAAGCAATAATATTAATATGCTGTTAAGCACTAGCAGGTATATTTATTATGCTCCTTATCTTATTCAGTATCCTAACATTTGTGTACATGTACAGCAAATTAGCACCACACTAAACAAAAGTACAAAGTTCCAACACAAAACTTTTAGTGAAACTACAAATCTTCAATATGAAAAATGCACAAATACAAAACTAAGTCATTTTGTGTAGATTATTGATGTTTGAAAAAAGTATTATGTATTTCTAAACTGGACAAATCCAGAATACGCGTTTCCCACTGGTTCTAGAATCTAGTGGTGTTGATCAAGCTAATCATGTACTGACTGAGTCTCTGATGTTGAGACTGAGATTATAAATCTTTATATATTTGTCTTTAATCTTAAAATGTTTTATCTCAAAGTGATAAACGTCTTCTTCAACAGGACACTTCAAATATCAAAGCTTCTTAGGAGCATTGCTATTAATTACATGGGACCTACAGTATATAATGAGTCTTTCATGTTCATTTATGATTTTTTTGGGGGTTGTATTAACAGCTGGAAATTGGTCACTTTCAAATGCCATGAAGCTAATCAAAAGCCCAAAAGCTAATCAAAATTATTCGTTTCATTTCGTTTTCTGCCGCTTATCCGGGCACCTATTACCACTGAACAAGGAAACATGAATTGCCATTTGAAAGCAGATCTCCATTGCAAAGTAACCTAGATATTAATGTTTTTATCATTTATATTTAGATTTTAACCCAAAAATTAATTCACTATCAGTGACTTGGGCATGCACAATGCTTCAGTGAGTACTTAGTGCAAATTAAGACTCATGCAGCACCTCCCCAAGTTCCCTTCAAAGTGTCAGACAGTCACACAGAGAAGCAGCCACTGTACTGTACCATATTGACTATAGATTTTATCATGAATTTCTCCTCAGCACCCGCTTCGCCTTCTCTTATCTTTACCACCGGTACTTCCATTATTCTGATGGTCTGTGAAAAATAACCAGCAAGAAGTGGATGTCAGATGCTAACGTTTCAGGCGAGAGGAAAAGAAAAAGTGGGACAAGGTTGGGAGTGAATGAGAAAAAAGCATAAGAGACAAAACATTAATAAATTCATACAAACACCCCATGAGGACAAAGTGAGGATGGCTGGCTTGGACAAAAGAGGAGCCATGGGGGAGATCGGGCGGGTTCTATGCCCTTGCAAAGTCTAAAAACAGTGACTTTAAACAAATACCAAGCTTCAGAAAGGGGTGTCTGTGGAGGACTGGAAAATTTATGTAAAACTTCAAAGCCCTCAGGAGGGACAAGGGAAGTAGGAAGAAAAGGAGACAGAAAGGGAAAAGGCCAGGTTTGGAGGGTCTCTTTTCCTGGGGGTAGCTTGAGTGGTAGCGGCGGCGGTCAGGCAGGCAATCGGAAGCATTTTGATCCAGCTGTTGGCAGATATCTTTGGATGTGGCTGCACTACAGTTGCGGGGGAGAAAGAAATTATTTAATCAGGAAGCCTTCAGAGGTGACAGGGCTCAGGAGACCTGGGAAGGAAGTCATTCTTGCAGCAGTCAGGTCTACTACTACGCCTCCAAATCACCTTCAGCTAGCACTATTCAAAGATACAAATCTATGCTGCTTACTGGACAGGACACATAGACAGATGAAATGGATGAAAGAACTGAGCCACTGTAGATATGACAGGCTACAGCCAAGGGCCACAGGGTAGAGCAATTTGGAAGCATGTCACCTTTGGAATCATTCAAAGCTTAATTTGAAAACTGAAATAGAACTTTTCAATGTTAAAGAAAATTGAATTGAACACAAACATGCATCCTGTTGTTGTCTCAATCATTTGTATTATAAACCTTCTCTAAAATCCATGAGGGATCTTTATTTTCAATTTATGCGTGTGATGAAATCTGAAATTATAAGGAATTTGTGGTGGTAAAACATTATTATCTATTGAAAAGTTAAACCCATAAGCATTAGTATTATCATTCAGCATTTTTTCTGTATCCCACTTGCCAAACCAAAAACAACAGCAATGCTGGACAACTCAAATTGAGGAGCCCTGCCAACCTAATAGTAGCCATTGGGTCAAGGTGAACCTTTACGATTCATAAAAAAATTATGTACCTGCAGAGCTTTCAACAGTGCTTCATTTCTGCCTGCTTCTCCCACCAGAACAACTCTTGTCTCCACTTTTGGCAGCATATCTGAGAGATGAAGAACAAGAGGGAAAGGATCCTATTATGCTGCACTGAGATCTAAGTGATTCACTGTGACTACAGTGTCCAACTGTAATGTTGCTTCAATAACAGCAGTGTTTTGTGTCATTGAGGTAGCTCACACACACACACACACACACACACACACACACACACACACACAAAATCAAGATGTACGTTGTCTAAAAGAGGTGATGCAAGTTTTTCTTCATTTTGAATGACAGTTATAGCAGACAATACAGATATATCACTTATTTAGAATAAAACAAAGGGCTACATAGAAATTTTGTAGAGAAGGAATAAAATACAACTAATATACAAAGCCAAGATCTGTTCCTGTCAGGGGAACAAGAGGGCTCATTTTAGGAAGACATGGGTCATCATTTAGGAAACAGCATGTTGGCTAGGACAGGTAAACTGATTAATTGCAGCCAGTATAAGTAGAACTCGGCTCCAATAGTGGCTGACAGCTAAGCAACCTTCAGACAATTTCTCAACTGGAAATGATTAGCTCAAAAAATAACATTTCCTCCCACCTAAACCTTTAATGGTTACTTTTTGGCAAGAAGGTATTTAGAAGGCATGAGGCAGAGCAGCAAAGATTCACAAAGGCCCAATGCAGGAATGACATGTTTGTAATCTATGTGGTGTCCCTCTTTCTTGATGCAGGAGTTTTATGTTATGAGAATGAGAAGAGTGGTTTTTGGTCACAAACCATTGTAAATGTTGTATACTGCTGTATCATAGGCTTAGTCAATATCAAATATTACTTTTAGTTAGGTATATAAATATTTGGACAGTGACACCATTTTATTTTGCCTCTGCATGACACAACAATAGATTTGAAAAAAGTTCACAAGATGTGGCTGATACATTGATTACCTTTAATTTTGACGGCTATTTAAAGAGTATTGCACTAACCATTTCAGAATTACAGCCCTTTCTACACAAAGTACCCCACTTTCAGAGGCACAAAAGTAATTGGATAACTCACTGACAATCAGTTTCATGGCAAAGTGTGGTTTATTCCTTCATTATCCCATGATAAATTAAGTTAAATTAAATGTTTAATTTGTTTTACAACCCTCATTATGGAAAACTTCACTTTCACTGACACCTCTTTGGACCTCATATTGAGAGAATTCCAATGAGCGGCTACCAAATTCAGGTTCAAACCTTGGAATCAACTCCAGACTGATCAGAGAGACAGTAAAAACATTCTGAGTGACCAAATCAGCAGTTTGGCACATTATTAAAACAAGAAACAAATAGCCTTGTAGCAGTCAGCCTGGAAAACCACCGAGGACAATACAAGGTTCCAGACTCTTTTCCACCAGTAGAACCAGTTTCTCAGAAGGTTGCACAAGGACATGATTTGGTCACACCCTCATTTTTTACGACATTGTAAAAATCAAAATAAAGCTTCTCTACACTGAAGGTATCCCCTGGGAAATGTAGTAAAAAAATGATAAAAGTAGCTTGCTACGTGCAAAGCTACTTTTAGTTTCACTTCATGTCAATTCAACATTATCCCAGTGATAATAAAAACTGTGAATCAGCAAGAAAAATAAGCTACAGGATTAGTATTCAATGTCACACAGAAGCACTTCCAATACAATTACGAAGGGCTTGATTGGCATATACAGTATGTGCATTAATGGTAGGGGTGTAACAATACACTCAGCTTAAGAGACAAGACAAGACAATACAGGATACTGACTTCATGAGAATGAATCAATATTTTACCACTGCATTTAAGAAAACTTTATTAATGAAATATATGATTTTCCAGTTATATGTTTCCAATCAAATAGCCTTTTATTTGACTGAGTCACAAAACAATGGAGGTGCATTTTGAAATATTTTATAACTGTTACAGAAAGAAAATTATCTGACATTCAATTTTTGTGACATGGATGAAAAAATGTCAGTTGATGCTCACACATTGAAACACGATCAACATGGATGTAAAAATGTTAACAAATTTCCCATAAATCAATGTTGAAATTTAAACCAATCTCCAATGATCATGTAATGTCTTCAAGCCTTTGAAATTATTGTGCATAATTTTATCCACCTTTTATATTTTGCTGATGAAACAACCTCAAAAGTAAAATATATTTTGTTTTGTAAGACATTTAAAACAACATTGATTTGCTTTGCAAAGCCAAAACAAAATTCATCAGTGATTCAACATTCGTCAATGATGTTGATCTACCCGTAAATGAACATCGAATTGCCTACCGGGGTGTATAAAAAAACCAATACCTGGAGGAGTCACACGCTTTAAGATGAAGATCACATAGGGTGTACCTAAACCTTTTAAATTTTAGACAAATTTATATTAAGTATATTAGAGACAATGGGAGGTTAACCCCTACAGACTCACCTTCTCCGTCTTCACATGCCATACCCACAAATAGAGGGTCTTTAGTAGATTCAGCGATCCTCGAATCACAGACTGAAGAATCCAATAGACTCTGAGCCGTCCCTAACATCAGTAAGCTGCTGTCAGCCATGGCAGGAACTAATGAAGGCACCAAACTGTCCAAACTATCAAAAGTTAAAGGGAATAAACAGAAACACGGAGGTGAAACACAACGCGGAAGAAAGAGAATTGACAAATATTGACATGATTTCAAACACATAAGGCCCAAGTTTTACAATTTAGCTGAAGATAACGCAAACCTATTGAAAGCAAGGTCCATCCCAGTACCACAGTAATATTTATAGCCAAGTTAACGTTAAAAAAGACAGCAGACAGCATATAGATAAATTACTAACGCAGCTTTGCTGAAGCAAGATATGAAAGGTAACAGGCCTTGGGCCGTATTTACACTCCATAGCTCGCTTCTTTGGTGCAGACCATCTGCAGGTTGGATACACTGTTTCATTTTTCAGCTGATCCTGTCCGCATTCACAAAGGCAAATCTCAAGCGGACTATAGAATTGTAGTCAAAGGTCACGTGCTCGGAATTCCGTTCAACCATTGCTTAGATGGTTAGGCGATAAATATGAAAAAAAAAAACCCTCACAGTTTCTACGACTGCCTACATCATGGAGCTTTGACAGGTTATTTTCCTGCGCAGATCTGGAGTGCATATCAGCAGATGTTAGTGGGTGGGGCATATGGTCGGAAAACGTGCCCTGATTAATTTAATGATTGGTGCCTGTCGTGAAAGACCGTCTGTAATAATGAGAATGTAACACGGAAGACGGCTGGTTCTGATGAGATCATACAATAATATGTTGCCAACTCGCGGGAGATCTGAGCTAAAAACTTAACAAAGCTAAATATGGCCTAATTTATTTTTTCATGTTTTCCATTGAATTTATTCCATTTTCCATCGTATGTTCAAAATATTGTCGAGGTTGTCATACCCAATAAATTTGTCTTTAATATCAGAGGAGTTGCCACTTTTCTGCAGTGCTTCGCGCATTTTATGTATTGTTGACACAGCTTCTAAACTTTCACGCGACGCTGCTCAACAACAAACCCCTTTCTGTTTGATTCTTTCCTTAACGATTTTGAACACCCCAATGTTTTTGTGTGGTGTTTCGAGCAGTTGAGAAATGTTCTGCTCTGCCCATTTTTACAGGTTTCTATTTCTTTAGCCCGATGTTTGTCCGCTGCATTTTGTTGGTCACAACTTGCTAACTTCGCCTTCAACTACCACAAAAGAAAATAGTACGTTTCCGGTGATTTGGTGCGGATGAGATCACCTCTTTCAAGCGGATCAGAATCTGGTTGTTTGGTTCGCACCAGAGGTCTCGGACTGCGTTCAAACCAACCCAAGGGGCGTAAACAACCCAGGATTAGGTTCAACCGGATTAAATCAGGCTGGATTGAACACAACCTTAAACTACTAATTCAACCTGAGACTGAAGTTAAAGAGAATATAAAACTATTTTTTTAAGTCAACTAATGTTAGCTGCTTTGGCCAAGGCAATAAATTTCTTTCGCTTGATTGGCGTTAACGTCACCAGCTAGCGTTAGCATATTACGTGCTCAAATACTGCAATGGTTTTTCAAAACTTACCGACTGTTTCGATGAGTGAAACCTTAAATTAAAAACAAAAATAACAAAAAGGAGCACTGTTGGAGTTATCTAGACTGGCTTCCAAACCAGTTGAATTCAATAAGATCGCTAACGTTAGCTAGCAAATCAACAATTACAATTTTATGGCAATCCCTCTTCGGTCCAAAGTTGTCTTCAAATACGCAACATATGTACCATCTCTCAAGCCTTAGTTTGGTATTAATGCATGTTGCGTCAAAGCAGTCCAAAAATGTGCCCACTTTAGTTTGTTCATAACAAACTTCATAGTATTCCACAGAAATCGTCAGTGTACAGTCCGAGCACAATTCAAAAAGAAAGCAAATAACGGAGCGCCGCGTTGATTGGGCAAGACTGTGACAGAGAGGCGGCAACTTCCGTCCAGCGAGAACGCTGATTCGTCCGTTCATTCAAATCACGATGCGCTTCTCCGATTGACGTGCAAGCGTCATTCTGTACTGTCCGAAAAACGTTCCGACCCCTCTGATATGAACAACCAACTTTAACAATTCATTTAAATAATTTGTTCAGTATTTTAAATAAACATATTCTTCCTACAACGTTAGAAAAGATTTGCAAAATAAAATAAGTAGGATTTCATAGACAATGTGAAAATAACAAAAGAATATGCAACCACTCAAAAAAAAACAAAAAAAAAAAACTTTACTCTTTCACAGGAGTTTTGTGTGAAAGAGTAAAGGGTGATATTTAACAAGTTCAGAGCTCTGTGACATGACTTGTATTACCGCAGGATAATTGATGTGGACAGCATGTAGAATTAGCATGATGCTAATTCTTAGTCCTACACTTAACAGACTGACGCAAAACCTACAAGTACAGTATGGAAAATAACATTTTAAAAAATTAAAATAGGCTTTTCCGTAAAACAGAAGACAGTATGTAAACATGACAGCATATTACACAGCACAAAATAGTTTAAAATACACACTAACTAAATTTTAAATTACTTTAGGTACACATTGCACAATACAAATTACAATATGGATTATAAAATAACTGTTTTTTAAATTAATCTGTTGCATGTGCAAATGGCTTACATAGTAAAAACAGCAAGTACATGTCATGTCATACCAGTTGCATGGCATCATATAAAATATACACAACTACATGACCAGTTTAAAGTGACCAGTTAGTTGTGCAACTACCTGACATAATAAAAACTATAAATATATATTTCCAAATACAAAGTAAAACATGAGGTACACAGTTATTACATTACTTCCACTGCTTCATCTCAATGACAGGTATTGTTATTATTTTGGTGTGAACGTTTCCTTTCTTTTTTTAGCAAGGGTTTAAAAATTGCCCACGGTGCACACGGTGAGGATGTTTTAAAACAAAGGAGAGGTTGGCAGCAATAAACGAAGGCTACATTCCAAGAGAGAAACAAAAATACTTTGCTGGGTCCAGATGGCAGGCTGCAGTACAGATCACTTACACTCCCCATGCTAACATGGGGCGAGTGACTTGAGCCAAGCTAAATCTAAATGTCAACTATTGTAATTGTTTAATCCCAAAGCAATTAACACAGTCCTGACTGTGATGATCTACATATATTTATCCATTTATTACCCCCACCAAGGAGGTTATGTTTTCACGTGTTTGTGCGTGTCGCTGTTAGCAGGTTTACACAATTTTAAAAAAAACTGAGTGAAAGGATGGCCAAAGAGGACTTTAATGTGGGTGTGGATCTGGATGCATCTGGTGTTGTAATTATTACCTCTGGTGGAGGTTTTTTCCTTAGTGAATATATATGTATAGCCTTTAAGCAACAAAATTCCAAAAATTGTAAATGGATGTGGGTGAAATTTTGTGTGTGAGATGAGATCAACTTCTGTTGATGATTTAAATCTGTATCTTTATTGTGAATCTGTGTCTATATCAATTTTCACAGGGACATAAATGAAAAGCTACTGGACGGATTTTCATGAAATTTCTTTTGTGTATATTGAGCTTACATCAAGTAACAAATTTTGGTTGAGATCCCGATCAGTTTCAAACGTCGTAGTAACACAAAAATGGCCAGATGTGATTTTTTCGTGGAAGTATGTCTTGACCCATGAAACAAGTGTTATAGTTTTTAAAGAGATTCAGAGGTTATCTGGATCCTAAATTTGGAACCAGGTAATTGAAATTTACCCAGATCAAGCTTCCAGGTACATTTCAATTACAAGGATGCTAACCCTAGTATTGTTACATGAGTTATTTTCATTTCCAGGGCGATTTAAAAAAAAACTAAACAAAACGATTTTAATTGAACAAAAAAGCAGAACACAAATACAGTGGAAGTGCAGCACCCAAACAGCCTTAAGCTTGACACACTCATCTCATCTCATCTAATTTTGTGCCGCTTATCCGGGTCCGGGTCGCTTTCGGCTTAAGCTTGACACACTCTTAGGTTGTAATTCATCTGCAAAAGAAAATGGGTTGCAATCATGTTTTCCTTTAATGAATGAATTTTTATCGTTGAAAGACCAACATGTAGTTTGTTGAAACTAAAATGAAGTTTGGTACAGCAAAAGGAAAGAAAAACAGTGAAGCATTAATCAAGTTAAAACAACTCTCTGATGAAAACAGGTTATGTTTTCAATTGTCTTTTTATTTATTGGTTCATCGTTCATTATAAGATAGCACCACTTCTATCTGGGATATTTTGCCATAAAGCCACACAGACACATATAATACATTTCCAAGCCCATACACTCTTACTTTTAAGTATAAAATAACATTTTTTTTGTTCATAACAGTAAAATTAACCTGAAGCTTCACTCAACTCAGTACCAAATTTTTTCAACAGTTTGTATGACAACGCACCTTAGGCTAGTCTTGATATCCATTAATATTAATTGAAATATTTGTTTGCATTTTATAATCCCTCTCTTCCAGTTTCGGACCACCTGCCTGAAGTTTAGTAGCTGTCTGGATTTGGAGCTAAACTCCATTAGGGGACTTTCAGCTTCCAGCTGCTCCTGCCATGTGCCGTGGAACAGCTCACAATTAAAAATGACTGGAGTTTGGTTTATACCTATCTTTCAATCTTTGTGAAGGCCTTAGCTTCAACAATAGAAAAACAACATTCTCTCAATTTATATGCTTAAGGATGAATAAAAACCTATTCACAAACAATGATGCGATTGGAATGAAAGTAGTTTAAATGTTAAAACAACAGACACACACATAGCATGGGGTCTAGAGGATAGTGAAGACGCTCACTTCCAGGGATTCC
Organism: Mola mola; assembly: GCA_001698575.1. Taxonomy (NCBI): domain Eukaryota; kingdom Metazoa; phylum Chordata; class Actinopteri; order Tetraodontiformes; family Molidae; genus Mola; species Mola mola. The sequence continues at coordinate 1,672,764 of KV751359.1, forward strand.
TTTTGTTTTTTCTTCTATTTTGACTTTTGTGAAGTCGATACTGTGCTTGTTGCATTCCTGGGGCTGTCGGACCACTCTTCTTGTCATTTTACTTACACACACACACACACAGTCTCTGTCTTTCTGTATTCAGTCTCAGGAGGTTCACTGTGTGGAACAAAGCTTTGCCAAGACCTTATCTTCCTTCTGCCCTGCTTTTTCCTCCTTACACTTCCTCAAACCATAATATTTTTAGCTTGGTCTTCTGCTCTTTGACACGCAGTCACCAAACACAAAAATCAGAATATGAAAAGGCAGAGGGAGACTACCCAAAAAGATACAAAATCAGATGTATTGATAAGGCTGTGGCTTTTAATGATGTAAACTATCAAGAAAAGAAACAGGGACCAAATTTCTGCAAGTTATCACAGTAAAACAATATGTACATCAAAATGACAGATTTCATAATATACAGGCTTGAAACATTCTGTAGTATAGTTGAATGGCAATTAAATTGCAGCAGGATGTAATACAATATACATATTTACTTTGAAAATATTTTTCTTTCATTTAACATATGATAAACAATATATACAGCATGATTATTAGGAGTGTTATTTTTTTCTTTAATCAGATGCATTTTACAGTAATGTATGTGGCATTTAATGGAGTTTGACTGGCTGTTAAAGATTGCAACCCATGTACAGTGTAAGAAATTCTATCTATCCATGAACAGCACCTGTCCATCCACCCATCTTTGAATTGCCTATCAAGGTCGAAGTGCTTGAATATTGACTTGTTTTAAAAGACTGTTCCCATTTACTTTCTGATACTTTCTAATGGAGTAACAAAGTTACATTCTGATATGCATTCAGTCAGTAGGTAAATGTTGTTTTCATTTTTCGATCCATTTTTCCATCAATAAATTCTTTTAACTTACTGCTATGTAAATATAAATGAAATGAGCTTTCATTTGAACTCATAAAGTATTTTTCCTTCCTGTGATGGGCCATCTAGTTGTAAATAGATGGCAGTCTGTCAGTAGAAATACAATTCTGAAAATACTCTGAAGCTGAATGATGTACAATACAGCAGTCATACAGAAAATACATCTTTACACCCTCTCCCCCAAAATATGCTACAATGGAGTAACAGTGATGTTCAATGATATTAACAAATATGTCTTCCCCACACTCTCCATGAATCAGCATTGAATGTCCAGTTTAATATTTTCTGAAAATGTTAGAGCTTATAATAGGAAACAGCCAAAATCCTGCTTTTTACTGGGCATTTCCCTGAAAAAAAAAATCACACTCAGCAAATAGTTCCCTGGCTTTTTCTATTACATATGTTTAAAAAAGGACAAGTGTAATCTCTTAAAGAAATGCTTTAAATCCTACCTGGTTTATGGAGACATTCAGAAATTGCTACGCAATTAAGTAAGCAAAAAGTGTAAGAACTTTTGACATAGATTTTAAAAGGCTCATGTGAATCTGGTGACACTCTTGCCAACTGAGCCGTAGCTTGGATGTTGTGAATGACTTTGTGCTCAGATTCTTAAAGATATTTCATTATTAGAATAGAATCAATCTTGTCTCGGAGTATGTTAATGGTGCTAGCCACAAGCAGATCGATGAACATCAACAGGAAATGAATCCAAGGGGCATGATATGACACCAGTTGTTTCCTTCCACCGTCAATCTTTTCATCTATAGAAGACATGTCCTGCCAGTATGTCTAATTTCCATTCATCGACAACATGAGGTTTCCCAAAAAGTGAGGCCAAAACATCTCACCTCTATTGATGGGCTGCAGTATAGGTCATGAATACCTTCCCTTCCATGGTAGCAGATTGAAAATGGGCTACGCTAAAACTCAAAATGTACTTCTGATAGTTATTTTCCCAAAGATGGTTGTCATGCTGGTGTCTGTATACCAGTATCATTTTTCAGAATAGTCTGGTTTTAATTTATTATTTGATACTACAAAAGGTGGTAAAATGTCATGTTTGACAGCTAAGCCAGTAAGTGGAGACAATTTATCCATCTTTGTTTTGCCAATAGCTTGGTCCTATCATTCTCATCAACCTTGTTCCAGAAAAGGAAGATAGTTGCTACCTAACTTGGAACTAGACTACCATGTCCAGTTATCAAATGTTGGTAAAAAACAAAAAAAACAAAAACAAAAACAAAGCTTAAGAGAGAGTTTACATGTGGTTGAAGGCCTGGTTTACAGAAACACAATTTCAAATTCCAATGTAACCCCATGTCTTCTTGATGTGATTTGCTAACATGCTAGCTTAGGAGATACAGGAATAAAATTTGCCAGTGTACAGAGTGTGAGAATGGTTCACTCCAATCTGATGTCACAGAATGATAGGAAGATGGTACTCTAAAGGGAAAGAAGGGAAGCCGAACAACATGTAGGTTCTCATGGAGAACTGCTTCCTGCTGTAAACTGTCAATAGTCTGATTAATAAAGTCAAAGCAGTTGAAGCTCAGCGTAGGCAGAACCCAGTCTGACAGAGTTTCGCTTCAGCGCAGCATAACGGCAGATAGGGCACTTTGCCAAGGACTCTTCACAAGTGACACACGGAAATTGATCAATTTTCGCAAAGGTTATCCAAGTCAAAAATGGGATTTGATTTTTTGGGTATCCAGCCCAACCACTCAGGAATTGCATTTTCTAAAGTATGTAATCCAAAATGAATCCAGCATTGGGTATAAAATCCAGTGTTCACATCCATGCAGTCATCAGTCCATGACAGCTGTTACTTCTTTGAATTAAAAGTCTTATATGGCTTTCCCACTCTGGTGCTCAAGTGTGTTGAGATTCCAGCTTCACTGAAAAGCTTAAGTGTGTCCACTATGAAAGACTAGAGTCATTTTTGAGGCAGAACATCAAGAAATAAAAGTGCAAATATAATAGTTGTTAAATCCGGCTGAGAAGTTTGCAGTGAAAACACTGTCGTTATCCAAGAGTCAGCAAATGTGTTTGTAGACCAAAGAAAGTGAGTTGATCTGCAGTCCTGACACACATATCCCCATCTACTTCATTTTCGTCAGTGTCAGAGAGTGTTGCTGTACACAGATCACGGAAGATATCTGCAAAAACAAGACATTCAAGTAAGATTCAACTATGAATACAACAAAGCATCTTACTGTATCATATAACCCCAATTACAAAAAAGTTGGGATGCTGTATAAAATGTAAATAAAAACAATGCAATGTTGTGCACATCTAATAAACCCATTTTCTATTAACAATGGAACATTGACAACATATGAGATGTTGAAAATGAGACATTTTGCCATTTCATTAAAAATCTTAACTCATTTTGAATTTGATGGCAGCAACACATCTCAAAAAAAAAGTTGGGACAGAGGCAACAAAAGGCTGAAAAAGTAAGTGGAACAAATACAAAAGCTGGAGGAGCGTTTTAAAACTAATTAATTTACTTGGCAACAAGTCAGTATCATGACTGGGTACAGAAAGAGAATTTTAGAGTCTCTCATTGGTAAAGATGGGCTGAGGTTCACCAATCTGTGAAAAACTGCATCTAAAAATTGTGGAACAATTTCAGAAAAATGTTAAAATTTTTTTAAACGTAAAATTGTGAAGACTGAATATCCCACCGTCTACATAATACATAATACATAATATCATCAAAAGATTGAGAGAATCTGGTGAAATCTCTGTGTGCAAGGGACAAGGTCGATGCTCAAAAATGGATTCTCGAGACCTTTGGGCCCTCTGGCAGTACTGCAGAAAAAACAGCCATGATTCTATACTGGAAATCATTGCACGGGCAGAGGAACACTTCCAGAAATCATTGTCTGTGAACACAGTTCGCCATGCAAACCATAATTGCAAGTTAAAGACGGACTAAAGAGGAGAGGGACCATCCGATCGTTATCAGCGCACAGTTTAAAAGCCTTCATCTCTGATGGTATGGGGTTGCATTATTGCCTATGGCAGCTTGCACATCTGGAAAGGCACTATCACTATGGCGTTATATTTGTGCCAAAATTCTAAGCGAGCAGTGGGGGATTTTAAGCACACAAGATCTAAATTTTGCAAGTGCACAAATAATATTTTGAATAGAATTTTAATTTGATTACAGTTTCATGTCCAATCACAAACTTCCATTAGGAGATGACCGAGAGGGGTCTTGAATTTCCACCATCAACTGGACAGTGGACATGATGGAGTCGAATGGTGAACAAAATAACAGTACGCCACACCATCAAATAAGTCATTGGCTCCAGATAGCCATATGCTGTAGCTACATCTGATTGATCTGATGATTCCCAGGAAACAACCTAACAATAACACAAAATGATGACTCACTCGATCATCTCCTAATTAAAGCGTTTGTACACTTGATGGGACATGAAACAACCAATCAAAATTCGACCTCAGTGTCTCTGATTGGTTGATTTTGTGGCACAATGTAATGCTGTGCCAGGTCAAGCGAGTGAAGCAATCCAAGCTTAGCTGTGACTTTCGGCAAACGAAGCAGGAGTTTGTGAGAGCGCATGTCAGATAAGCGATGAGTAGGAATCATTATATTGCACGTTAATATTGATAATATTATGCGTGCCAATCCATTGATTGAGCAAAAAATAAACTTCTGTTTAATCAATTTCTATTCAAAATATAATTTGTGACCTAATTTGTGCACAAATGTATATAGTGCATGCTCAAAATCCTCCACTGCTCACTCGGGATTGTGGCACAAATATATCGCTTTACTATCGATGCTGAAAAGTATATAGAGGTTTTAGAACAACATATGCTTCCATTCAGACAACATCTCTTTCAGGGAAGACCTTGTATATTTTAACAAGACAATGCTAAACCACATACTGCACCAAGGACGGGATGCTATATAAGGCCCTTGTCCCAACTTTTTTGAGAAATGTTGCTGCCATGGAATTACAAATCACTTTTTTTTCTTAAATGGTACATTTTCTTCATTTAAACATTTTACATGTTTCCTGTGTTCTATTTTGAATAAAATATGGGTTTATGAGATTTGCAAATAATTGCATCCTTATTTTTAAATTTACATTTTACACAGCATCCCAACTTTTTTTGGACCAGAAACCGGCGCCCATAGTTAATTTCCCACGGGGATTAATAAAGTAATCTCTATCTCTATCTCTGTCTGTTTAGCTAACTTTGGAATTTGGGTTGTAAAAAAAAGCATGGGAATATACCGTGAGCAGACAAAAAAAAAAAACATGGATAAGAAGATAGATGAACAGCATTGGCAGCAGTGCCAATAAAACATAACACATACACACAGAAAAATACACTTTAAATGCTTCAATAGGAGCGTAAAACAAGGAGACATAATACTGAGGTGTTCAATATCTGCAACTTTGTCAGTCAGGGAAGTGCATATAACGGAACCACACATGGACGATCAGCAGATAGATTAAGAGAAGATTTTTTTTTTTTTTTATGGGCTTCACTTAACTAAAATATGGAAGGTCAGATATGTTCCATTGTGAAGCTGTCCTCCGTTAGTGTGGAAAAAAAAAAATCCCTGAAAGAGCAGAAGAAAGACAGGGCAAGGCAGAAGAAGGAAGGAATAGTAGTTTTGAAGAGGGGTGGTCAAAGCTCTGCAACAACACAGGCAAGGACGCAACACACTTTACGGCCAGCCTTAAAGTCAGCATGAAACGGAGATGGAGAGGACGGAGGGGACAAAGCAAAAGAGCAGAGACCAAGTTCAGGCATTGCTGTCCTATTAAAACGAGAACTTTTTGGCACCAAACTTTGAAGGTAGGGCTTAGATTGCTACATAAATTGTGTGTTTATAAATTGCTGGAATTATTATTATGGCTTGAATGCATTTGTTCAATATGGGAATATTACATCAGTGTTTTACCAACAGTATCTCATGAGAGGGCAGGGGTGATTTGCAGGGGACCGCACTGTACTGTAGGAAAGTAACGAAATATTTTCAGGGACCTTTATTTTGAAATTTTATACTGAAATGACTTGGTTTTCTTCTGCTTCTTTCTTTTGTGATGGTGAGGACATCTCCCGCCTTACTTTGCCTCAGATTGACTTACTTTAATATTCCTGTCCTTAATCTAAAACATCTGTGTTATTGTTGTTATTATCCCAGGTCATTGTTTGTCACTTGCCCTCGAATCTCACCTAGAATAATTGGAGATGGGTGGATGTAAATGCTCCTCTCATTACAGTCCCAACTCCATTTCTTTCAAAGTGTCAATGTTTATAACTTTGTTGAGGTGACAAAAAGCAAATATCATTCTGCTCAAGAAAAGAGGAAAACCATGATCAGAGGTTTACAACAATACCATCACACAAAATGGACCTAGTCAAATTTTTCAATTGCTTCCTCTTGAATATGTATAGCTTAAGCCAAACTGACTCCTTGACCCTTGTGATTTTATACCTACCCGTCTTGTACCTTTGACTTTCATCAATGAGCCCAACATTCATTCATTTATTGTATTTGAGATTAAACGAACATATCACTCCATGTCATTTACATCTTCAGACTAAATTCTAATAATCTGATATAATTTTTGGTCTTACTTCTTGAGCCCTGGATGCCATAAAGGCATTCTACTCTAAGGTACAATACGAATGACATAAAATACTTTGAACACACATGATTAAGATGTACAGTAATGAAACAAGAAACATATCTTTCTATCTTGTTTCTCTGAAGCAATAAAATAGCCTCAAAATCTTTTTTTTTCCTTTTATAGTTGCTGCCAGCATCCATTGTACAGAAAAATAGAGTTTAAAGAGAGGGTTGTCTTTGAGGCATCATGCTACCATCACGACATGACATCATGCTCTTACATTCAACTCAACAAGCCAAAACTCTTTAATCCCCCATCCATGAACCCTGTCTAACAGACCAAACTTCTCCTCAAGTAGTGGCCTATTTAAACCCTCCTGGCTCTGCGCTGCCAAGCTAGAGAATGAGGGAGAAACTGAAGAAGTGGAAGCAAGACTTACAGGATGGGTGAGTGTGTGTGCTGAGTTCAGTTGGCAATAAAACACAACTATCATTCTGCTCAAGAAAAGAGGAAAAACATGAGAGTGAATTGTGGGAACAGCCATCAAGTAAACTTTTGCTGATGTCAATAAATACGTAACATTAGGTTAACATTAAATGTTGCATCGTGCATTGCATCTCTCTGTCTGTCTTTGTGTAAAATACAACAATTTAGATATATAACACCAGTAGGAGCAAAGTTTATAAACTGCCTTTTGGAAAAGATAATTGCACCATGTACAATTGCTTGTATGAATTTAAAACCTGCGCTTTCCAGCAGTAACCTCCCCTGGAGACCAGACAGTCAAGGGAATGTGTGAATGATGAATATGTAGTCTCTCAGTCGAGTTTAGTTAATGGTCTGATTCAGTAACCAGACACCAGAGCCAAAGGTCTGTCAGGTCTGTCTGGGACAGCTTTAAAGTAGGTAAATAAAACACAAATGCAACTCTGTAAATCCCTGTGGTTACGATGCAGACCTGCCTGGGAGCTGTGAATTCAAATGAGTCACAGGATTTAGCAAAACATCACAGATAATTTGTTTGTTCATGTCAAGTCTTAATGAGTATTAAACAAAAACAACAGGTAGACAACACTCCCAAAATGTTAGTGTATGTGACTGCTCTGGAACAGCTTGGTTGCCTATACACAGGTAAAGAAGCTCTCAAATGTAGTAGACTCATGATTAGAAACAAAGAATGCATTCCTACAGGTTTAACAAATCTGGAATCAAGCCAACACACTAAACAACTCATTGATGAAACAATTGAGCAGATATCCTCACCTCGGAAAATATTATTGTAGATAACTGCCTGAGAAGGAAGACATGGACGGACAGTTGAGAGGGCATATGCTGGATACGGTCATAGCTATGCTGGAGCAAACCAGTATATGACCGGGCAACATAAATAGAGTATTTCACCGAAGTGAAAGTGTAAATGCTCTGGCTGGTAAGAAACATGCTGATGTTCCGTCTGCTGCCCTTTTCACCTTACAAGAAACAATATGGCAGCAGTTTCCTTTTCACAGACTTTCTCGATTATAGCTAAATAATGGACCAAAACATGTTTCTGAAAAGCTTTTAGGCAACACATCATATTTGATCAGCTGTCTGGCAATATGATCTGAGTGGCAGGTGAGTGGCAGCTCTCTTGATTTGATCTTTACTGTATGCGTCCATGCAGTCAAGTACAACCAGTACTTCATACGACAGGCCTAGAGCCAGAAAGAGAGCAGGGGACTATACCTGCAAGTGCAGCTATGGGATATGGACAAAATCTTCCATCACAATGTGAATAATGTCATATGTTGATAATGATATACGATCAATATCAATATATAAATAGATATAAGCACATATTTATTATATTGATGCCTCAAATGTAGTTATCAAATATTTGCTGAAAAGATATATGATGGCGGAAAGATTTTTTTTACTGTGAAACAAAAGTAGAATTTAAAAAATGTAATATCAGTATTTCATTATCAATGTAATCACCACCATCAATTATTCCAAGGTTAACAAAAGCTGAGTAAGGAGATAAACAGTACCTTTATGAAAAATATAAAGTATAATAAATTAATAAATCAATCAAACAATCAACATCACACTTTTCAAACCTCATGCCCAAAGTAAGTCTAATATATGATTCTCAGATCCTATCTGTTATCGGTCTCTTTTTCCAAGCTGAGCTACCAGCACATCTTTGCATCTGAAAAGTTGACTTTGAAGTTGCAGGAAGTTGCTGCAAGACTTTGTCATCACACTTCAGAGTTTAGTAATACCCTATTTATTTTGGTCGTATTGTGATTTGACAGGATGAGGATGTACTAATATCTGTTCTCAGTGTCTGGCGCATGTATGTTTTGTGTGTTGTGGGTGTGAAATGAAAGCCTAAATATGGAAAGGTGTAAAAACACGATTCAACTCTGTTAATGTTTGTGTTTAAAAAAAAAAAAAAAGTCGACAAACAAATAGGGCGGCACAGTGGTGCAGCGTTTAGCACTGTCGCCTCACAGCAAGAAGGTCCTGGGTTCGATTCCGTGTCAGGACATTTCTGTGTGGACTTTGCATGTTCTCCCTGTGTCTGCGTGGGTTCTCTCCGGGTACTCCGGCTTGATCTCGGAGTGTTTAGTAGGAAGCAACTGGACTTCTTATCTTGTTTGAAGACGTTTCGCCTCTCATCCGAAAGGCTTCTTCAGTTCTGAGGTTCAGTGTGGGAAACCCAGGTATATAACCCCGAGTGGGTAGAGACAATCACTAACAACGAGGACGTGTTTTGAAACCAACAGCGTCCTTTGTTGGTGAGACAATCACCAACAAAGAGGACGTGTTATGAGACTAACAGCCTCTTTGTTGGTGAGACAATCACCAACAATTGGTGATTGGTGATTGTCTCTACCCACTCGGGGTTATATACCTGGGTTTCCCACACTGAACCTCAGAACTGAAGAAGCCTTTCGGATGAGAGGCGAAACGTCTTCAAACAAGATAAGAAGTCCAGTTGCTTCCTACTAAACACTCCGAGATCAAGATGACCTGGATGACTGAGAACCTTCACGGACATACTGTACTCCGGCTTCCTCCCACAGTCCAAAAACATGCAAAACTGGGGGTTAGGTTAATTGGTCACTCTAATTTGGCCGTGGGTGTGAATGTGAGTGTGGATGGTTGTTTGTCTCTATATGTCAGCCCTGCGATTAGCTGGCAACTTGTTCAGGGTGTCCCCCGCCTTCGCCCAAAGATGCTGAGATAGGCTCCAGCAAGACACAATTCACAGTAACATTCAACAGTTGCACATTAACTAACATACACCAAAAAAAAAACAAAACTAAATGAAAGGGGGAGACAAGTGTGAATGAGTTAAACCTTTTAGCAACAGAAACTGATACATGTAGATGACGATTTTAAGAGCTGAAATATGTTATGAGCTGATGAAAAATTAGTGTATTCAAAGCAAGTTAAGGTTTTTTCTGAGAGAGTTTGCACGAGAGCAAACCAGTCATTCAGCAGTTCATTCCAAAGACTGTTTCTGCATTAAGGCAGTGGCCTCTGTTTATCTGGAGAGCTGAAAGGATAGATGGTGTTGGTGTGGTAAATGAAACAGACATTTATTATTCATCTGAAGCCATTCTGTTTTTAGTCACCCTCCTTGATTTGGTAATAGACCCTTAGTCTCACGTTTGCTGTAAGTCCCACTGGTCAATCAGGGTAATCTTACAGTGAATAAAATTTTGATTCCAAAGGAGCCATACTGTGCCTCTGAAGAGGCCATATTATGAATTTTGGATTTTTCCTTTCTTTAAGTGTGTTATATAGGCCTACAAAAGATATAAGATATCTACGATGATGACACTTTTCTCCCATTGAGAACACTGCTTATGAGTGGCCTGTAATACCTATATTTAGTTCAGTCTTTTCTTCTGTTACTGTCTGCATCACCAGTCTAAATAAAAATGACTAAGACCGAATGGAAGAGAACTGTGCTCTAGCCCTGATTTGGTAATAGCGTAAAAGCGTAAAAGCGTAATAGCGTCAAGCAATGTCAGTGACCTGGTGCAATGTTATGCAGGACGCAACTGTGACAGTTAGTTGGCATATTTTGTGTGCAGACCACGGCATGGAGATTTAAAAGCAGCAATTAGTCCAGCATGAATTAAAGTACACATTATGTCTCCAAACTGGGGATATAGCATAAGTTTCAGGAGCTACTTACACCAGCCTGCCCAATTATCATACAATAACTTATTAATGCCTTATTAATGGCTTCTGACTTATACTCGAGCCAGCCAACAGGGAGCAGTTGAGATGCTTTGCCATCAATTTAGGAGAGCTCTCTGTCATAGGTGAGTGTCCATACAACTGTATGCTTCGTTCATATAATGCTGTCACTGCAAAAATTGCCACGTTGCATAATTGATAAATCCGTGATTGTGAACGTGCCGTACATGAACAAAAACATTCCAAATAAGCTACAAAGTCAGTAAAGTTGGACTCATGTTCTCTCAACATTATGGCGTACATACAAGTAGTAACTACGCTCAGGCACGATTTTGCATAGAGCAGTGTGAGTGCAGGCCAGCAGGGGAATGAGCAGGGCGGGCAATCGTGCTAAGGCACAGCATGATATAACTGGGCCGAGTGTGAGTGAGCACTAACAGAGCCCTTCAAACAGATGATGTACAGTATTTTAAACTTTGAAGCTAGACTTTATGCCAGTGAAGCCATGACATGGGTAATGATTACAAAAAGTTAAAAATGTTTTTCCTCATGCAAAACTACATAATATATCAACACTGATTCAAACATATACAATCCAGTACAACAGCTCTAATTGTTGAAGCTTTATGTAGAATTTAAATCAACTTAATATCTCGTGCTGACGTTTATGATGTTGTATTGCACTGCACTATGCTAAAAGTTCCATCCATCCATTTTCTAGTCATTTAGGCTGGTGCCTGACATGAGTTAGGCTAGAGACATGATAGAACTTGAACTGCTTGGCAGTTTGTGTCAGAGTAGATGAACATACCCCTCATCATTGGCATGTACTAGTAAAATGATATTGCTACTGGTATTGTGAATTTCAAGTTCTTTAGTTGGCACTGGTTAAAACATACTGTATTTTTTTCGTGCAAATTGGTGCATAAAAATAAATATACATAAAATATCATAGTATCTACACCAACATTGACATGAAGTTGTTGCCCTACTTCATGTAAAAATGTTTACTTTGAAAAATGGCTTATATGGTCATAAGAGCTTTCCAAGCTGTCTATTTTGTTGTCAGTTAATGGAATTCAACCATCACTGCATGATGAAGTTGGAAATGACCCTTCCATCATTTTAAATACGGGCAGTCACTATTGACCTTCTTATTGTTTTAACTCCTCAATCTTACAACATTATGCTAGCTAATTAACTATTTGCTAGTTTTTTGAGATATATTTCAATCAAAGGAATAAATGAATGCAATAACTCGATATGGTCCTTGTTTGTGTAGGTTCTCGGTCATCCAGGTTGAGGTAGTCTTAAGTGCTTTAATTGAACTCGGAGTGTTTTAGTAGGAAACAACTGGACTTCTTATCTTGTTTGAAGACGTTTCGCCTCTCATCCGAAAGGTTCAGTGTGGGAAACCCAGGTATTAAACCCTGAGTGGGTAGAGACAATCACCAATCACCAACAACAAAGATGTGTTTTGAAACCAACAGCCTCCTTTGTTGGTGAGACAATCACCAACAAAGAGGACGTGTTATGAGACTAACCGCCTCTTTGTTGGTGAGACAATCACCAACAAGGAGGACGTGTTTACAAAACAACAGCCTCGTCTGCGGTCGTCTGGCTAGGCATCGTGTGAGTCGTTAAGGTCACAAGAGCCCGGGTGTGAATCACTTGAGCGTGTTTGCCCCTCACCCTTGGTTCCGTGTGACACCTTGGGTTCACATGGCCCCAGGTGCGTGTGGGGGTTAAACCGCCTGGGGAGGGCTCCCAAGACAGCATTGTAGGTAGCAGACAAATGGTGTCTTAGTCCACCACCCCTGTTAAGAGAGGGTTTCTCCAAGTGGACAAAGATGGCCTCTTTTACTCCTCTTTCAAACCATCTGTCCTCTCTGTCCAGAACGTGGACATTGGAGTCCTCAAAGGAGTGATCTTTCTCCTTAAGATGCAGATGTACAGCTGAGTCCTGTCCCGATGAGGAGGCTCTCCTGTGTTGTGCCATGCGTCTGTGGAGGGGCTGTTTGGTTTCACCTATATAAAGGTCAGAGCACTCCTCTGTGCATTGAACGGCATACACAACATTGCTGAGCTTATGCCTGGGTGTTTTATCCTTGGGGTGGACCAGTCGCTGTCTTAAGGTCTGGCCCGGTTTGAAATTGACTGGAATTTTGTGTTTTTGGAAGATTCTTCTGAATTTTTCTGATAGACCTGCCACATATGGGATAACTACGTTCTTCCGTTTTTCCCTTTCTGCCTCAGGTGGTTCTTTGTGGCGCCTTTTGGACGATTTGACAAAGGTCCACTTAGGGTAGCCGCATGTCTGGAGCGCTGTCTTGATGTGTTTCAATTCCTTTTGTTTTCCCTCTGTGCTGGAGGGAACCTTCTGGGCCCGGTCATGCAGTGTCCGGATTACCCCCAGTTTGTGCTCCAGTGGGTGGTGGGAGTCAAATAAGAGGTACTGGTCTGTGTGTGTGGGCTTCCTGTAGACCTCGATGCTGAGGTTACCATCTTTATCAAGAGACACCGCACAATCCAGGAAGGGCAAAATGTTATCTCTCGTATCCTCCCTGGTGAACTTGATGTTCTTGTCCACCGCATTTATGTGTCGCGTGAAAGCCTCCAATTCTTGGGTTTTGATTTTGACCCATGTGTCATCCACATATCTGAACCAGTGGCTGGGAGCTGTTCCTGTGAAGGAGTTCAGGGCCCTCTCCTCCACCTCCTCCATGTAGAGGTTCGCCACGATAGGAGACACTGGAGAACCCATGGCACAGCCGTGTTTCTGTCTGTAAAAAACTTCATCGTATTTGAAGTATGTCGTGGAAAGGCAAAGGTGCAGAAGGTTGCAAATTTGGTCAGGGTTGAGGTTAGTTCTGGTATCTAGGGAGCTGTCTTGTTGTAGGCGTTTCCTAACTGTCTCTACTGCCTCACTGGTCGGTATGCAAGTGAAAAGAGAAGTGACATCGAAGGAGACCATGGTTTCATCCGGTGGTAGAGTAAGGTTCTGTATCTTCTTCGTGAAATCTATGGAGTTTTGGATGTGGCGTGGTGTGTTCCCCACCAAAGTGGACAAGATGCCAGAGAGGTGTTTGGCGATGTTGTAGGTCATGTTGACCTACAAGATGGACAAGATGCCAGAGAGGTGTTTGGCGATGTTGTTGTTTTCACTTGCATACCGACCAGTGAGGCAGTAGAGACAGTTAGGAAACGCCTACAACAAGACAGCTCCCTAGATACCAGAACTAACCTCAACCCTGACCAAATTTGCAACCTTCTGCACCTTTGCCTTTCCACGACATACTTCAAATACGATGAAGTTTTTTACAGACAGAAACACGGCTGTGCCATGGGTTCTCCAGTGTCTCCTATCGTGGCGAACCTCTACATGGAGGAGGTGGAGGAGAGGGCCCTGAACTCCTTCACAGGAACAGCTCCCAGCCACTGGTTCAGATATGTGGATGACACATGGGTCAAAATCAAAACCCAAGAATTGGAGGCTTTCACGCGACACATAAATGCGGTGGACAAGAACATCAAGTTCACCAGGGAGGATACGAGAGATAACATTTTGCCCTTCCTGGATTGTGCGGTGTCTCTTGATAAAGATGGTAACCTCAGCATCGAGGTCTACAGGAAGCCCACACACACAGACCAGTACCTCTTATTTGACCCCCACCACCCACTGGAGCACAAACTGGGGGTAATCCGGACACTGCATGACCGGGCCCAGAAGGTTCCCTCCAGCACAGAGGGAAAACAAAAGGAATTGAAACACAGCAAGACAGCGCTCCAGACATGCGGCTACCCTAAGTGGACCTTTGTCAAATCGTCCAAAAGGCGCCACAAAGAACCACCTGAGGCAGAAAGGGAAAAACGGAAGAACGTAGTTATCCCATATGTGGCAGGTCTATCAGAAAAATTCAGAAGAATCTTCCAAAAACACAAAATTCCAGTCAATTTCAAACCGGGCCAGACCTTAAGACAGCGACTGGTCCACCCCAAGGATAAAACACCCAGGCATAAGCTCAGCAATGTTGTGTATGCCGTTCAATGCACAGAGGAGTGCTCTGACCTTTATATAGGTGAAACCAAACAGCCCCTCCACAGACGCATGGCACAACACAGGAGAGCCACCTCATCGGGACAGGACTCAGCTGTACATCTGCATCTTAACACCATTTGTCTGCTACCTACAATGCTGTCTTGGGAGCCCTCCCCAGGCGGTTTAACCCCCACACGCACCTGGGGCCATGTGAACCCAAGGTGTCACACGGAACCAAGGGTGAGGGGCAAACACGCTCAAGTGATTCACACCCGGGCTCTTGTGACCTTAACGACTCACACGATGCCTAGCCAGACGACCGCAGACGAGGCTGTTGTTTTCTAAACACGTCCTCCTTGTTGGTGATTGTCTCACCAACAAAGAGGCGGTTAGTCTCATAACACGTCCTCTTTGTTGGTGATTGTCTCACCAACAAAGGAGGCTGTTGGTTTCAAAACACATCTTTGTTGTTGGTGATTGGTGATTGTCTCTACCCACTCAGGGTTTAATACCTGGGTTTCCCACACTGAACCTCAGAACTGAAGAAGCCTTTCGGATGAGAGGCGAAACGTCTTCAAACAAGATAAGAAGTCCAGTTGTTTCCTACTAAAACACTCCGAGATCAAGATGACCTGGATGACTGAGAACCTTCACGGACATATTGCTTTAATTGAAGAATGAGAGGTGAGAGGTGAAACATCTTCAAAAACTGAAAAGAAGTCCAGATGTCTTCAACTAAAGCACTAAAAACTACATACTTCTTGAAAAAAAAACAACTTTATGACACATTCAATAAAAGTCCTCTGCAAAGAATAATGACACAAATTTAAACCAAAAAGAAATTAAAACAAAAAACAGAGGAAAGAGAGGACTTGCATGATACTTACAGTTTATTTAGGGGGACACAGATTGAATGAAATTCTCTATAAGTGCCCTAAATAAAATATATTTCAACATTAGACAGATTATTTTTGCTTGATTTGTGAGATGGTTGCTTAAAGTGGTAAATTAATGTTTTCGCACCTTTATTCAGGAACAAGACTGTTGTTGATGGAAACCCACTTAGCCAGAAAATTTAAATACAGAGAGCTTTAATCAAACCATTCCAACAATGGAATGGAACAGCAACAAGCTCACAGACTTTCAAAAGAATGGTGGAACCACCTGGAACTTACCAGTGCCCATTCTCTGCATCCTCCAGAAACTGGACCAGGTTGCCTGTCTCTAGAGACAGGTCTCGCGCTTCTTGAGACTCATAGGTCAGCCGCACCCGGAAACGACTGCTGTCACCCTACAGAAAGAAATGACTCAGTCAATCTTAGCAATTAGCCAGGTCCATTTTAGGGTATGACTCCATATTAGTAAAGTGAAGCATGATTACAATTTGTTGTCATTATTCTGCATATATAGAGCCAAAGTGACAGATGGATTGTGTCACTTTGGCGCTGTAAAACAGTGCAAATTAGAGGGGAAAATAATAGTACATGATCCACAAAGTATGTACTAATTGACCCTCTTATTGTTTTAACTCCTCCATGCGCTACACTGAATTGCACCAGAAATGGACACAAAGTGCACTGACACACAGAGTGGGTGCCTCCCAGGGTGCCTCTGTCCCATTTGCATGCATGTAAATTTAGGAATATTCAAAAATTCTGAAAAAAATTGCCCCCTCCCTCTGCAATAATGCTAATTTGCAAACAATGTCAAATTCACAAAGGGCAGCGCAAATTGCCACGGGCACTTAAAGTGGTGCAATTTAACGCCAGTTAGACCCGCCTATTAAATTGTTGCAATCTCTCTCCCACTTTCTTTCTCTGTTTGCTCAGTGACTCTCAGCTGGTGGTAACTGTAGCACATTTATGAAGGCTGTCATTTGCGATAATTACAGCAGTGTAGTGATTGTGGCCAGGTGAATTTACTGTAATCCCAGGCCTGCACAAGGAAGGATTTTTGGGAGGAATGTGCACCCAAAGTTTCCAACTACGGGTCAGGGTCCATTAGTGTTAAGTGTCTGTCTTGTTGGGGGTTTTCTGTGTTTCCTGTTTTATTTTGAAGTTTTTTCTGTATCTTAATTCCCATGTCCTGTCAAGTCTTCTCCCTCAGGTGTGTGTGATTGCCTCTCCTCCCTAATGTGTTTCACCTGTGTCTAATTGTCTACCCCTTCTTTGTGTATTTAAACCCGGTGTTCCTTTCCTCTTGGGCCAAATTGTCTTGTCTTTCTAGTGAGTAGTCCAGCGTTATTTTCTTTTGAGTTCCTCGCTTTTTTTTTTTTTCCCTTGAGTACTGAGTTTGCCTGTTCCCTTAAATTGTACCTTCGCTTGCTAGTTTGATCTCCCGGCATTGACCTATTTCCTGATTAAAACACATTGGATTAAGAATCCCTCTCTTGAGTCTCTGCATTTTTGAATCCTCCCGAGTCTGTACCCATATAATGGGCTGTATTCTGTTTTACAACGTTATATGTATGAGGAAATATTGGGTGTCTATAAGCTATATTCAATAGTAGGTTATGGTCTAAAACCCCTCTTTATGAAAGTTCTCTTGTGGCAACTTTATTTTGATTTGGCACTAAATAAAAGTGCTTTCACTGTTCAGTGATATACTAAGTTTTTGTCTGCAACAATTCCACATTTTTAACCAAGAAAATGTTGCCTATATGGGCTGTTTGAATACTTTTCTATTTGATACACTTCCGGTGTCTGTGTCTCAGGAGATAGGTATATCATCCACTAAATGCAGAATGACTCAAAAACAAAAGCGAATAGATCAGTAAAACTCAAACAAACCAGAGCAACCAATACAAGTGTCGAAAGTATGCAAACCCTGGACAAGTTGCCAGTTCATCGCAGGGCTGACATATAGAGACAAACAACCATCCACACTCACATTCACATATACGGGCAACTTAGAGTGACCAATTAACCTAACCCCCAGTTTGCATGTTTTTGGACTGTGGAAAGAAGCCGGGGTACCCGGAGAGAACCCACACAGGCACAGGGAGAACATGCAAACTCCACACAACCGTGGTTTTGAATTTCAAACAACTCGTTAAGTTTAGCCAATTACTGTTAATACCTTATGTGCTTATTATAATTAGCAAATGTTGTCTTTGTGTAGTAGGTCAGTATTTTAAAATGAGTGTAGGCACTGTTTGCTTGTGCAGATAAAAATAAAACAAGCCCACTCAAGAGACTAGCTCCATGGTATAATCTTAGTACTCGCAAGTTAAAACAGAAAACTCATAAACTTGAAAAGAAATGGTGTTCCACTAAACTGGAGGAGTCTCGCAAGGCCTGGCAGGATAGCCTTAAAGTATGCAGGAAGGCCCTTCGCGGAGCAAGAAAAGATTGCAATTCAGCGTTGACAGAAGAAAACAAGAATAAGCCCAGGATCCTTTTCAGCACTGTAGCCAGGCTGACTGAGAACCATAATTCTATTGAACCATGCATTCCTAGAGCCCTCACCTATAATGATTTTATGATCTTCTTCAATAATAAAATTATACTTATCAGAGAAAATATCCTACACTTCACAGATTCCAGTTCAGCAACAGGAATAATAGAAGTCGTTATTAGTCCTGATGTGTGTTTGGAAAGCTTCCATCCAATTGACCTTCATGAACTAACGACAACATTATCTTCATCTAAATCGTCAACATGTATACTAGAACCCATACCTACTAGGTTGCTAAAAGATGTTTTACACTTAGTTAGCAATCCACTACTAAATATTATCAATCTATCCCTTGTAACAGGTTATGTCCCCCAGTCTTTTAAAGTAGCTGTAATTAAACCACTCATAAAAAAAACCTACCGTGGACCCAGAAGTTCTAGCCAACTGCAGACCAATATACAACCTCCCCTTTCTCTCAAAGATTCTAGAGAAAGCAGTAACCAAACAACTATGTGGCTTTCTTCAGGATAATAGTCTATTTGAAGACTTTCAGTCAGGTTTTAAACGCATCACAGCACAGAAACGGCATTGGTAAAAGTTACAAATGACCTCTTCACTGCATCTGATGAGGGACTTATCTCTATACTAGTCTTATTAGATCTTAGCGCAGCTTTTGACACTATCGATCATCACATCTTACTACAGAGGAATACACTGGAATTTGAAGGATCTACTTTAAGATGGTTTAAGTCCTACCTATCTGATAGATATAATTTTATTCATGTTAATAATGAATCACTATGCTTGGACCAATACTATTCACGCTATACATGCTTCCTTTAGGTAATATTATTAGAAAGCATCAATACATTTTCATTGCTTTGCAGATGACACACAACTATACTTATGAATGAAGCCAGATGAAACCCATCAGTTAGCTAATCTACAGACATGTCTTAAGGACATAAAAAACTGAATGTCTCATAACTTTTTAATGTTAAATACTGAAAAACTGAAGTCACTGTGCTGGGCCCTAAACACATTAGGGACTCATTATCCAACAACATAGTTAATCTGGATGGCATTGCCTTGGCCTCCAGCACCACTGTCAGAAACCTGGGTGTTATCTTTGACCAGGAGCTATCTTTTAACTCACATGTAAAACAAATGTCAAGGACGGCCATCTTCCACCTCTGTAACATTTCTAAAATCCAGCACATCCTGTCTCAACAAGATGCAGAAAAACTAGTTCATGCATTTGTTACTTCCAGGCTGAATTACCATAATTCTTTATTTTCAGCTTCTTCTAATACGATTTTAAAAATTCTTCAGTTAATCCAAAATGCAGCAGCGCGTGTACTGACTAGAACCAATATCAGAGACCATATTTCCCCCGTACTGGATTCTCTGCACTGGCTCCCAGTTAAATTCAGAATAGAATTTAAAATCTTTGTCCTCACTTACAAAACTATTCATGGTCAGGCACCATCTTATCTTACAGAGCTCATAGTACCCTATCACCCATCCAGAACCTTACGCTCCCAGGATGCAGGGTTATTGGTGATCCCAAGAATCTCCAAAAGTAGAATGGGAGGCAGAGCTTTCAGCTATCAAGCTACTCTCCTGTGGAACTATCTTCCAGTCTTGGTTCGGGAGGCAGACACACTCTCTGAATTTAAGAGTAAGCTTAAAACCTTTCTTTTTCGTAAAGCTTCTAGTTAGGGCTGGCCTATTTAGCCCTAAGTTATGCTGCTATAGGCTTAGGTTGCTGGGGGAACACTCCATGATGAATTAGGCTCTCTTCTCTCCCCCCTCTGACTCAGACTCCTCTGCTCGTCCATATACTTACACTAACTTTACTTCTTCCCCGGAGTCGTTGTGCTTTATCATCCTGCAGGTCTTTTTCGGTCGCGGTGGGAACCGCTGCTGTGGTCCTGCCTGATGCTTCCTGGCCACAGGACAGGAGATCTTGTGACTTGGATCCTAGGCTGGATTTCCAAGTGCAAATCGGGATCCACAGATTACAATGGCTTCTGGACTAATAGACTACACCTGCTTCTGGATCAGTACACTTCATATATCCCTGGATTTATAGATTCTACTTACTCTTGGACTCAGTGACTACATCAGCAACATTGAGATCTTGCTACATGGACTATAATGACTCCTGGACCAATGGAGTAAACATGCATCTGGATCACTAGACTTCCCATACATCTGGATTTATATATTCCACAGACTCATGGATGTTTTATACATTCTAAGTAAACTGTTACACTTTTGGAGCCTATCTCAGCATCTTCGGGCGAAGGCGGGGTCACCCTGGACAAGTCGCCAGTTCATTGCAGGGTTGACATATAGAGACAAACAACCATCCACACTCACATTCACACCTACGGGCAATTTAGAGTGACCAATTAACCTTTGCATGTTTTTGGACTGTGGGAGGAAGCCAGAGTACCCAGAGAAAACCCACAAGAACATGCAAACTCCACACAGAAACGTCCTGACCTGGAATCGAACCCAGGACCTTCTTGCTGTGAGGCGACAGTGCTAACCACTGCACCACTGTGCGGCCCCTGATTATATGATGTTTTGGATTATTGCCTAAAATAAGCTCTGTAATGAACAAAAGTTTATTAAACTTTTATGTCTTGTTTAGCAGCATAATCAGGCACAAGCACAAATGCACACTATGAAGATGAAGATGGAAGCAATGTGGTTGTAGAGTATATAGCGGCCCTCGCGTGCACATAAGTGGACGTCACATTTTGGGTCGTCTAGACCACAATACTAAATTTTTCTCTGCAAGGGCCTGGTGTCCACCTATGAGGGTATTATACTGCCACTCAGTGGTGGCAGAAGAGTATAACACGTTACAGGTTTCAAGATGGCTGACGACACAACCGGACGTTCAGATGGCAACTCCCGATCAAAACTTCGCTCAGGTAAAAAATTCAATCAAATTTCATGGCTGATTCTTGTTCAGATATGTATAAAAGTGTTCAATGTTTGTTATGGAAGTCGAATTTTACAAAAGTTAGTAACTGTAACGATTTACCATGCCGCTAAACATGATGTACACGTATGTGGACAGAGGGACTTAGTTTTGCTAGTTTTGTTGAAAACGTGGACAGAGGGAGTTAGATTTGTTGAAAATGTTTATATGTTACCATAAATGCTAGCAACAAAATGCGAGAATGAAATTGTATTTTGGGATGATTTTGGTAGAAAACAATAGTGTACTACAGTACAAACAGATATAGCATGTTTTCTAAATATATCTGCATAGATTTTTATTTGATTTTTCTCATGATGTTTTTTTCCAGAGCGCTATTCTCTTTCAAGAGTATTGGAGTTACTGGGGTTAATTGGTGGAGACAACTCAGAGGTGGAAGATTTGTCAGACTTCGATGATCCTGCGGGGGATGCTGAATATCAACCCCTCACGACAGGAGCCAAGCAGCAGTGAGAAGGACAGTAGTGGGTGTGAGGACTGCATTCCACAGCCCTCTAAGCCTATCAGAGGACGTAAACGTCTCCGTGATGAATATGAAGGATATCATTCAGATCATGATCATCATTGCCAGATCACGCACTCCCAGACGTCGCTCTCGGACACAGCAGGGTGAGGCTGATGTCTCAAACAATGTCCTTGAAGAGACAACACCAGGACCAAGCCATCCAGAACAGTCCAAGAAAGGGGGATGCGATGGAGGGCTTCTCCGCTAACACCAAATCAAGCCCAGTTTGAACATGAGGAGGAAACTGCGCAGGACAGAGAGGACTGGACCCCACTGGACTACATAGAACAGTATATTGATAAAGACTTGATGAAAATGATTGCAGATTGCCCTAATGCTACATCACTGGCTAGAAGTGGGGACCCACTCAACACATCAACTGACTGCAAAGACCTCACTGTATGTGGCACACCAGAGAAGAACATCATGCAGTTCCTTGAATTTTGGATGGAAGTGGCCATGACCTTCTTGGCTCAGCATGGCAATGACAACTCTGACTTTTCAGAGTGGGAATATGACCCAGACATTTTAGTCCAAGGGAAAAAGCATCCAGTGAAGGCAGTGCCCCATGTCTCAGTCCGCAGGAGGGCTAATGCACATCTGCCAGAGGCGGTAAAATTGAACAATGCAGCGCGCTGCAGAGCAAAAGGCTGCTCAGGGAAAACTCGAGTGCAGTGTGTTACATGCAAGGTGTTCCTCTGCTTAAAGGCAGATCGCAACTGTTACACAGCCTTTCACACATAGGTGTGAAAGGCTGGAAAAAAGGAAAAAAAAAGTTTGAAGTAGCAGTTTTGGAGTGTAAGTGAAATGTTTCATGTCTCATGCCATGTTCAGAAATTGAAATGAACAGTTTAGAACAGTAACAATGCAAAATGTTTAGAATGTTTTTTACTTTGTTACAGACTTCCTGCAACTGTTAGCAGCACTTCAAATGAGCCATATTGCTCAAAGGGGCACAGTTGTTGTTTCTCATTTTGTTTTTGCACTCAGGAAAAATGCTGCTGTGTTCAGGCACCAAATAAATAGTTTTGCACATCATTACTCAATTTTGACTGTATTGTGTTCTATCTAAATTTAAAACAAATGTCCTCATATGTGGACATAATTTTTCTCAGAAATTACATCGTGTAAAAAGATAATTCTTTGTTTTTACACTCATCAGGTCCCAATCAGCCCAAATAGCAAAGAGAAATTAAAAATGCATGCCATGCAAGAGTTTGGGTCTTAGGAGGTTAAGTGAAGAGAAGAATAAATAAGATTTTCTTGACATTGTTCCTCCTGATTTTATAATGAGTTAATTGCCTGTATAGGGTGCTGTATGATGATGCATTTTTGTAGGCCAGCCAAGATATTAATGGTGGTGATTACATGATGTTTTGGATTATTGCCTAAAATAAGCTCTGTAATGAACAAAAGTTTATTAAACTTTTATGTCTTGTTTAGCAGGATAATCAGGCACAAGCACAAATGCACACTATGAAGATGAAGATGGGAGCAATGTGGTTGTAGAGTATATAGTGGCCCTCTTGTTGAAATTAGAGGGGGTTCATAATGTATGAGTTGCGTGCATTGATGAATTGGTTGATGACCTTCACTTCATAGCAAGTTCTGCACCCATATCTTCAGTTAAAAGTATTATTGTTTCAGATTATAACATTTCACATTTTGGTGCCACTCTGTTTTGTGTTTCGTCATTTTGATTGCTCTAACAGACAAGACAAGTAGTAACAAGACAAAACTCACCTTAAACCACCATTAAAACCTTTTAGTAATATTTCAAATAATATAAAAGCAATGTGGCTTAAAATGCACCTTTTGTCTTAAGTCTAATGTACAAGATTTCAAATTAGAATTGTATGGAATTTTGTAGTTTTCAATATGGTCTTTAAAAAAAGCAGTCATCTGAATTTAACCACATGATTTCTATTTAATTTATTTTAATTTTTCATCAAGAAATGATTGTTGTTGTTTTGTCTTAATTACTGAATTTGTATCTGAAAGGGAACTACAGAGACCACTGTTCATGAGGACATGAAAATGAAAAATATGAGCATCTACGTCTCCCGTGAGCCAGATGTAGTAGGAATCATCATTGAGGGAATTCCAATCCTTGTTCATCTTGGAAATCTGGCCAAAGCATGCTGCCTACTCCTTGGGTTGACAATCTTGAGAATCCGTCCAAACCTTCCAAAACGTTTGAGGTGTTTCAAAGGCTTTTAGTGGGACTCGGCACACTGCGCCCAAAACCAAGCCCCAAATTCATGACTCTCAAAAACAAGCTTCTAGCCTAGGCTGTCAGATATGACTGTCAGCACTGCACTTATGAACAGCTGTTTTCTTGTGTTTGTGTTTCAACAACATTACACATTGGACGAAGCCTGATGAGTGGAATTCTTCAGGATAATGTATGTATGTAATGGTTTGTCCTCCTCCTTTAAGATTTTCTACTTAGCTGCAGGTCATATTTTTGTTGGTTAGTAAATCGTTTTAAAGTTGTTTATGTTTTGTACATAAACAACTTGTACATAAAAGTTGTGGCACATTTCAGCCTCTTTTAAACTAATCCACGTTAGACATATGAAACATGTTCCATTGTGGTGAAAAGCCACTAATTCAATGCCACATTGCCATGTTGCAATCACAGGTGCAAATTGCATTCAGCAACCAAACTGGGCACATAGAAAAACAGACACATGTCTTTAGCCCGTTCTCACCCCTAGCTTGTCATACATTGGAAGCATTGTCACGGCTCCTTGCATCCTGTCCCAATGTCCCAGTGCACAGGATAATCCAAATTGCATCAAGCCGAAACCTACTGTACAAGGGTTTGATGTATCTGGGGTTTTTAGGCTGAACTTAACCAAACAACAAAGCAACAAACAACATTTTGGTCAACCAAAGTAAGTCATTGGATGTCAAGACAAGACACATAGGGTGCAGACTTTAGCCCATTATCAAAGACACTAAAGGGAAGGCTTAGTAAGTTGTCAAAGGGGTGCGTGACAAAACATTGGTATGTGACAACTTAGAATAAGAATATATTGTCCTGGATGCAATCCTTTGCTTACTCAGGGCATCAGTCATGCTAAACTGATAGAGCAGATCAACTCAGTCAGAAGTCACATGCAGGGAATATGTTCAATTTTCAAACATAATAACCCATGCAGACAAAAACATTTAACCACATGAACTACGTATGGCTTTATTGTTCTTTGTATTGTACTGCTCATTATAAAAATATTGCTCAGTAAAATCTTCTTAAGACCTGCCCCATCTCTAGGTTGTGGGGGTCCCCTGCTCCCTGCACCTGCACACCTGCTCTGCCTCTCACCTGCAGCTGGAACAAGACATTCAAACTAGTCAACCATATGCTCCACAGTGGCAAGTTCTATCATTAAAGTAATTCAGCTATACATGTTTCAACCAGACGCAGATCCTCAGGCCAGGAAGAATAGGAAGAGATACTTTATCTGTGTCGCAGTAATTAAAAATGACATATGGGCATTCATAGGTCAAAAACAGGATTTTTCATCTGAGGGAGTTTGACAGGCAGTGTGCTTTCCCCCTTTTAGAATAACGCAGGTTAACAAACTTCCAGCAGACTGCCGGTAAAAAAAAAAAGCTTGTACTACATTGCATTTTACTCAGATGAGTTTTCTTTTTTGGTTTTATTCCAATGCCACTTCAGTTTATACATACATAATATGTTTTCAAGCCTTTTTGTCTGTTTTAGGCTACAGTATTAACATAGTGGAGCAAGCTAGTGCTCTCTGTGTAAGGGAGACGTCTTCCCATGGAACTATAAATGGAGTATTTTAAGGTTGCACACTAATTTTAACATAGTTACGAAGATTATATTATATGGTTGCAAATAAATAATCTTAAATTCTACACAACTGGACCTTAATTTAAGTATGAAGTCTTGACTTTGTCATGCATTCATAATTCTGTTATTATTATTGATGATAAACACATAGAAAAATATTTGCCAGCTATCACGATTATAGTCTCGATTCCTTAAAAGGGCGTGTGCATGTGGATACCACTAACATGCTCAGTGTGTGTGTATTATGTTTGCTTGTACACCTGTGCGGCTTTATATTGTACATCATGCACATTATAATGGATGTAAAAAATGCCATTTCCAGTGGACCTCTGCAGTATATTTTGTCTCTCTTCCCTTGTTTCCTAAATGTCAAATCATCTGCTGCTAATGAGATATATGTCCATGATAAATAATTACACAATGGAGGGGTTCTCTTTTATGGGGATCAAACAGGGATTTAGTTGAAAAGAGGGGAAAATGAAGCATGAGTGGAGAAGGAATGAGGGATGAGTGAAGAGCTGTCGAGGAATGGTGAGTCACTGTAGAATGCGATGACTCATCGTAAAAGATGGCATGAGTCTTTTTTGAGCCAATTTTGAGCAACAATCTTGAGTGTGACCTACATTTTTCTGGTTGCTGTCCTCCTCTGAAGAGTTGGACGATTCCTCTGCACTGGAAGGGATCGTCTCAAAGTCATCGTTGTCCATAGACAGGAGGCGCCGCTGGGCCCAGCCTGAGTGGATAAATTATTATGGATTACATTATTAACCACCAATATATTATGAGTACTCCCTTGGCAGACAAGAATGCTTCACTGAAAGGGAAAAGCAATGAGCTTTTAAGTAATTTGACCAACATAATGCATTCTTTGTAGTCTAAGCAATGATGAAACGTTTAGTCAGGCTTCTCAGACACCATATGACTCTGAAACCATCCACAACATTTGTTAATAATGCTGACTGATCTTAGGTGCATGACAGCTGATCAAATACTTTATAGACGAAAATATGTGACTTTGAAGGAAGACTTCAGGACAAAATGTTACATGAAAATGTTTCTCCCAACAAAATCTGTGGATTATCTCGAATAACTGAGTCATGATTTCTGGAGGGAGATCTTCCTGTTTTTCAGTTATATATTTTCATATATATATTTGATGCCTTGACAATTCATTTACACATTTAAATCATTTTGAAGAGAAAGCAGACATTTCTGTAGCCAATATCTACAAAAATGAGCAACTAATACAAAAATTATCAAGATGGATAATTTTTGATTTTTCTAAATTCTAAGAAAAAAAATTAACAAAAACTTTTCACAAATAGGTCTTAGACACCATCATATTTATTCCTTCTACAAAATGTATCTATTTCACTTGTATGCTTATAGATTTGTGTTTTGCAGTTTCACAATATCTGTAAAAATTACACAAATTACACATAATAAAAAGATCAATTCAATAGAATCAAAGACAAACACCAAACAATTAACCAAAACACTCCAAAGCCAAAATAAAATGTCTAACCAACAATTTCTCAACACCTAAAACTGAAAATAGTTTCAGCAGGCAACAGCCATTCAAATGACTGTAGAAGCTGAGTCCTCCTCTGCAGTTACCTGGTTGGGAGGTGGATCTAGGGACAGCTGAGACACCGCCAGCAGCAGTGGCAGTGCTGCTGGTCATGCTCTGGCGTTTCTTGACTGCAGCCATAGCACCACGCAAAGTATCTGGAGGGGAGCCAAATGCTTTACACCAACCTTTTCATTATGGCCTCTCAACATCAACACCCATGAGATAAACTAAAAGACAGGAGGCAAGTGCAACTCATGCAGATATCAAACAATTAGTCCTAAAAGAAATAAATCCTCCATTACACCCAAACAATTGCAACAAAACATCTGATCTGAAACTTATTTGAAGCATCAAATCACAAACCACAAGACAATCCAACACAGCAAACAAGAAATTTAAATACAGAGAACGAGAACAAGCACTTAAACACATGCACACATACAGATGTCATCCACTAATTAAAAAAAAAAGTTGTGTCTAAAAAAACCAAACATTAAGCTTAAAGCATCAGCATGCTCTGAATTCGTACATTTTATGTTCAGATACCTTCATAACCGAAAGGAGTGGGATCACTCTTTATCTCATGTCTCTTGCTCTTTATGCTAGCAGAGAGAGGACCTGACCGAGGGACAAAACAGAATCATAATTTGAATTAGATACTAATATAAAAAAAAAAATTTTAAAAAAAGCCTTGAAAATCCCTTGAAACATTGGAACAACATTTAAAGGGCCCCTTTAGACCTGAACTATTTAACAAAGTTAAAGTAGGGGCTATTGCTTCTTATCTTCCAGATATAGAATATATCTAATATAATAAGAATTTACAGAATATAAAACCGTCTGTATTTGCACACAGCAAAAAGTCCAGAGTCAACTTAATTCCTTAAGAGTCACAAACATGTTTTTCAGGGTTAATATAGCACCACACTTTATAGAGTTAAATTAATACTCAAAATATTTAAGTAGTTTAGACTTTGCCAGTGTTCCTTATTCAACTCGTTAAACAGAGTTAAAATAAGACTTAGGGTTTAGACAAGTAACACTGCTGACATACTTTTTAAACAACTTGGTCAGTGCTAGATTCACTCCCTGAAGTGTCAGGTTATCTACAAAAAAGTTGTTTATTTAAATCAACTGAAAGGAGTGACCAATTAACAAATTAACTAAAATTACATTTATTGTGCCTTTTTAGTAAACTAAAACATTGCAAAGGTACAGTTGCGGTACAGTGTATAGTCTCTCATCTGAAATATTGCATGATCTTAGGTCGGTTAATCAAGGTCTCTCTAACTGAAACACGCATTGGCAGAGCTCAGTTTGCATAGTTGATGATTGAATCAACACTGTCAAATAATAACACCAGCAATGAAAACCATTTTAGTCAGAACAAGTTAGAATTAAAAGTAATTTTAACTTTAACTAATTTTAAATTTTTAACCTAAAACTTTCATCAGTCCAATTTTTGCTGTACAATAGACTTTCATCTCTATGACTTCTTTAATGTGCACCACAACTATTAAAGACTGAAGCTTACCCATATTTCAATCCTCATCACCAGCATTATTTATTAGATAGCATATAGAATTAAAGTTGCCTCAAGTGCTTCCGATATTCTGAAAGATGACAAGGTGTTAATAATTTCTCTCATGCTTTAGCTAGTTTGCTGAATACTCATACTGTAAACAGTTTTACAAGAACTTAAACAGGCATGAAATGTATCAGTTGTTCTCTTCTTTCTCAATGTGTGTTGTATCATGGTGTAAAAAAATTGTCTTGACAGTTTACAATGCGATTCATAAGTCAAAATACTAGTTAGTGAACTTTTTCAGCATACTGTGCACTTGTAATGACAATAATACAGCACAGCACTCGATTACTTTTAGGGAGAAATCACTGCCTGTTTTAATACAGAAAAAGTCAAAAATTAAGATTTTTACCTAAACTTAAAGTGCTTTTGTTACATAAACATAGACACAGACTGGATTTTTTTGGATTCTTTGTTTCCGTCCCATTTGCAGTTTGCCACAAGCCATGTTGGAGACACAGCAAACATGTTAAGAAGGTGCTCTGGTCAGATGAGACCAAAATTGAACTTTTTGGCCTTAATGCAAAAAGCATCATGCTGGGAGATTGTGAATACTTATGCATCTAAGCTATGGTTTCATTGTTGTCCTATTTATTATTTGTGTCACAATAAAATGTATTTTGTGCCCTCAAAGCTCTGTGCATTTGTGTTGATCAAATGGTAAAAAGACTATTTAAGTCAATTTGAATTCCAGTTGGTAACACTACAAAATGTGGAAAAGTTCCAAGGGGGTGAATATTGTATACAACAAAATCCCATACAGATTTTCCTGAGACGCCATCATCAAAAAATTGGGACAGAAAGACAGACCTAAGTAGGTACAGACAATCTGGCATCACTCTACAGATATCGTCATCACTGTTGAAGCAAAAAAAAAAAAAAAAAAATCAAAATATCAAAAAGTGATTTCTAGGATACAGACTCAAATGACTTGATATCATGGCAGAATGGACAATACCAGGAGTCCAAGTCCACACCTGCACTTTATTCTACAGAGACATGTCAAAATATCTCTCGTGTAAAAGGCCTATTAACTTGGTGATTCTAATGTTTTAGTTACTTTTTGTAAAGAATGCAAAAAATAGGACACATTTTACATATATGTATATAGATACTGTACAAAGTCATGAGACAAGTGTATAAATTTACACTGTGGCGTACTTATACAGTAGCATAGGCACAACCGTTGTGTTTCTATTGTAGCAATGATTTATATATATTTGTTTTCAATGCACAGTTTTGGTGAGGATTAAAATCAGAGGCTGAAAAGCTAGAGACATATTCATGACACCACTGAACACTTTAGAGCCAATACGACCTGCAGCACTTTCAACAGTCAGGCGTTATTGAAAGGTTCTCGACCGCACTCAGGAGGACAAAGAATAAATATAATAAAAGTAGTGAATGGACATGGAAATAGTTCGAGGCAAACTTCAATAGCTCTCTTCTGGTGTTTTTAATTCCACTTCTTCCTCTGACTTGGTGAACATGAACTTCTCATCTGTATTCCTGCAATAAATTGCACTTCTGTTGCCACTCTGAATGTCATGTATAGGTCATTTTCAAATGACCAAACTTTCATCCACCATTGTAAGAGCAGTGTTTTGTAAGAATGAAGAATGTGTCATTTAGTATGTAAACTGCCATGTGCTGACATTTGCTGGTAAGTTTCAAAGCTTTTTAATTTCTTAAAGTCTGGCCCTCTAATTAGCTAAGCAAGCTAAGGACAAAATGTGTCATGCTAGTAATTAAAAAGAAATATTTGTAAAATAGAAAGTAACAGCATAACACATGCCTACCTTTTTATTGGACAGTGTACATGACGTAGTATCGTAATTAGGCTTTATTGTGAACACTATGTATATTTTCTTAGCTCGTTGTTGTAAGAATAGAGAATTTGAACAGAGAATACAGACTGGAAGCAAGATGGCAGAAAGACTTGACGCAGCCAATCAGGTACCTTTTGTCCGTCTTGTGGTGAAGGAGGATGAGGAGGATGAGGAGGAGGCGAGAGAGGAGGTAAAAGAGAAGCGGCGTGTGACTTGTGTTTCCTTAGGCGCTGGCTCTATTGCCGGAGAGGGGTCAAGAAGAGATGCGGTAAGAAACCAGCAAGGGGCAACAGAACAAGTGAAGCATAGTGGCTGGAGGGAAGGAGTGAAGAAGCAAGGGTGGATACATGGAGAGATGAGTCATTATACCAACAAAGAAAACAAAAAATGATGATGTGATTGGTCTTTATTTGTAACATTCAATCTCTTGAAATAAATGTTGAAGTGAAAACACCCATGGATGAAAGATATCCATACTATAGCTACTTGTGATAGCAATAGCAGTTTATCCACTGAGAAGGTAACCAATGTTTCACTTTTTTTTTTTTTCATTGGATAATACTAAAACAACTAAAAAATTAGACTTTATAGGAATATTGCATGCAAAAACATAATACCTCTGGCAATATGCATCTAAAATATCAACAAAAGTTGCACCTGTGATGTCATGTGGCAACACTGAATATGCAAATGAAATGCATCCTCTGATTTTTGTCCATTCAAGTTTAAGAGTCGTTCAGAAGTGTTTTGGAGGAGGATTGTGAGCTGGTATATTGTTTGAGTTATTGACTGTGAACAGAAGTAATTACAAATGTTAAAACTAGCTGAACATTAATATGTAAACTCTCCTGCCCTAAAAAGAAAAACTTGAATAACTGTGTTGCAGTTGTATGTAAAGTTGCAGTTTCCAACCATGTCTGTCAAAGTACATATATGAAGTGACTGATGGAAGCTCAATATCCACAAAATCAAAGAGATAGGGGTGTGGTGGACTACAGTGCTTGACATAGTTTGCTGCAAAGAAACTATGAACTCTGAAGAGTGTATTCTGCATATACATGCTCAGCAGCATCTTTGCAATAGCACAGTTTTTATTGTAAAAATGTATCGTCATTGGCATATCCATTGTTGAATGATGGCCAAAACTTAATTATATAGAGGACAGTGACATTAATTACCAAAATCTAATTAGTTCATCCAAGAGTCCAAGTGAATATTGGTGCCAAATTTTAAGAATTTCTGCCAATGTGGTCTTTCATTTTCTACCGCTTATCCTGTTAGAGGTTGCTGAAATATCAAATTCAACTCTATACTGTACTCTATTTGCATAAGGAAACCTAGACACAATCAACAATCCCTCCAACCATGGTTATTGCCAGTGTGGCATGGTGTGGCATGGTATTGCTGGCATACATTGACAGGTAAAATACTGTAAAGTGGAGGTGAATAGATTTTTGTTCTGCCAAACCCATGTTCCTGTAAATCTGGATTGTGGATAATACAAAACACGCCAGCAACAATTAATATTGTTTCTGTGGTATCTCCTTCTTGCCACTGCTGAGTTGGCAGGCTCTGTGACTGACAGAAAAAAGGATCCCAGCCATGGTGTGACTGTCAGAGTGCTCACAAGTCACAGGACACAGCAGCCAGAGTCTCTCCTGATTTGCGATCTTTTTCCGTGGGCTTATTGAGCGGACCTAAGCAGTAATGAAGCACGGGAA
This sequence comes from Mola mola, assembly GCA_001698575.1. Classification (NCBI taxonomy): domain Eukaryota; kingdom Metazoa; phylum Chordata; class Actinopteri; order Tetraodontiformes; family Molidae; genus Mola; species Mola mola. The sequence continues at coordinate 1,705,008 of KV751359.1, forward strand.
ACTA
>KV751359.1:1705041-1726229 GCA_001698575.1 Mola mola
CAACTAAGCATTGAACTCCATCTCATAAAGCAGACAGTGCATTCTTTATTCATGGCAGCGCTGACATGTGTATCACTGCAAGTGAAGTGAAGCTGTTGTAATTTATTGTATAACACTTCAGAATTACAATTTAGTTAAAGCAACAAGCAACATACAGCTTTGTATTTTCTGGTTCTAGACTCTCATGCAAAAGTACACCATCAGATTCCAGCATCATTGATTCAGTCTATAAGAAAATCCTCTGGCTGCATTTGCTCTCATACAGATCCAAGAGAATCAGTGAGGCCTGACACTGATTGTGAAGGTCTGACTTAAAAGGTTGAAAATATAGTGGTATTTTTAGGCTCTAAAATTTCAAAAGGGATATATCATTATAGGGGTGCTATTTAGCACTGCACACCCTGGAAGTTTCTTTTTCTTAAGGTCTTTCTGCCTATCTACTGCAGTTTCCCACTCTTTAAGTGCTGTCTATCTAACAGTATTCGGTCTCTCTCACTTCTGGTTCTGGTTCTGCCACGGGGACCTTTCCCAGTTGGCCGTGCCCAAAAGACCCCCAACTACTATTGTACATTATTTTACTATGCATTCCATACACTGTAGAAAAGCTTGTGCATCTGTACTTCACACTAAGGGGTATCTTGTGCATGCGGATGATATGCAATTGATATTAAAAAATATCAAAATATAATTTTTTTTTTTTTTTTTTAAAAAGGAGACAACATTCACTGTCTGAAGAATAGAGTCTGGAAGACAGATGCAAGGTAGATGCTGCTGCCGTTCAGGATGATGGTTGTCATCATAATGAAAATGATGATGATAATGATAACACATGAAGGGAACACACCTTTAGGACAGTGGTGTCTGTGATGATGGTTTAGAGGAAGAAGCATAAGCAAGCACTGGATGTGTTGCTGTTACCTGCCGGAAGAGATCTCCTGTTTGAAAGGCCCTGCAAGGTGAAGCGTTTCCTAGCATTAGCAGCCGAGTGGCCTGATTGGCTGGCTGAAGCATCAACTAAGTAGAAAAGCAAGAGGGAGCGGGAGTTAGTACTGAAGGGATAGAAGAAGAAGTTTGATTTGACACTGTTCTGTTCTGTTGGTGCCAATATGATGATATTTGGATTAGGTTAGGTGAAAAGTGCTCTACAGAAACACACAGTGTTGAGGCACAAAAGATTATTAAGGAAAAAGGACATTTTAAAAAAATGGAGAAAAGAGGAGAAATTAAGTATTGTGTGTGAGTGTGTGAGTGTGTGTGTGTGTGTGTGTGCGTGTGTGTGCAATTTAAATGTCTTAAAGACGATTAAGATATGAGCTTGTGAGTGCTCAAATCGTGGATCCACAAACTTTAAGGGTTTACTGAGTTTTAAATTGGATCTGATAAATGAGCAAACTGCTATGGAAATACCACAATGACTTTATTATCTTTTATAATCCCGACAGACAGATGAAAAAAAGAAGAGAGAAGAAATGTGTCACACATTATATAATCCACAAAATGTATGGTACATTATGAAACAGAATGTACCATACAGCAAAGGAGACTAAAGGAGCTGAATCTAAACATTAGGCAAGAATGGGAAAAAAAAAGTTCCACTCTCAAAATCACAGCAAGTGATGTCCCCAGTTCCCAAGCATTAAAAGAAGAGGTGACCACAGTGGTAAACATGACCTCTAACGTAACTTACTTGAAAATTTTGCTGCCATCACATTCTCAAAGTGAATGAGCGAGAATCACTACCTCCCCCATTGCATTGGCCAAGTGGGATGTCCCCCAAAAATGTTTGGCTTGGTGGAGAGTAACCTGTCACTGATTAGTGATTTCCTTTGTGTGTGGTGCCCCTTTTTAACTTTAAAATTATTCTTTAAACTGTGCACTGATGTTGCTAACTCTTTGCATCTTAACTTAAGAACATGTTTGGTCTTTATTGTATTTAATAAACTGTTTCTAAAGTTAAAACTTTGCCTCTACCATCTCTTTGCTGCCATGTTGATTAAATCCTTCCCTCTGTGGTCACATAATTATAGTGTGGCTTTAAGAGATCATAAATCTTCAAAAGTGTAACGATTTAGAAGTTGATTAAAAGGTTCTGGGCTGTCAGGTACAAGAATCTTTAGTGGTGTTTAGCAGTCTTACAAGACAAAACAGTTCAGATATAAAGCACAGGTTGGTAGTTCAAACTATGACCACACAGTCATTAGGTTAAGGCTTTTGATTTAAATTCACATCTAACCATACATTTTCCTGTTCCCCTTGTTTGCTGTCCCAAATATATTTCAGATAAACTAATGACCCCATGCTGTCTATATGGTTGGGGAGCATACAGTATAGACAGCACTAGAAGAAGTTTTCATTTCTGTATATTTGTCAGTCAGTTGGCAGGATTACACAAAAATGACTGGATACATTTTAACAAAACTTGGAATGGTCAGTGGCTTAAGGAGGAAGTAATTTTATTTGTGTATGGAGCTAGTTGGGTTTCTTTTGTAATGGGATAAAAAGGCAGAGCACAAGCAACAATGGTGCAGCACTCGGGTAGTCTACAATGCGACACAAGCAACAGGTACCCTGTATTTTTTATTTATTTATCTAATTAATCACTTATTACCTCTGAAAAAGCCAACATGAACATGACTGAGTTTATTACCCCTGCACAGGAGCTTATCTTTGTGATGACTTTCTACTTCATCACTCAGACATTTACCAAGCCGAGCAGCGGGAGCACACACCATTGAAAATAACAACGAAGCAGGGACTCTTCTTTCTCACATTGCTTTATACACATGTAGAGTTGACTACAAGATGCTGTCACTGAAAGTAATTCATTACCTCCTCCAAGTTATCTTTTTACCAGCATCTGTCTATGTTTCTGATGATAAGCAATCTAGCGTCTACAATTTCAGACAATTTGGTCAGAGTTTTCTGCATGTTCCTAATGATACCAACTACAGATTATACATAACACACCATCATCCAAGATACATGCACAGTCATAAAAAGCCACTTATCAATCCCTGCACACTCAAAGTATGCTGGCATGCAAGACAACCAAACAGATGCACAGATGTATACACAGACACACACACACATACAGAAACACGGTTATATACCAAATCTTGGGATAAGATAAAACGCATAACATTACCATTGTCCTCAGTATTACTTCCCAGTGAATGAGAGTATCAACAGTCTCTCAGCAAAGGTTGTGTGTTTGATTCTGATTTGTGTAATCCCACTTACTCCAGAAAATTATGTTACATCCTTGATTATACTGAACTAAAAAAACAAAAATTTACAATGAGTTTATGTCAGTTGGAGTTTGTTCTAATGTGATAAGTCTCGTCTCACCTTTCTTGTGCCTCATATAAGGGCTGGGGTTGGTCCTCCTGAAGCCTGACTCTGGACTTGATGAATCTGATTGTCTCAGTGCCATCTTTTGCACATTCCTTTAAGATGAAAGGGGCAGATGAGCTTGGTGTAATACCCGAGGCACAATGTCAACAACTTACAACATCCACCCTTTTGTTCCCCGTCCGTCATTGTTGTCACAATCAAGTGCAAAAACATTGTGTGCAAAGTCAATATATTTAAGGTCTTGAAGTTTAATATTCATTATGCTTTTTATTTGTGTCACTTTGAAGAGTGATGTTGGCTCACCTCATTGGTGCCGAATAAACATTGAACTGGTTTAAGCAGTAAAAACTTTTTGGATGGTGGGGATGCTTCAAAGTACTTTAGATTAAATGAAAGCTGCAGTCATTGGATCAGCATACAAGAAGAGAAAAAGAACCAGGTAAAATTAGACAACAAAAGTAAAGAAGGGACACAAAGAAGACAGTCAAGTTATTAATTGATCTTTGTAATGGACATTCATTTTATGGAACTGGACAACTGGATATTAAAAAAAACTGTTTGCATTGGTGGTTGAGAGCTATGTGAAAACTCTGCTTTACCATGACATTCTTAGAAAGTCCTGGGTCTTCTGGATACTAAGTAGGTAGTTTGTATTACTGAATACAGACTAACGCCTTCCAATGGTACAGAGAGAGACATGTACAAGCTTTGCTTTTGCTTCAACATTAACAAAACAACAAGAGGTGACATTAAAGGAAAAAAGGATTATCAGTGTAAGTGGCCACCTATGTTGTTGTTTTCTCATGAGGACGGGTTCCCTCCAGAAGGCTAAGGCTTTAACATTCCTCCCACTACACTCAGCAGCTGCAGGCTTTTATTATTTCTTTTTTAGGAACTCTTCCAGAATAAGAACAGAAAAGATCCTGTCTCCTTCCGTTGGTATCTGGTTCTGTTGAATGTTTACTTTGCACACTACATGACATAAAGGAATTCAGGATTGGGGAAAGTCTATGGGTGTCTGACAGAAAGAGCAGTGTTAAATGATAACATCTTATACACGACAACTTCTCTGAAAATTCCTTTTCTGATCTTGACCACATTTCCGATTTGTTCTCATGCTTCAAATCTCTAAAACTGCTACCTCAATTCTGCAAGCTGCTTTTATCAATCTAATGGAAATCACTTTGTGGCGCTCAAAGGAAAGAACAAAACATCTGTTCACCAGGGACACAGCTTTAAATATCAGCCTGCAACAAAACAAGAGGCCTGATTAATGCAACATTAACTAAGCGAGCTTGCCATAGGATTCTGCCGCGACACAAAATCTCTTAAGGAGAATATGGTGAAATAACTTTAAATAGTGAGGCTGGCATTAATGAAATACAAAGCTTTGTGTAGGATCTGGCTTGTCACCTCCTGTTCCAAGCAACCAATGAACCTGTTGCAGAAATGCAGACTCAGCATAGAGCCATTCAGAACACCCCAAAATATTGTACTCAGCGAAAGGGATGTATTTTTTCATCATGGATTTAGCAATGTTTTATTCATAAAGGCTGGTCACATTGCAGTGTTAGAGGAGAGCGGCAGTGAGGAGTCGGTCCACGGATGACAGTCTGCACAGCTTCAGACTAAGCCTGGCATCAAACAAAGGCCTTTCTTTGCAAATGATTTTTAGTTAAATTAATTTTGCAAATCCTGGCTGTCAACCTGTCAAACTGTACTGTTCACATCATACATATCATTCAAAGGCATAGAACTGCTCACTTCAGTGTTCCATGTCTTTCCTATTTTTTGGCCTTTTAATTTTGGAATCTATCATGTCAATCTGCTTGCCAAAGTTTGCAAGACAAATCTTGGCAGCAATGAGACTTACTGAGTTGTGAAAGAAGAAAAAATGTATATATTCCATTTACAGCCATTTCTCTGCTCTTTTATTTTGTCATGATAATGACTGAATAATTTTACCTTCTAATCTCTCATAATAAGAAAAATGCTCAATTCAAGTGCAATCAGGTCAAAAGGGGCGGCAAATAGACATGTCTTTGTTTTAAGTGGTCACAGAAGTTGAGAACCACTAATACATTATAAACAATAGTCAGAGGTAACTGTAAACAGTGAATGGAGCACGCAAGGAGTTAGGATTAACACGAACGCTTACAAGGCAGGCCATGAGGTATCAGTAATACTTTGATTTGGCATCCACATAATGTTGTACTTGATCACAAAGGCATACATAATGTTTGGTCTGTTTATAATTCTTTATTTTTAATGGTCTAATTTTTGTGCAGAATCTAAACAAACAGATCATTTTGAGATGTTACATACAGATACTTTGTCACTTGTCTTTAGTTTATCACTGGACAACTCAGTAAGCCTTCCTTTTAGGGTGTCTTACTCGATGCACAAGATCTAGACTAGTTTGGGTAACATATGGTAAAGATTAGTGATGATAAGTTCAGCAAACTCTGATTTCTTGCATAGGGGAAAATTTAGTCTCAACCCCTCTTGGCACTTTATCACTTTGAAAAGTCTGTGTCCATGGCGCTATATTACCTGATCATAAAGCCATCCTACAAACGACTTTACATTGCACGTACATCAAACCCTGATACCAAATGGTACACTTCGTGAAGATGAATGTCATGTGTTAGGACAGACCACACACTTCACTGATAAAACCCTCCGAACTCCATTACATATAATAATTTCCACATAAAGGTATGAGTTGCACTTGCTTATCTACGCACATCTCTCTCTATCTCTCTCTCTCTCTCTCTCTCTCTCTCTCACTCTCTCTCTCCCTCTCTCCCTCTCGCTCCCTCTCTCTCCCTCTCCCTCTCTCTCCATGTCTTATTCTTTCTTTCCCTTTATTTTTCTCTGTTTCATAAAGTAAATTAAATATCATTATCACAAAACCAAGGTAATAGCTGAACCATGTTAATCCTAGGTCTGGAATGGATTATTACAAATTTGTAGTTTAAAGAATAATTGTATGCTGGATTTAAGGTCTAGTTAGGTTTAGGTTAAAAAAAAAGTCCAGAATCTAAATCTTTAAATCTGTATTTATTCTATCTTTTATCGTTTATCTATGTTCTACTGTAATTGCTATTATTGTGTACACACAGTTACAATCTGCTTGTATTAGAGGTTCTAGTTGAGCTGTTGTCTGTTGATCATCTGACTAGTTGTGTTTATTCTTTCTTCTTTGTAGTGAAGTCAAAGCATCAATGCATCACCGGACCAAAGAAATTAGGAAATGATCAATTTCCCTCCTCTTCCAATTTCATTCTCCCTGCTACTCCACATAAAGTCAGAGGTGTAAATCTCATGCACTCTCACAGACACACACATACACATGTGGTCAATGCACTGCTCAGTGAGGGCTGAGTGCATCCTCTGCTCTCCAGACATCATGACAGGGCTGCCGTATTATTAGTCTGCTCACACACACATATGTAAACTCACACACTCCTGCACACAGATGGGCTATCTGTCTATAGGTAGAAGGTGTGTTTTTTTCTTGTCAGTCAGGACCAGAGAGTGGCACTGTGGACAACCAATGCTTACTAGAACAGACAGGCAGAAAAACATGGATATACAGGTAGAGAGAAAGATTAGAGAGGGATGAAATGCCAGCAAACACAGAAAGGTGTGTAAGTGCACATGTGTATGTGTATGTGTGTAAGAGTAAAAGTGAAAGGCCCCCTTAGTAGGGATGCATCAATTTATTAGCTCAGTACTGGTATCAGCCAATACAAAAGTGATTGACAGGTATCTGTTTTTGGTAAATAAGATGGCATTCACAGATATAATTGGCCAATAATAATCTGTTTTGTCTAATCAATTTTGCACTTATTGCAGTTCTCCTCAGATGAAAACCACAATTTTGTTCATAACATGCCCGTACAGAGTTGTTATGTACTCTTGCATGTATAAAAAAAAAAAATGTGTTCTTTCATCAGTTATTTAGGAAAGTGAGTATTTGATTTATTTTAGACTCATTACATATACATTAAATACACAAAAATGTTTCAAGCATTTTACTATTTTAATTTCTAAAATTATGGCTGAAAGCTCGAAAAAAAAAAAAAATATTCTGCTTTTGCTCTGCAATCCACCAATGACAGGCTCCAAAAACAAATTCGCACAGCAAGAGTCTTTAACTCAGAAAATATTAGGAATCAATTCTGACGGTTTGGGGCACACATTTGACAAAATATTAGTAGCATTTTTTTTTTTAATTTTTTTTTGTTTAAGCTCTACATTATGTACGCCTTGATTTATCTACACAGATTATCCACTAAATTTCCTGGAATGCTGACAAGTTTAAATTTTATAACGATTTTTCTAACATAAAGTATTTACTTCATGTGTGTAAAAGGAATTTGGGATACAGGAATTGTAGTAGACAAATTTTAAAAATAAAGTATTACTTTTAATTTTTTTCTACCTGTACATGACCTAATCATTGTAAGGCATGCAGTTCATGCGACACAAACAACTAAAAAGATTGTGATTATATTTGTGTATGTCTGCAATTCAGTGTTAGAGGACATTCCCTGACCATGAATCCAAGATATGCTGTTGAAAGCATTACAAGAAATTGCTTTGACTGTTTTGTTTACATCAGAGTGTAACATAAGGATATGTATAAATGTGCACATATACAGTATATATATATGTACACTGTCTCTACATTGGTCTATAACATAAGCCACTAAAGATACAGTATAGAGCTGACTCTTTCCTTTACTTGCAAGTGGGAAGTTAACTAAGTTTTAATAAAATAGGTAAACATGCACAATGGAAGAGATATTCTCAGGCGCGTAGGTGTGTGTTTGTGTGTTTGTGTATGTGTGTGTGTGTGTGTGTGTGTGTACCTCTGCAAGCCTCTAGCTGTCCTGTAAGAACTTTACGAATCTCTGACACCCACATATTTCTCACATCCATTGAAGAAGCCTCGGGAAGGATATGCATACCACACACAAAAACACAAACATGTACACAGACACACACTTATAAATACAGGCATCACACGTATGAAACAAAAGCCCTTACACCACGAATGCTGTTGTGGAAGCTTAAATCAGTGGTGCAATACTGACCCAAAGAGGAGAATTAAAACAAGACACAAAATGAAAATCAATTATTTTTTTAAAATTAAATTAAGGATGCTTGTATTGATATCATAAAACGGAAAAATACATATACATTAAACAGTTAACTGAATAAATAATTTAGATTCCGTTGCTAATTCATACATTCTTTTAGGTTTATATGCATGTGTAAAATCAATGTATTCTTTCATCAGTAATGTAATTACACAGAGTCATGCAACTTTTCCATATGGGAAGTGCCTAAACTCCTAAGTACAAATATACTGTAAGTACTAGTAAAATATAACTCAAGCGGTCAAAGTATTTGTTCTAAAGTAAAATGTCTTAACTAATGCATCAGTATCTAAGCAGATTTAAGTCTTTGAAAATAAATAAACACTGCAATAGTGAAATACTGATTCTGGCCTGAAACATTTATTGAGAAGGTTGGAGCAGAAATGTCAACTGCTTGTGACACTCAAAATTTGACAAAAGACAAGATACAAGTTTTAGGCCAAAATCAACATGGTTAGAGAGCAGTGCTTTAATCTCAGTGCGTTGTATTTTACAGCCACATTCTATGCTTTTTAAATTGATGATCATCATTAGTTTAGTAGTAAATACACCTGATAAAGAATGATGAAATGGAGAGACATAGAGGCATAAAGTAAAATATCAACTACATTATACATAGCTTAAAAACTTTAATAAATCTAATCAGTTATTTTCTACCGCTGTTTTAATGTTTACCAAAAAGCAACCAAGATGAAGTATTCATGGCAGATTTTTTCTTATCCTACTGTAAGAAAAAATACTATACCTGTATAATGTAAACCTCTTCTCTGCCATTGTACCACACTTCAAATTTCCTGTTGTCACCTTTGACATTCTCTGTGATCCCGACAGCACTCATCTGGACAGAAACAATAGAGCAAAGACACTGTGAGATGAAGCAAAACAGAGTCATTGGAAATAATAGCAAGTTGAAAAAAATGACATTGAAGTGTCACTGGACATTGCCCATTGAATCTACTAGGGTAAGGTTAACTTGTAGTTACCATGATAAAGCTTGGTGTCCAAAGAAGACTAGTCAGTACTGAGATGACAACCCTTACCCAGCCTTAAATATCAGGTCATTTGCGGTCATTTGTTTCAGTGAAGCTTTAATTTCTTGGCAGCAGTGACTCAGGACCAGGTAATTAGTGTAGGTAATAATTAGTGTTGAACATTGAAGACCTCAATATTTGAATAATCATTGCTGATTGGCAAATAATATGGCCCAAAAATATTATTTGAGACAAATATCCTGAAAATTATCGCACTTTCTACTGTAAAAATGTAAAAATTAAACAATGAAAACTGGAGATTTATGTTGGGAGAATTTTCAGGATCTTGTTACGATCAAACATTTTTGATGTACCATTGGCTCAGTTTTTGATACATCAAGAGTGCCTGGATCTGAATCTGGTTTGAGGAGGATGCTCTGACAATGTTCTTGGTGTCAATTGGTGTTTTACAGTTTTACTGTTTTTAAGAAAAAACACAGTGATGCACTTCTTAACTCCTCATCACAAACGGAAGTTTCTTCTCATTTGGATTTACATTTTAGTGAAATCTTAAAATTGGAGTATGGAGAAATGATTTAACATACTTCACATACCGCTGGATTTATAGATTCCACATACTTATAGATTTCAGAAACAACGCACAAATCTGGATACATGGTCCACTATGACTCATGAACCAACAAACTACACCTGCTTCTGGGTCATGCAGACCATTGAGTGAAAATAAAGATAGATGACATGAATTGAGAGGATTTGATCTTGATTGCCCCCTGCTGGCTGGCTCCAGTATGGGTTAAAGAGCATGTTGCAAAAGGATTTGTCAATTAATGTAGTTTTTTTTTTTTTCAGCTGACCATCCATAAGTTCCATCCAATTAATTGATGGTTTTACATACATATTAGATGCAATTAAAATGCTGTGTCAGATCAAAACTGACAACTGAGCCCTGCTTGCAACCAAATCAATTTTCACTCATATTTTGGCTATATTTTTGGAGACAACGGAGAAGTCAAGTCTTGTCATCAATCTTCAGTGGAGCTGTGTGCAAAGCTGTACAACCCCAATTCAAAAAAATTTGGGATGCTGTGTAAAATGTAAATTGAGAACAGAATGCAATGATTTGCAAATCTCATAAACCTAGATTTTATTCACAATAGACCATAGACAACATATCAGATGTTGAAAGTGAGACATTTTACCATTTAATTAAAAATATTAGCTCATTTTGGTTTTGATTGCAGCAACACATCTCAAAAACATTGAGATAGAGGCAACAATACGCTGGAAAAGTAAGGGGTACTAATAAATAAAATAGCTGGAGAAACATTTTACAACTAATTAGGTTAATTGGGCAGGTATATCATGACTGGGTATAAAAAGAGCATTTTAGAAGGCAGAGTCTCTCAGAAATAAAGATAGGCAGAGGTTCACCAATCTGCATAAAAATACATCTTAAAATTGTGGAACAATTTCAGAAAAATGTTCCTTAACGTAAAATTGCGAAGACTTTGAATATCCCACCATCTGCATAATATATAATATCATCAAAAACTTGAGAAAATCTGGAGAAATCTCTGTGTGCAAGAGACAAGGCCAAAAGTCAATATTGGATGCTCGAGATCTTCAGGTCCTCAGGCAGCACTGCCGTAACAACAGACATGATTCTGTTTTGGAAATCAATGCATGGGCTCAGGAATACTTCCATAAATCACTGTGTGTGAACACAGTTCACTGCGTAATCCACAATTGCAAGTTAAAGCTATATTATGCAAAGAAGAAAGCATACTGTATGCGAACACGATCCAGAAACGCCTCCGTCTTCTCTGGGCCAAAGCTCATTTAAAATGGACTGAGGCAAAATGGAAAACGGTTCTGTGGCCAGATGAATCAAAATTTTGACATTATTTTTTGAAACTATGGACACCATGTCCTGCCGACTAAAGAATAGAGAGGCACCATCCGGCTTGTTATCAGCGCACAATTAAGGCTTTCATCTCTGATTGTATGGGGTTACATTAGTGGCTATGGCGTGGGCAGCTTGCACATCTGGAAGATCACTGTCAATGCTAAAATGTTTTTAGAGGTTTCAGAACAATATATGCTCCCATCCAGACTATGTCTCTTTCAGGGAAGGACTTGCATATTTCAGCAAGAGAATGCCAAACAACATACTGCACCCATCACAACAGCATGGCTTCGCAGTAGAAGAGTCTGGGTGCTGAACTAGCCTGCCTGCAGTCCAGATCTTTCAACAATAGAAAAATTTGGCGCTTCATGATCCTACATCAGACAAGAATGGGACAACATTCCTCTCCCACAACTCCAGCAAATGTTTTCTCCACTTCCCAGATATTTACAGACAGTTGTTAAGAGAACAAGGCATGCTACACATTGGTAAACATGGCCCTGTCCCAACTTTTTTGAGAAGGGTTAGGGTTAGGGTCCCAATTTTGGGTGAATTAGGGTTGTATTTAGTAAGTATGGAAGGGCAATTTTCATATAATGAGAAAGAAGGTGACAAATCCGTAAAAGGCAACAATGAATGTATTGTTAATCAATTATTTATTTATTAATCTTAAGTACAAGACTTTATCTTTGTCACTGATGACTGACATAAAACTGTTCAGCGTCAGTCTGCCTTCACATCTCAGGTTGTTGTTTCACCCAGCCTCCTAAGTGAAAGTCATGTGTGTGCCTTCATGGGAGATTTTCACATTGGAAAGTGCATCGTGCTACATTATCTGTTAAAGTCATCTAAAATGATGTGGCCGATTTTACATAGTAGGAACTTTAAACTCTTGTACAGCTCTGCCTGATGCAAAGGTTTGGATCTGGGTGAGATGTGAGAGGGGTTGGACAAACAAAAGAAAAGGGATAGCTGGGAAAAGAACATACACAGTGTCATGGGTATCTAACCTTGAGTGAATGTTTGAAGCTGTAGGATGGGGTCTTTTCGTGTCCATCAGTGGTCTCTTCTCTCTTTTTACAGAACACAAGCATCTTGTTGTACAGGAACAGGTGCCTCTGCATGGGCTTAAACCTGGCCAGGTCCTTCACCTAAATTCAAGACATTTTATATTTAACCTGTATCTATCCGTCCATCCATCCATCCATCCATCCATCCATCCATCCATCCATCCATTTATCCAACCAATCAATAAATAAATTGCATATAGTTGCAATCCTTTTAGCACTTACACTGTGTTTCCTAACATGTTTTCACTTCCTAAAGAGGACAAATTATTTTTTTCCTTTTATCACAGCAAGAGAAAATTGTCCCTTGCTTTTATCATTCCTTCTTCATGTTCTTTCTTTGATTACTATATAAAATGTTATAATTACTAGAAATTAAATTTACCTGCCAACTAACCAGTTCACAATCCTGAAGATCTGAATAATGTATTTTCTTGATCCTCCAGGAAACTTTTCAGTCATTTTTATCCACTATGTAAAACATTCAGGACAATAATTAAAAGAATACTGTAATCATCATTTTAGGCACTCACCTGCTCCATAATCAATGTTAGTAGCTTCTGTTTACTAGTATGCCTTTATCTTCCCTATTCTATAATTTTCCCACTTTTTTTGTAAAGAGTTACACAGTTTTTTTTTCTGTTTACATGGTGTTTATAGACCAAACACATCCATCACATAATGTTAACTGAGGAAGGAGTGAAGTTGTGTCCTACCTTGCTGTGGCCTTTCTTGTGCTCAGTCCACACATTAAAGGAGCCCTGCATCAGCAACTTCCCGAGTTCACTCAGTTTTCCCTGTGAACATCAACAAAAACAGTCCGAGCAATTTCCATTGGCAGCCTTTTTATGTTATCCTGCCTCAGTTCTATTACAACATATCGAGTAGAGTTTAGGGGAAATTGTCTGTACATTTTCCAAGCTTCTGCAGTTAGCAGACTGCTAACCATATTAACACTGACAAATGTGAGTTGATTTTCTCTTTTTTTGGTCACACGATATAACAACTGATTTCATCGACTGAAAGTTGCTAAATTTACAGCTATGTCTTTGATCTCTGCATTTGAAGTTCTTGGCTTTATACTAAACTACTACAACAATTACTACATTGTACCATGATAAATGGATTTACTCTGCAGTAATTCAGACCAGGCTGAGCCAGTTTCTGTTTTGGAAAATGAAATCAAACAACAGCATATCCAAGAACAAACTACCACTACTGTGTAGAATCTACTAAAGCTATAAAAAGGACTGACTGACTGGCCACCTAGCTACCCTCACAGAAGCTTGTATAGTAGGGTCTCCTATTGAGGCTCTTCTTAACTCTGAAAACGTTTCGCCCAAAGTTCAATCCAGTAACAATTGGAAAAAAAATCATTCATCATTGAATGATCAAAATCATCATTAATATCTACAGAGCTTTTAAATGATTTATCTGACTCATACAATAAGAAAGCTAGAAAATATTAAGATATCTAAAAATTGTTTTAATGTATATTCAACCCTGTTTCCCATAAAATTGTGATGCTACATATCAACAGTATCTTATCAACATATCAACAGGTCCAAAATATGGTAAAACTGAGAAATTTAATAGTTTTTTTGAAAATTATCCTTTAGAAATGTTTGCCAGTTTATAAAATTTTGTTCTAAAATAAAAGTGATAATTTGTGAAATCCTTAAAATGCAGCGTACAATTTTAGAGATTTTCCTCTCATGAATAATCAGAGGATCTGCAGACATATTTATGACTAGACCAATGTTGGGAGACAGGGGGTATGATTGAAGTCTTCACATGGAGGATGTAAGGGTGGATGGATCTGTCAACAAGACTTTAACATGTGGGACTGTTTTGTTGTGTTATGTTGTGGGATTTTTCCACTTGTGTCCTTTTACCTGGTCCGTCCTAATATGTTAAACCTGTGTCTTATTGTCTCCTCTTGGTCTCTATGTTACTCTTCTTGTCGCATTGTTGCATGTATGCCTGTGTACTTCTAGTTTCTTATTTCTGAGTGGTTTAACTATTTTCCATGTGGAATCTGTTGATTTTTACCTGCCTTCAGCCTGTGTGTTAATAAAACTTTAAACTGACTATGCCTGCCTGCTCCGCCTGTATCTGTATTTGGGTCCAACCCTCTTCCTGGCACTCCTTGACAGAACAATTTATCCACGGAGGACGCACCAAACCAGCAACCTTTACTGTATTTCACACCTGATTAAGATTCAATGCTTGAGCCGCTACTCCTGAGCCAGCTAGCCATCAACCTGCTCTTCTTCTATACATCTATAGAGCCTACTGCTATGGTGACTTAAGTGAACCTCTCTTCTGCACTACTCGACAAGCCTTCAGGATACCAACCTAGAAGGAAATGTGGCTCACTATGTCATTATAATACTCTTGACCAGAGATTCCGCTTCAATGTACCATTGAGTCTTAGGTCATTAGCCTCACAGCGCCACAGAACCCCTGCTCGGTGGCAGAGATTCAGATGAATTCCCAGAAATGTTTGTTGAGTATGAAAGACATCCCACACAAAGAATCAAAAATTCCCTCATTTACCCCCAACTTTCCAGTGATATATTAACTAAGAAAAGTTTTGATTCCCTGACCTTCCTAAGGATGGTTCGTCATGAAATTACTGGGTTAATTAGTTGCAGGTAGCCCAGTTTTTTCCCAGGGCAACTGGGAAGAACTTTCTTTTTCAATTAATATTTCGATAAATTGTTTGATGCATTGCCACAAAAGTGCAGATTTGGGAATATCGACACACCAAGACTATTTCAGCAAATGCAATTTCCAAAAGATGTGCTGCTCCTTATCCAGTTATCAAAACCAAATCTTCAAGTCTGAAAAGAATTAGTGATACACAATTGTTTACTTTCTCCCCAACTGTTCAGTGATTTAAACCAGGATAGACTTTTATTCTCACCACCTAATTACCCTCATTTTTTCCCTGATGAGAAACCTTTTAGTAACATTAAACTGTTAAAGCATTAAACTGCAAGCACCCTTGCTGTACTTAGATTTGTTTTGAAACTGTACTGCTGTCTCATGGATCATCTCACTGTCTGATATTACACTCTAATAAAGTTGCCATGGACTTATCTTCATAGCTCTCCATGACATCTACCCAACCCTGCATTCATTTTTTGCCATCACTTGCTAGCAGCTAAAATGTTGGAGCTCTATACATACTGGATTCACAGGTTTTCAGCATATTCTTACACAGTGAAGTAGTCACACATGATAATAAAGTGAAGAATCAAAGGAATAGGGGAAATTAATTTAAAATGAAAGAATTATATTAACTACAAATTAAGGCAGGGGCCTTGGCGGTCCGATCCCCAGTTGCTGAAGCTGACTATCGGAACATGGAATGTTACGTCTCTGATGGGGAAGGAACCTGAGCTTGTGCGTGAGGTTGAGAGATACCAGCTAGATATAGTCAGCCTAACCTCAACGCACAGTTCGGGTTCTGGAACCAGTCTTCTTGAGAGGGGTTGGACTTTGTTCTATGCTGGAGTTGTCCCAGGTGAGAGGCGGAGAGCAGGTGCGGGCTTATTAATAGCTCCCCGGCACTCAGCCAATGTGTTGGAGTTTACCCCTGTGGACGAAAGGGTTACTTCCCTGCGCCTTCGGGTTGGGGAACGGGTCCTGACTGTGGTTTGCGCCTATGCGCCAAATAGCAGTTCAGAGTACCCACCCTTTTTGGAGTCCTTGGAAAAGGTACTGGAGAGTGCCCCTACTGGGGACTCCATCGTCCTACTGGGAGACTTCAACGCTCATGTGGGCAATGACAGCGAGACCTGGAGGGGTGTGATTGGGAGGAACGGACTGCCCAATCTGAACCTGAGTGGTGTTCAGTTATTGGATTTCTGTGCTAGTCACAGTTTGTCCATAACTAACACCATGTTCAGCCATAAGAGTGTCCATAAGTGCACTTGGCACCAGGACACCCTAGGTCGACAGTCAATGATTGACTTTGTAGTCGTATCATCTGATCTGCGACCGTATGTGCTGGACACTCGGGTAAAGAGAGGAGCAGAGCTGTCAACTGATCACCACCTGGTGGTGAGTTGGATCAGGTGGCGGGGGAAGAAGCCGGACAGACCAGGTAGGCCCAAGCGAATAGTGAGGGTCTGCTGGGAACGTCTGGCTGAGGACCCTGTGAAAATGGTCTTCAACTCCCACCTCCGGAGGAGCTTCAACCACATCCCGGAGGTAGTGGGGAGCATGGAGTCTGAGTGGACCATGTTCCGCGCTGCCATTGTCGAGGCGGCTGCTCGAAGCTGTGGTAGCAAGGTCGCTGGTGCTAGTCGTGGCGGTAATCCCAGGACCCGCTGGTGGACACCAGAGGTGAAAGGGGCCGTCAAGCTGAAGAAGGAGACTTACAGGTCATGGTTGGCCTGTGGGACTCCCGAGGCAGCAGACAGCTACCGGCAGGCCAAGCGATCTGCGGCTCGGGTGGTCACTGAGGCAAAAACCCAGGTGTGGGAGGAGTTTGGTGAGGCCATGGAACAAGACTTCCAGTCGGCGCCGAAGAAATTCTGGCAAACTGTTCGGCGACTCAGGAGGGGAAAGCGGAACCCCGTCCACACGGTCTTCGGTGTGGGAGGGGAGTTGCTGACCTCAACTGAGTCTATAGTTCGGCGGTGGAAGGAATACTTCGAAGATCTCCTCAATCCCACCAACACGCATTCTGAAGAAGAGGCAGAGCCGGAGGACTTTGGGCTGGGCCCTCCCATCACTGGGGTGGGCTGTCAAACAACTCCGCAGCGGCAGCGCCCCGGGGGTTGATGAGATCCGTCCCGAGCTCCTGAAGGCTCTGGATGTTGTAGGGCTGTCATGGTTGACACGCCTCTGCAACATTGCGTGGACATCGGGGACTGTGCCTTTGGAGTGGCAGACAGGTGTGGTTGTCCCCCTTTTCAAGAAGGGGGACCAGAGGGTGTGTTCCAACTACCGGGGAATCACACTCCTCAGCCTCCCTGGGAAGGTCTACTCCAGGGTGCTGGAGAGGAGAGTGCGGCTGCTAGTTGAACCTCGGATTCAAGAGGAGCAATGTGGTTTTCGTCCTGGCCGTGGAACACTGGACCAGCTCTATACCCTCACGAGGGTACTGGAGGGGGCATGGGAGTTTGCCCAACCAGTCCACATGTGTTTTGTGGATCTGGAGAAGGCTTATGACCGTGTCCCCCAAGGTATCCTGTGGGGGGTGCTCCGGGAGTATGGGGTTGATGGCCTTTTGTTACGGGCTATTCAATCTCTGTATTGTCGGAGTCAGAGCTTGGTTCGCATTGCCGGCAGTAAGTCAGACCCGTTCCCAGTCAGGGTTGGTCTCCGCCAAGGCTGTCCTTTGTCACCGGTTCTGTTCATAATTTTTATGGACAGAATTTCTAGGCGCAGCCAAGCGGCGGAGGGAGTCGGGTTCGGTGGCCTCCGGATTCCGTCTCTGCTATTTGCAGATGACGTGGTCCTGTTGGCCTCATCGAACAGTGACCTCCAGCTCTCACTGGGACGGTTTGCAGCTGAGTGTCAAGCGGCGGGGGTGAGAATCAGGACCTCTAAATCTGAGGCCATGGTTCTTAGCCGGGAAAGGGTGGATTGCCCACTCTGGGTTGGGGGAGAGTCGCTTCCCCAAGTGGAGGAGTTCAAGTATCTCGGGGTCTTGTTCACGAGTGAGGGGAAAATGGAGCGGGAGATTGACAGACGGATTGGAGCAGCGTCGGCAGTGATGCGGACGCTGAAGCGGTCCGTTGTGGTGAAGAGAGAGCTGCGCCAGAAGGCAAAGCTTTCAATTTACAGGTCAATCTACGTCCCAACTCTCACCTATGGTCATGAGCTCTGGGTAGTGACCGAAAGAATGAGATCGCGAATACAAGCGGCCGAAATGAGCTTCCTTTGCAGGGTGGCTGGGCTCAGCCTTAGAGATAGGGTGAGGAGCTCGGACATCCGGGAGGAGCTCAGAGTAGAGCCGCTGCTCCTCCGCGTTGAGAGGAGCCAGTTGAGGTGGTTCGGCCATCTGGTCAGGATGCCTCCTGGACGTCTCCCTGGGGAGGTGCTTCGGGCATGCCCATCTGGGAGGAGACCCCGGGGCAGACCAAGGACACGCTGGAGAGATTATATCTCTCGGCTGGCTTGGGAATGTCTTGGTGTCCCCCCGGAGGAGTTGGTGGAAGTGGCTGGGGAGAGGAGCGTGTGGATGTCCCTGCTCGGGCTGTTGCCCCCGCGACCCGGACCCGGATAAGTGGCAGAAAACGAAACGAAACGAAACGAAAACTGTATGGGCCAAAATCTTACTAAATTGTGGTTAATAATAATCATATTACTGAAGTTTCTAAAAAAACAAAAAAAAAGCCACACTGGAACCAAAAGTGAACATACAATATCTCATTCACATCACAGCTATTGAAGTCAAACAAAATACTGATTGAAAGCCCATTGATAATTAGCTTTACAGACACTTAGATTACACAGGTGCAGAGTCAGGTTTGAGTACAGGTGAATGGATATAATTAAGCTGGTTCCGTTGTCTTTGAAATTAAAAGTAAGGTAAAAAACCTTAAATTAAATTCACCTGACTCATAATTGGTCCTTAAAAGCACAGATATACAGTACAGTTTCATGAGACTGTAACTTTCAGTTTAATGGTGTCTATTTTTGAAGGCATTTCATTACTTATACAACATATGAGACGGACAGAACTAAATGCCCTTACTGAACGCTTGACGCAGTATGTTATATAGAAACAAATTCTAGCCATCTTTTATGCATACAGTCAATATGATGGCTAAGCCATTCAAGGTAGAAATCAGAATTCTTTTGTATTTTATAGTTTTGATAAAAACAGCCAAAACTGGGAAAAGTCATGGTCCCATAGAGTTATTACATTTAAAAAGATGTTTTTATAGGCAGCACTAAGATGCATAATATTTGTTTAATAAATGTGATGCGTGGTGTTACAATGTGCATTTTCAATATTATTTGGTGAAGAAATTTATTTTTATTTCAGGCTTCTTGTGAAGTCTTGTGTTCACTGCGAAATTATTGGTATGATTATCAGCATAAAGAATTCAATTATATATTGTATTTGGTAGATAGTTATTGTGCTTGTAAGAGGTTCTAGATTGCCAGTGATCCCAGTTATGTTAGTCTGCATTAGAGATTCAATTGAACTAAAATACAAAAAAGGTAAAAATGATGTAGTGGTATAATACAATTAAGTACAACCATTCTAAATGAGTTGAGTAAGAAATTTTCAGCTAGTTCTACTATCTCTCAACTCTTTTCACCTTATTTACATTAATAGCCGGGGAAAATGATGGGAATAATGACTGAATGACTGTACATACTAACCTCAAACCCAGTGATGGCTATCTGGTGCATAGAGTCATTAACAGACTTGACGATGTCCAGCATGGTGGCTAAAGCCTCCTCCAACTCAGCTGTCCCTTCACCCTTATTGCATTTTAACATCTCCTGGAAGAGAGACAGCAAGAAGTCTGCTATAAAAATTATTATTCTTAATATTATTATTATTAACAACAACAACAACAACAATAATAAATAAAGCTGAAGAATGGGATGAAACTCAGGAAAATAATACAGAAGAAGAAAAGAGGGACGTTGATGCTGAAGGAGGCCTGTATACCACTGGGGATAGTAAGGTAAATTCCTCTGTCTTTTTTATCATCTGAAACTTGTCAAATGTAAAGCTGTCCACGTAAATTTTAGATGACCTGAATAGATAACACAGCATTACATATTTTCCTAAGCAAGAAAGTACCAAGACGGGTTGAGGTGACGAGAGTTCATGAACTTTTTTTTTAAACCAAGCATGACCAGACCAGTCATTTCCTAAACCAAACTAAGTAGGTTTTGAGCTAAACTTAAGCAATCTTTTGTCAACTTTTGCAAACTAACCAAAGCAATATAGACCTTGGATCAGGATAAAGCACACAAGATGCTAAGGAAAAGGTTTAGTCAGCCTGGATAGGATATAAGGGACAATGACAAAACATCACCAGGTTATTGCCTTGAATGAGAACAGCTTGTGATCAAAGACTTTGACAACCCAAAACCACTTCATCATTAACATTGATAGAATGGTTGTCAGGCTGACGTCTGACAATATTTGATCTTAACTAAGTGGTTTTCATGTCAAAACAAATATACATAAATTCACAAATTATAATTTGCATATGTAATATTGTAAACTAAATAAATAAATAAGTCAGATTAATCTTGAACTTTTTGTGTGTGTTCTGTCTATTTTTTGATAAATCAATTACCTTCAACATATAACTAGAGTGAGTCTTTAATTAAAACATTACAAAAAAGTCTATAACATTAAAAGGACAGTGAAAAGACAAGCAAATAAACTGGCAGATAAAATATCCACAAGGCCTAACATTTGCCCTTGATTAATAAAGAGCAACATTTCATACTGTGATTGTCATCAGTATCACAACAACTTTAGCAACAGAGATTTCGGTGGGTGTTTTGAAAAGTTTTACAGAAAGAATCCTTGTCTATTTAAACAAACTACTAATTAAAATAATCAAAATTCAAGAGCTTTGCAAGAGGCAAGAGCAAGAAAGTTAGCAGAGTGCTAACATGAAAATCTAGTTTCAATGATTACAGTATTACAGTTGAGAGCACTTTCACTAGTTAGAATTTTCTCATGTAAGCATTCCAG
>KV751359.1:1727612-1772235 GCA_001698575.1 Mola mola
AAGGAAGCTGCACTATGCAAAATGTTCACAATATTGAAAATACTGCTGCTCTCAAAGGTTTAGTTAAACTTTTTTAACAGTGTGGGTGTTATTGTTAAGAGATTTTAAATGTAGCATTGTGTTTAATAAAGTTGTTCTGGTGTATGGAAAGACTGAGATGAAATTTAACAGCACTATCAGTGGTTAATGTATGAACTTCTTTATGACCTCCATTCCAATCACTCACGAAGATAGTACTGTATGTGTTATAATGGTAAGGCAATGTTTATAATGCACTTAATCTTACAGGAGCATGTAAGTGTAAGTGTGTGTGTGTGTGTCTGTGTGTGAGTGTGTATGAGAGAGTGTGTAGGTGTGTGTGTGTGAATGTGTGTATAAGTGTGTGTGTGTGTGTGTGTGTGTGTGTGTGTGTGTGTTACCTTACCTGAAAGAAGAGGCTGTCTCCACACTGTCTCCAGACGACCTCAGAGCGGGGTTTATTCTGACAGTACTTCTCGTACACCTGAAGCTCCTCTTTCTGACAGCACAAAGATAAACATGGTTGAAGGAGAGGTCTTCAGAATTAGAGTCGAAAATATTTAACTGAGGGGGTACACAAAAAAAATCCTTGAATAAAAAATGAACAGAACAAATAGAATCAAACAAAAAAACGGGTTCTACTCTCCTCTATTCACAATCCCATATATGCCCAATAAAAAATCGCATCAATGCCGCCGACCAAGCAGAGCAAGCCTACATATGTACTGTATGTAGGAAACTCCCAATGTATACATAAGACTGTGAAGCTACCGCAAACAAGTAATATGAACCATAGATGATTGTTAAGTCTCATTCACAGGTTGTCAAATACCAATGATATCAGTTTCCCTGGTAGTTGGAAACTTAAGGTTAGTATAGATACTGTATATACACAGTTATGTGTATAAGTATTTGGGCAGTGAAATTGGGGTCGTTATGTAAAAAAAAACTGTACTTCTAAATAATTAATGCAACACTACAGTAAGCCTCCTCCAGAATGATGAACAGGCACACAGTCCAGTTTTAAAATAGTTTATAAGCTAGTGTGATATGTCCTATCTCCTTCTGAACACCTCAAAGACAAAACATATGTCTGTTGATTTTAGGAGGAAGGCAACATCCCGTCTGACAACCAGTAGAGGAAAACCTATTCATTCAGTTACTGAATACAAATTCCTGAACGTTGAAGCCAGACATGCGGACAACAAAGGCTTTATTTTCTTAAAAAATAGTTTTATTGGATGTTGACCGCATAAAGTTAAAGAAATGTTGTACTGTTTTTGTGGAGAGTATTTTGAACTCTTGCATTATTTGCTGGTTTGGTAGTTCAACAGCAGCTCAAAAGCAGAGTCGGAACAATAATAATCACTGCAAGCAAACTGCAAGGTGTCAGTCTGAGCCGCTAAGAGGACATTTTCAGATCCAGATCCCCTAACAAAGATGAGTATCTATTCAGACCCCAGGAATGCATTTTTTCATGCATTTTGTTAGGTTCCACTAGTGTCAAGTGTCTGTCTGTTAGGGTCAGTTAGTATTTCCCCTGTTTTGAAATCCCGTTGTGTCTATTCCCCACTTCCTGTCTAGTCTTGTCCCTCAGGTGTGTTTGATTGCTCCCTCTCCCTCATGTGTCCCACCTGTGTCCAATTGTCTACCTCTCCCTCATGTATTTAACCCCTGTGTTCCCTTCCTCCTGTGCCAGATTGTCTTGTCTTCTTAGTGAGCAGTCCAGTGTATATTCCTTGTGATCGATCATTATTCCATGTTCTGTTTACTGAGTTTGCCTAATCCTTGTCTGTACCTTTGCCTAGTTTTGAATTCCCGGTTTGACCTTGATTATTAAAACGACTATTGATTTAGAAAGCCCCCCGTGTGACTCTGTACTATTGGATCCTCGGTTTCCAGAACCTGATATATTTCTTTTTAAATCATCTTATTTTAATGTACTTTTACCAGATCCTATTGTATTAATTTATCAACTGAGGGCCTTAGTGCAATGTTGCTGACTGATACCATGTGCTTACAATAAGATGCCAAATCTGTTATGTATGTTTCATCTGTGTTTTGTTGGCGTATTTGTAGCTCTTATGTATTTATCCTGCTTTTCTGCTCATACTGTCACGCCAATGTTTTACTCACTGAACAATAGTTTCCCCATGGGGACAATGAAGTATATATCTACCCAATACCCTTGTGTACCTGCTGAATTAAAGTTGAAAGTTTACACTATAGCTAAGTCCACCTATACCTCTCCTTTGTCTGTTTGTCTCTTGCAACCCAACCATTCAAGGCAGACGGCCACTAATCTAGAGAGCGAAGAGAGAGCGAGACAGAGAGAGGAGGAGGGCAGCATCCTTGGGTCTGCTTTGAGGTTTCTATAGAGGCAGTACTGTATGGAATCACATGGACAGAGAAAGAAATACCATCTAAATCTAAAGTAGAACTCTGGGAAGTGCTGAAAGAAGCCTAACGCTATATACCAGAAGATTCCTTAAGAAAAATTCAAGAAAGTCTGCCAGGAGTGAAAGATTTTCTCAGTACAAAGGGAGTTCATACTTTTGCCTGTGGAAGTAATTTAGTTCTTAAAACTGTGTGTGTGTGTGTGTGTGTGTGTGTGTGTGTGTGTGTGTGTATTTATGATTATTTCTTGATAAAGAAACTGAAATAAAATGGATGATCATTAAAACTTTGCTTAATCTTGCTTGTATGCTTGTTTGTATAAGGTTGCCTACAAATAGATGCATCAGAATGGTATCTTTAATTTCTGCAATGTTAAGCTAACCCTTACAAGTCATCTGGATTGTTTCCTTTGGCTTTTTTGCCGGGGGGGTAAGAAAGATCCTGGTCATTGCAGGCCTTGTTAGATCAATTAATCATGGTCTTTGATGATGTTGACCTCACTCAAACAAAGAACTGCTCATTACTAATAATTGATTATGATCATGATTATTGCTCATGACCCCTCATTACCATTAACAATTAATAAATGTAAACTGATATAAACTAGCAGTATGGCAATACAATCACACCAAAGTCCATATTTTCTAAGCTACTCACCCTTTTAAGAAAGCAGGTTCCTACCAACTCAGGTTTTTCTGCACAGTTCTCCAGCTCCCTCAGAAATTTCCTACAGATATTTATTGGACAAACAATCATAATAAGAACATTAATACCCTCACACACCTAAGCCGGTCAGGGTATGTAAATTGTGGGGGCATGGTCAAGCCTGGTTTGGTATGTGCACGCCATACCTTTTGTTATGCCTGGAAAATCAATAAAGTTTCCCTCTTATGAGAATGATGAGATGTACAAAAAGCAAGACTGTTTATTTTAAAAATTCCTCACTTACCCATGCATGTATGTGTATGAGTTGTAAAGCATGTAGATTTATTGAGTGCACAACTTTTACCACATGTGAAATTTTGTGCAAATTGGACAATGTCTACTAAACAAACAACAACTTATTGTTTCATGGCAAGTAATTTGTTCCCACTGTGATATCATTCCTAGAAAATACACAATGTTACAGTGAAGAACTATGAATATAGCAAAACTATTCCAATCAGATTTTACACTGATCGGGTCAAGCATGTAGGAGAAGTACATCACAGGATAAAACATGCAATTTTCAGTTGCCAGAATTTATTGCTGTCAAGTTTTGTACAGTGATGTACTCCTTCTAGCTACTGGAACAAATCAAGTTAAAATTTAAATTTAATATTATGCATTGGCATGGAACAGGTTCTCTGTGGCAACATCTTATTGTTCATCAAAGGTATAGTATACAGGATTTAAAATAAAATGTTATTACAAATGTAATGCCTCACAACAAATGTAATCCCTCAAAATCTTTAATGTGTTGTGTATTTACAGTGTCTGCAGAGATACTGCTCTGTGTCAGGGTTCTGTAGTGTTAAGTGTCTGTCTGTTAGGGTCATTTGGTGTTTCCCATTTTATTTTGAAATTCTGTTGTGTCTTATTCCCAATGTCCTGTCAAGTCTTCTCCCTGAGGTGTGTGTGATTACTTATCCTCCCTAATGTGTTTCACCTGTGTTTAATTGTCTACCCCTTCCTTGTGTATTTAAACCCTGTCCCTTCCCTCCAGCGCCAGATTATCTTGTCTTCCCACTGAGCAGTCCGGCATTACTTTCTCATGAGTTCCTTGTGTTTTGATCTTATTCTGTTTCCGGATTACTGAGTTTGACTGTACCTTAAACTGTACCTTTGCTATCTAGTTAGATCTGCTAGTGTCAACCCATTTTCAGAGTAAAACAATTTTGATTAAGAACCCCCCCCTGTGAGTCTCTGCATTATTGAATCCTCCTAAGCCTGTACCTGATACTCTGCCCGTTCTCATTTGCTCATTGTGGTGTTCTGTTCAGGACGATTCTAAGTGGCAACACAGTGCAACAGTGAACAGAGAGTAGGACAGGAAGGCCGGGCATCATAAATTGGTCATGACCTGGCAGGTATCAGAAATAGTAGTGTTGAAACGGCCCCAAAAAGCACAAGTATAGCAAGGTTCCAAAACCAGAGTAAATTTGTGGTTGGCTTTCAGATGCCAGCGAGCACTGAAAGAAAGAATGGGGATAAGGATCGATGTGGATTTTGCCTTTTCTCTGTTGGACAGGTAGGTGCTAGCAGTTAGCCAAATTAGCTTGCCAAATCATCCCATTTCTACAACAAATGTAATGTTTCTACAATAATGTAGCTTGCAGCATATGTTATGCACACACCAAGGCCTATTTTCAAACAATGTGTGTCAACTATGAATGTTTAATTTAGAAACACCAATGACAATTCCTGTTTATACAGGAAGTTATAGTATCTTCTAAGTATCTTGTGTGTCCTCATCAGGAACACATCTACGTACCTACATACATTACATACTGGAATGTAACCAAGAATTAGTGGGTGTTTGCAACAGTAGTTTCCATCTAAAAAAAAACATCAAGAACAAACAGTGAATGAGATCAAGGATGGAGGAGGGAGGAGGAACAACTCTTTGGAACAGACCTTAGGGGGAGTCTAGTCTGCTTGGAATACCTGTGATGTCCCCAGTTGTCATATGGTTTGGTGAAAAATGAACTATTTTAAGTAAGACAGCCTTCCAAAATGTGATTGATACCTCTGGGTCAACAGACTACACCTGCTACACATTTAAAGACTACATATAACCCTAGATTTACATATAGGTCACATATTTTTGACTTACAGACCTCATATACTTTAACATGTATCAGCTTCTGGATCAATAGATTACACATACCTCTGGATTTATGGATTGCACATGATCTTGGAGTCATGGACTCTTTTAACATGTTCTTATACATGTTAAAATACAATAAATGTACATTAATATACATATAGTTATGTTATTTTCATGTTGTGTTCTGTACATGTGATATTTATTGCATGTTTGTCCATCCTAGGAAGAAGGATCCCTCCTCTGTTGTTCTTCCTGAGGTTTATTTTTCCCTGTTTAGGGTTTTCTAATTTTTTCCATCACCACATCTGTACAGTTTGTAAAAGCCCAGTGACACAAATTTGTAACATATTGTAATTTGTGGTTTTGGACTATATAAATAGAATTTGATTTAAGATATTTAAGGAGTTCATCTACCACATAATTAATTACATGCTGCTTATGTGGCTGTGCTAAAGTTGAAAAGAATGATAGCTGAAGCAGTGAATAGGGAGGATGAGCCTGTGATGGGAATTATACAAATTTAGCAAAACTAAATTAGCCAATTAAAATGGCAGAGGTAACAGGAACACTGGCAACATTTGAACCATGTACTACATACTCTCTCAAAGTGGTTTGACATTCGCCAGCAGTGTGGTTCAGGAAGACTGAAATCAGCCCCACCCAATTTGAAGGGCTGCAGTGCTCAAAGCACCGAAAAAAAAAAACTTATGTCCTGAAATGTGTTTACTTTGTGACAGAAATCCAATCTCTGACAACATAGTAATCTTAAAAAAAAAAAAAAAACACAGTGGAAAGTCTTGGTGGAACAAATTGAATTGCTACATACTTCAAGCCTACTCATTTTTTTCAAGGGCCTGTTTACAAGGAAACAAATTCATCAGAAAACAAACTATTGTTGCATTTTGGCCGATCCTTCACACATGAATGGGCATTTTGTGTGCTTGAAAACACAAACATTTGAGGTTCCAAGGTGAAATCTTTTTGAGAAAAATGCAACCTCTGCTGTTGCCATGTAAACTGACAATATGCATATCCCATTCATACATACATATTACCAGTGGCAAACCATGACAATTAGTGCTGGGACTTCAAATCACTCAAATCTTAGCGAGACACACCATTAAAGCAGAGACAGTGCCAAAATTTGGAAAACTGCAACAGGCTGCGGGGTAGCTGTTTAGGACAACAGCAGGTGTGGTGTGTAGTTGCAGGATGTTAACAGTGTTGATTTTTTTAGCCGCATGTATTAGCTGCATTTTCAGCTGTTTTTGCAGATCCATATGAATCATTTTCACAACACTTCCATGTGAACGTACTTTGCTTTAAAATGGAATGGAAAGGAAAGACTTTTCCATTTTTGTCGTCAAAATAGGAAACCTAGGAATAGCCTAGGAAGCAGTGCTCTCTTTCTTACACAGCCACAACAAATTCAAAACAACAACAGCTCAATTATTCTGTAGTCAGGAAAATATCACACACAGACAGCAGTAATGCTGGTTATCGTGTAGCACTGAGTTTATACAATTAATACTGGAGTCAAATTTCTGGAAATCCTGACCGATATATATCATGAATAAGAGGCTTCAAATATGATGTGTAGTGTGTCTCCTACTCTAAAAAGTAAAACTACTCTATGTGCAAGCAGAATGGACATTGTACCAACCAACACACCACTGTCTGTTTATGTGATTATGTAACACAATTTAGTCAGTTTATGATACCTTTGAGTACTGTTAGCTGCAGTTCCAGGGTCAAAAACAATCACTGGCATTTAACAATGTTACCACCTTCAGCACACAGAAAAGCTGAAATCCAGATGATGGAATAAATCGATGGAGGTTTAAGTAGGAGACAGTGATTTATTTATTCAAACCTGGCACTTTTATATCATTGTCTGCCACTGTATGCTGCACACTGTACAAAACATCACAAGTAGTCACTAAGGAAGCACTGAGGAACAGGTTCCATCATTCCAAAAACAGGACTTTTTTTTATAATAGGAGGACATTTTAATGCCTAAATCATCTTCCTGTCAATGAACTAAACCAACAATTGCAAGAATATGAGAACAAAAATCACTATTGGACTTTGTGTTGGCAATTTTTCTGGTCACTCACATGAAGATATTAACCCTTATCTTTACTCAAGATTATCCAAATGATGGAAGTTCACCTTAATCAAATAATTGTGAATGTTTTTTTACTGTGATGTGCAATATAATTCTTTATCATCCCAACACTCGCAGTCTTTTTAGCTTTAAGAGTTAAAAACATATTTTCACAATTATTGCAACAGTATCATGAGTTGGAATTATTTTCAGATAATTATGATTTGAATTTTTTATATTGTTCCATCCCTACTCACAGCAGATCCTGGGTCTAAGTGTGCAGCCATCTGACTACATCTGACTGTGATCAACAATAGATAATGATCTTAGGTACTATGAAAGGGTTTATAGTGACAGCAAACCAACACTTAAGAAAACCTTCAGAACCTACAGAACTTTTAGCCAGTTCTTAAAATATTTACATAAATCCACTGTACAGTACCCCTCCAGTACTAAACAGCAACAACCCAGAGTTAGCAACTAGCTAGTGAGGTCTAAAGAGACAAAAAA
This sequence comes from Mola mola, assembly GCA_001698575.1. NCBI lineage: Eukaryota > Metazoa > Chordata > Actinopteri > Tetraodontiformes > Molidae > Mola > Mola mola. The sequence continues at coordinate 1,735,454 of KV751359.1, forward strand.
AAAAAGTGAGCCAAAAACAAAGTGATAATTGGGGATAAACATACTCTAAAAGACGCTTCACATGTCATGCCATAACAGATTTATTTGGACATATGTCAATGATTTTTTTTTTTTCTTAAAAAAAAACCCCAAAAATGATAAGGGAGTGGATATTCAACTTTGCCTTGATTTTTCCTGTTACATAGGCCCTTGAGACATTTTCTTTAACCTGGTGTCATGATAGATGAGCTCTCTCTCCCCCTATATGTATGACTGTGTGCAGTCTGGCCAGAGCTACCAGCTACTGTACATGTAATCTTGCTTGATCAAGACCAACTCAAATACTCAAAACTTCCATCTACTCACTTCCAGATCATAGTTTCTGCTGCTGTAAGTGCCTGTCTGACAGAGTTTTTGTAATGCTTGCAATGACAGCCCTGTTTTCTCAAGTCCTGACACTGATACAGTCACTATCACCTCACCAGGTCAAGCCACATGCACAAATCTGTCCGTATGTCTTTGAGCCTCCATTCCCTCAGTCACCTCACCACAAAGAAACTCTCACAGAGCCTTTCAGCCTTGCATGGATCTTACTCCAGCATTTTGGCAACAGTTTATCATCCACTAACTAAAGCACTCAAACCTTCAACAAAACCTGGCCTGTGTCTAAAATTGGCTTCACGGTTTTTGGAAACATTTCCTTTCATTTTATGCAAAAGTAAAATACACAAGTAAAAACTTTAAATGCTACTGCTTACTGTTGGCATCCAGGTTACTGAAATGTACTCAGGTCCTGAATCTGGGTATATTTCAATATCCTGGATCCAGGAACAGGATCAGCTCCAGATCACCCCAAAGTCTTCTTTGGTGTTATACCAATATAAACAAAATCTTTCATTAAAACCAGAAATTTTTGAGTTATGATCATATATGAAATTTGATCCAAATCCAGACTCCATATCCAGATCTGGAGATCAAATCAAATCAAATCAAATCAAATTTGTATAGCCCAAAATCACAATTTATACATTATCTCACTGGGCTTTGACAAACTGTACAGATGTGACATCCTCTGCCCTTAGACCCTCGAACCGGGTGAGGAAAAACTTTAAAAAAAAAACCTAAACAGGGAAAATAAGAAACCTCAGGAAGAACCACAGAGGAGGAATCCTTCTTCCGAGGACGGACAGACGTGCAATAAATGTCACTTGTACAGAACACAACAACATGATAATAACAGTTTACTTAGAATGTGTAAAACATCCATGAGTCCCAGAGTCTGTGGATTCTATAAATCCAGATGTATGGGAAGTCTAGTGATCCAGATGTAGGTGTATTCTGTTGGTCCAATATACTCAATGTAGCAAGATCTGAGTGTTGCTGATGTAGTCACTGAGTCCACTGAGTCAATGTGTCTCTATTACTATGATTTGGCTTCTCATTCGTTCATATGGCAATTTTCCATCTGGTCATATCTTTGTTTATTAGATACACAATACATTTCACCTACTTGTTGTGAAAATCATATATTTCAGGCAAGTTGCCAAATAGCACATCTCTTTTGTTCTCCAGGCACGGGGGGATGAGGTGGCTAAATTCTGAGTTGTCCAGTTCTCCAAAATAACCCTGAGGTAGAAGGTGAGGAAGAGGAAAGAAAAGATAGACAGCAGCCAAATTAACCATAAAGGCAGCAAACCAATAACAGAGATGGTTTGCCTCTTCTCATCTGCAGTGTTAATACCAATCCACAGATTGACACCTAAAGCACATGAGAATAGTTATAGACTAATTAATCCACATACCATGCCGTGTTCAATGTAATCAATCAGTAATGCATTCACTATTAGCATTCAACAATCATTGTGGGTATAATCCAGCAGAAAACTGATTGGGCACATTCAGACCAGGCAATTATGTTTCATACACTCACAGGACTCTGGAGTTGTATCTACTAGCACAGAGATTCACGGTTGTGACATAAATTCAAAAATAATTAGGCTAATAACTTCAAACCATCATGCACATCTAATAATCACTATTACAGTAGATGTGATAAATGAAACACACTCCTTTGTACAAGTAGATTAGTTTGATACATACAGAGCATTTGACAGTACATTTAGTCCATTACCTCCATGATACTTTGTAGTTCCTCTACATATAGCTTCTCTGTTTCAATCAGCTCAGTCATGATGTGTCTGCAGAGAAAAAAAGGACGAATGGGTTGACTTACTGTAAATAATAAAACCCTTTTAGACACAATTTATATCATAAAGCTTTTATTTATTTATCTTTCTAGCATGGTACAATAGGGGTGTTTCCAAGCCCACAAACAAACTAATGGATCAGTAGTCATCAATCAATATGAAGTGCTCTTTGTTCAAACAAGACTAAAGCATTTTACCTCCTTAACCGGTCTATGCTGTGGCTGTGCTACTTTTGCTAAAGTTCCCCACTAAATGACTAATGACAATAACATGTAGATTCAAAAAATGACTTTTTCCAGTTCCACAGCACTTTTGACACACTCTCCAAAAAAAAGTGGTCGGTGGTATTTTAAATGAGCAGTGAGATCAGCAGAATTTTTCCCCCAATAGACAAATATGGCACCATTACAAAGGGAAACATTTTATGTTGCTTCCTCTGTATTGGTAATTGCATCTTTATCCTAATGGTCAATCAGTGAAACTTAATCTCTTTGTGATTAATCAGGAAGCTGAACATTCATGTTATGACTTCAGTGAGTTGTTGTATCAATGTTGGTGGAAGCCTTCAGTGGAAGAAAAACTTTTTGGCAGAGCCCACGGCACCAGTTTTAGCAATGGCAACATTAGTTTCTCCATCCAGACTGACAACACTACAAAGAATGGATGGATTGGACTGACACGTGTCAATCATTATTCTTCATAAAATTCTTCTGACTCAGGGAAACATGGGAATCTAATTTTTTTGTCCGTGTTGTGCAACCAAATTAAAGTTGGTATTCCCCTTTGTCTGAGACACACACATATAGTATACAGAGGATAGATAAAAACTGATAATAGGATAATTTGAATTGGAATAACAGCAATGATTAATAAATACAAACATATAATGCACAATTACCAAGGAAATCTGCACAGTGACCCTTCATCACACCTTTATCATTTGTTTTGTATTGTAAGGTTTAGTTAGAATAAAAAAAGGTGAGTGCTTCCTCCAGGACTGTGACATTATTTGAAGTCCAATCATCCTAATGCTTGGAATATGCAAGAAATCACAGCCATCTTAAATAATGGCTCTGTATGTTCTCTGTAATTTTTTTCTCCTAGAGCTCCTAAAATTTAGTTAGCTTGACATTTTGCCCATTTATATGGTAATAATCCCCGAAGTAGTTATATATTTAGCTGTTTTCTTCACACACATACGGATGAACTGCGGTGTAAATAATGCCATCTACATGGTTACCCCACTGTACAGAGTAAAGATACCAGAATTCATTTTTGCAGAGGATGAATCAAGGAATCCTCCACTTCAGCCATAATTTAGAAACTGTACACATGTCCTGCAAAAGTCATTCTACAGCATGATCTCAAAGCTTAGAAAAAAACCCAAAAAACTGTGTTCTCAGCACTGGTAAAAAAAAAAAATTGAGATTTTAGCATTGAAATTTTTGCATTCATATGTTCTGACTCCAGCGTATGACTCTCATCCGTGAGTAAGTTTAGGCAATAAAAGGACTTATAAATGCTAGTAAAAGATAATTACAGTGTTCTAATCACTAACAAGATGTCATTCACAATATTCAGTCCCTGCGACAGGCAAACCTTTCATGGGTCTATCTTGAAGTCACTGCAAATTTGAGACCCTGTAAACCTTACAACAGAGGCATTTCTCTCTAACCATGTTAGAACTAATAAAATATGTTCAGTACAGGGCTGGCCTTGTGTCTGTCTATCTTAAAAAATGCTCACAGCATATGTGCTGGAACTGATTTGTACAATTTCACGTGCACACAGACACAAAGCTATCCTATATATGTAAAGCCTTAATAAGGTTTACTGCACATGATGTCTGTCAGCTGATGCAACTCGAAAGAGTGAGTTTTTAGAGAATTTTGGCTTCAGTAGCCAATTTTAATACCATCTTAATATCTGTCAGCATTCATGCTCACTTTGCCACATATCTTCAAATCCCAGCGAAGAATCTAGATCAGCTAGCTCAGAGTTTTCCAAAGAGCGTCCCATTTTCTATTAAATGATAATTGTAGTACTGTTTTGTACTCAGGCTGCCTGATGACATCATTCAAGCATGGCTCTACAGCTGTTCTATGTCTGTATAGTTCTATATACTATAGATAAATAACAGTTAATAATGTCATAAGAGCCCCATGGAGATATGTGGAAAGTGCAGTCCAAGCCTGGATTCCAAATCACATACTTTTTCTTTTGGTATATAGTGCAACTGTTTGTGGGTGCAAATGGTTTCATGCAGTGTGTGTACAACTGGGACCAACAGCTACACACAGCCCAGTGTGTGTATAGTGGGTATTTTGATGTTATGTCTTATTCAAATGTCCACCCTTTTTTATGTGTTGTTCCTGAAGATAAATTTTAACACGTCGTCATGTTTTCTGTCTCATCCTTTTCAAAAGTTTTTCTTTTCATTTTGCTCGCCTGTCCACTTGTCACCTGTCGCCGCCCTAATGTGCTACATCTGCATCTTGTTATTCCTTCTCCTTGTGTGTATATAAGCCGTGTTCAGTAGGAATGTAATCATTCACTAAACTCTTGATGTGATTTGAATAATTATGTTTTATCCTGAACAATATTTTTACATTACACAACTTGACATATGGGAATACTATGTTTGTGTTCTATCCATAAAGACAAACAAGAAACATTCAAAACAGTGTTTTTCTGAATTGTAAAAAGACAGCTGATGTTTGTTTGCTACGCCTGCATGTGTACTGCATCTGTAGGGCTGTAACTGACTCATTCATTTGTTCATTTAACACCATAATCCTTGCTATGATCTTGTGCATGTAAACAATAGGGACACCATCTGAAAGAGATGACAGATAGAGGGAGGTGGCATACTGTGAAGAGGAGGTGAAGAAGTATCCAGTGGTTCGTCCTCCTGTGTAGGATATACCACCCACTCCACATACTGTCTGTCTGTCTGTTTATCTCTCTCTCTCTCTCTTTCTCTCACACACAACATTCTCTCACAACAGGAACTTAGGGCCAGTCGGAGCAATATATGAAGCACAGCTAAGTTGGTTTAATGGACTACCACATTTGACAGGGGAAAAAGAAAAGTAACGACCAAGGTAGAAAGCAGGGATGGTGAAAAGAAAAGACCAGTGGTGAGAACTATTGAGCCAATGTGTCACTGATAGACAAATTAGGTGCAGAGTATACAAGAGCTCAGCCGAAATGTTTATCAGTACTTTGCCTGATACATGAGCTGGACACGAACTGCCCGGTAAGTCAGCAACGCTATGTTTATGTGTATTCGTTTGTGTAATGCTGGGTTCTTCTCTAAATCAAGTCTATAACACTAAATCGTGTTCAAGGCTGAAGGTGTCAGAGTTAGAGAAGGGGCTGATAAACAAGTTTGATGTGTCAAGATGAAGTCAAACAGGTAAATATTCAAAGAAATAGCAATTTTCTGCAGTACCCTGTTGGGAGGTTGCAAAGCAGGATCTGTGTTCCAGTAAAGGTGGAGAAAATGAATCCGGTTCAGACAGAACAGACCTCACAGACACCAATTAGGATGTAAAACTAACAAACTAACATGTCAACTAACATGACAGAAAGCCATAAAAAAGAACTACTGACTCAATTAATAGCAAAGCTACATACATGCACATGTAAAAGGCTTTTATTCATATTAGGCTCAAGGACATAACTACCAGATCAGAGTTGAAATATGTAATTTCAGTATCACTGATTTTACAACATGTTAGTGCTGAGTGGTCGAGATTTTGACCCACAGATCACAGTCACATTAGGCCACTCATGTAAGAATTAAATCAAAAAAATTGTAGATTTTAGAGGAACAGAAATGTGAAGACACAGGTGGAGTCTCTTTTACATACTGGCGTGTGTAAGGGGGGATTGACATGTCATTCACCTCCTCTCTTCTCTCCTCTTATGTCTTTCTTGAAACTGCCAAAACCAAAGTTACAATCAGATTTGACTTTGCATTTGAATAGTAAAAAAAAAGCTTACCCATGTGTGATGTACTCCAACTTTCTGTCAGGATGGCCATCAAGTAGTCATCAGTCATCATTGACTATGTACAGTACATACATATTTTGCCCTATATTTCCCAATCATAAGTACTTGATGTATTTTTATGGATACATGAATAACAGTGTTGTAGTGCTTAAGATTGGCTCTTCACTCACTGATCGTCTAAGTCTCATCTCAGAATCTGTCTTGTCTCAGTGACCAGACAAGAACACAATTGTAGGAAACTCACAAGAGCAAAAAAATTGTACTTTGTGTCTGTACTTAATGATTTCTACGGGGAAGACAAGAGTCACTCTGAAAATCTGAAACTTGGACAGAGAAAATATTATAATGTGTTAGGTGTATGGGTTACATGAAAATGGTTGTTGAATAAAGTTGAGTTGATTTCAGCTCCTTCATGTTTAGTTGTATTTGTTCACAGAAAATGTCTTTCTTATTAAATTAATCACTGCATCATCTTTTAATTCATCAAGATCTTTCATTTCATTCCACATTGATATACTTGGACGTCCAGTGTGACAATAAAAGAGGTAAATATGGCCCTGTGTGTGTTTTGAGGCTTACTGTATGTGAATATTTATAAGGTTGGGAAGCATCTATGGTTTATGTCTTGAACAATTTATGGCAAATGAGAGAGAAATATGCCAATCTAGGAGTTATTTTTTAGATTTGACATATAGGAAGCTTTGTTAGCAAGTCCTGTTTTTTTAATTTGTAATGTTTTGGGCCCCACAGCAGATCAAATCTCTTGACTGTTGAGAGAAGAGGAAATACTGCTGTCATCTTCTGTATTTTGTCTTCATTCAGTGAGAAGTGTATCTCATTCCGTGTGTATAGATGTATTTTGCCCCAAGAGCCAGAAATTTAAACAAGTAATTAGTTTCAACACAGTCGAGCCTGTGTACTGTGGCAGATCTACAAATGTGTGGAGGTATTGCTTGATTAGTGTAAGACCAGGCAGAGTCTTTACCTGAGGTGGACGCTAGTTTGACGACTTTAGCCTAACCATAAAATTACCTGACAATATCAAGGTATGGTTCCAACAAGACTGACTTTTCAAACTATGAAAACTTGGCAGGTTGTAGGTAGTACTGAAAAGATGTGAAGCGAATTTGAAGTCAGGTATTAGTCAACACCAACATCCAGAGGCTTGGTTGGGTGTTAAAGCTTTTCAAGCTAGACCCATCAAGTAAACCACTGTAGTATTCCTCATCATCAACCTGCCCTCTGTTGGTCTCAGAGGCTGTGGTCGGTACTGAGCCAGTCTGGGTCAGTATAGTTAGTTATTTGTCCATTAGGACAGTTCGTATATCAAAGAGAGTTGAGGCAGGGACATCAAAGGGAAAACAATACAATAGTATTACCATTAAATGTGACCATCAAATTAGTGAATGAAGGAATAAAGTTTTATTTTTTAAAGTGTTTGTGCAGCAAGTATCTGCACCTAGAAACACTGCTATTGTGACATCTATTATATACAAATATAACTCCTGTCTCATTTGTGTTCAAATACATATTATATTGTAATTGATATCAAATTTAGTGGTGCATAACACTATTTTCCCGGATCACATAAAGAAAGTAAAAAAAATATTTAAATCTGTGGGTGCTTTGCTGCTGACTATTGGTATAAAAGCCTCTTTGCAGGGAGACGATTCTCCATAGACATTTCACAACAAGCATACTGAATTCAATCTAATCTAAATTTGTTTCCAGGCTTTCTTCCTGGTTATAGTATTTACTTTGTGAAGACATCAGAAATTTTTTAAATCACTTTTCTCAGCTCAAAGTGTAAAACACGCACGGCTCAAATGGATGTCTACAGAGAAAATGCAAAGAGATTTTCAGCAGAAATATTGCATGTGGCCACTGAGCAAAACTTAGCAAGGCTGAGTGCTTTCACCACATGCGGGTTCTAGACAATACATGTAATGCAATGGAATCTTGAGTTTTTGGAGCATACATGTATTTAAGACGTATACACACACTTATGGTATTCTGTTCTGGAATTTCCTTCCCTGTACATATTCAGGTAATATCATTACTTTTTTTTTTTTTCAACACATTTACAAATCTGATTACGCCCACACAGATTGTGATACAGTTACACAACTCTCATATTTGCAAATAGTTTTGCTACTTTAATGTCCCAATAGTCCTACAGGTGACATTTCACAAACTAAATCAGATTTCTTTAGTTTCACTTTCAAATTTAGTGGCTTGATGTGTAAAAATGTACTGCTGTATTTTCACAGCATGTGAGGTGCGATAAAATTAATATTGGTAAAATTTAAACTTTAAAACTACTAGTCTAATTCACATTATGCTATATACGATAGATTGCTTTCATCACCATTGCTTTGGCTATTGAACTGTCTAATGAAAACTAGCTGCATCTTTATGGTAACTTGTTTCATTCAAGATTATTATGGAGCTTCATTCTATATAAACTCAGAAGTAGCCCGCTTCTATCACCTGACAGCACCTACCTGACTTCATTAACCGTAAAAGGAGATGTCTTATTAAGTAAAATTAATTTGAGCTATAGTTAAGGACTTTGATTAATCACTTGAATCCAAATTTTGCCTTATTTTTGTATTCTGGACATTATTTTTATCGCCTTTGGTATTGAAGGCCCATGTCAACAGAGTATAGTCAACCACAGCTTAAAAAATGGAAAGACTTTGCATTCCTGTGATATTTTACCCCACTGAAACTCATTTATGTAACACAGCATGTCACAAGGAGTCTATTCTAATTTTGCTGGCTAGATAGCACATGTAGTCTCCACACTCTGCTCTGAGCCACTGGGAAAGGCTCTATTTTGCTTGGATTCAAAACTCCTCATTTGCAATGCAAGCAGGGCATGTAAACAACATTCACACAGACTTACAGTAGGAGCAGTAGCATGTTTTACATAGCTGCTGTTTAAATCAATTTTTTCCTCCTGTAATTTAATAATAGTAAGTTTGACTCATTCACATTGTCTACTGCAGTGTCATTGTAATCTTCACCACTTGCTTGCTGTTAAATGTTAACATCTGATCATCAATGTCTGATGAAGTATGAAAAGTTGTCAAATTAGTAATATAATAATAGTATAGTGTATGATAGTAATAGTATTTCAAATTTTGAGCTGCTCGCTTTTAATCAGTGGCATACTGGTTATGTTCTGATGTATGTATGTATGTATGGTCTTATCATCTAAAAGTAATAGAAAACATTTATAGCTTGCACATTTGATTTCCTACAGCTAAGAAGTTTTGTGTTAATATTGTTGTAATTCTGCATCCAGCTATGAAAAATGTCTTACAGAGATTTCTTACAAAGAAATTGGGGTTGCCTACATGGTAGAGCCTGCATAGTTCAATAGCATCAGACGGCACCCTGTCACTTTTACTATGTGGAACTGTACAGCATCACGTTTCTCAAAGTGTGCAATAATTTCAAGTTAGTTAAGTGTTGTCCAGACTCATACAGTGTATGTAGTAACTGATCTTGCTGAGTTTGGTCTTATGGTGCAATGGCATTCAATCACTTGAAACTCAACAGAACCAATAAGGTTGCAGAATTCAATGCTGTAAATATATATTTTAAGTTGCTACAGAGAAGTTACAAATCCTAAAAAGCGAAAGATTCACAGACATGTTCAAACTAGCTGCACAGAAAATGTATAGAATCAGTTCAGTTTCACTTCCATTTCATTTTACACTGCAGTTTAGCACTCCACAAACTCAAATAGGAATTAAATGAATCAATGTAGCTCTTCCTTTTCCAAATGAATTCAAATTAAATCAATCAAATTCTGATATTGATTATTTCACAATGGAAGATAATGGAAAAATGTGTGGACCCTTGTGCATCACATGAATTTTTAGTTACATGGTTTGGCCAAATTGGCTTCACAGCCTGCTGCTCTTCCTGAGGCTTGTGAATAATGGCTAGAAAAATCCTTTAGCAGAATATTTTATCACATTGAAGAGGACCTCTGGCATTTTGAATAGAAAATGCCATTTGGTTAAATTTTGTGAAAATTACCCCAAGAATTCCTGCATTATGGCAAAACGTGTGTGAGATGTGAGGTAGCAATGACCCGGACCTTTGACCACCAAAATCAAATCAGGGCGCACTTGGCCCATCTGTTCCATGCCGTGGCTGAGCACGATTGCCCCCACTCCCCCATACATACACAAAATTTTGTGGATTTATTGATTATGCAACTCGTCAGATAGATTTTTGCTAGACAGCAGAAGACTAGGGAGGGAGGCTTTCAGTTATATTGTCATGCCCGCGTTGTGTGCGCATGTTTGCACTCATTCATGAGAAACTGTACCATGCCGACGTACACCTCTTCCAACCAAATGGCAGGACAAAAGAATCTTGCTGTGCTTAAGTACACCGCTCACTCTAGTCCAACAACCCAGACTTTGTGAGTCAAAGGTGCTTGGGTATGGTACGGATTGGCCCAGTGTGAGTGCACCCTCAGTGGAATGTAGGGTTAAATCGAAAGAAATTCCCTGAAAGCGTTCCTGGTATGTTGGATGGGCTTAGATAAGGTTACAATGACCTTGACCTCTGATCACCAAAATTTAATCAGATCATCCAAGTGGACATTTGTTGAAAAAAATCAAATAAGTTCCCTCAAGACATTGCTGATATATTGTGCTTATGTGAAGAGGACAGATGGACAATACCTCCAGCTATAGATTTTGCTGGTAAGGAAGCATTACAATTGTCATTTACATCTTCGAATCAAACTTTTGCTGAAGTGCTAACAAGACCACACCACTGTCACTGTGATCGTGATGTGTGAGAATACTGAAGCACCAGCTGTGATTTAAAAAAAAAAATAATGTTGTAAAATTGTAAATAACACATTTCCCTAACAAAATATGTGGTTACTGGTACTTTTTGTGAGCATGTAAGAGTCTCAATTTTCTAATGTTTAATTGAAGATGATTTAAAACTCTTTGTTCAAACTACCATACTCTATCCATACTACCTAAAATTAAAAACAGTTAATGTACAATGATATGAATGCCTCATCAATAGGCAACTTCTGAACAGATTTGTTGATATTTTGTATTAATTTTTTTGAATAATAGCTCAAATATTGCATCTCTGTGTCTGAACTAAAAAGATCCTTCTTAGTATACCAAGCACTAAGAACAGAATTCACAACTTAGAACTGTCCTGCCTTAACACTTGTCACAAGAAGACAGTGGAACACGTGGTTTGTTTGGACAGTTTTGTTTGATCTGTGATCAGTTGTAGATAACACAGTGTAGAAGACAAAACACAGATTCTTGCTGACACTTCTGTCAATACTGAATAAAAAGAGAAAGCATGTTTCAGTTCATTAAATTTGATTGCCTCCAATCCATACACTAAAGTAACAGTTTTCATTACCTGTGTAGTAGGGGGTTTAATGCATCACAAACGCAAAAATGTCTCTGAATCTGCTCAGTGTTGAATACAACTACCGAGCACTAACATTTGAGTAAGTAAATGGTCACATAAGAAAATTGAGAGATTACTGCTTTAAGGGCAGAGCCGGCCCTCCCTATAACCAAATTAAGCAGCTGCTTAGGGCCCTGGGGCCACTAGGGGGCCCCCAAACTAACCTCAGCTCTGAGTCTGACCTTGCAACCCACTCGAAACTGGCACTACAAACCTTTGTACACAACATGCCCGGAGGATCAATTCCCCTCCTTGTCAGTGAGTGAACAGTTTGGGAGTAGGTGAAGATGTCTGAAAGAGTTTATCCATCTGGTACAGAGAAAAGGAAAAAAAGAAAGCAGAAGAAGCAAGTCTGCTAGCACAAGGTACTGATAAATTCTGCAATATTTAATGATGAGCATTTAGTAACGAAACACCACTGTTTTAAGTCAAACCTGTTTAAAAAGATGTCAATATGTGTGTATGCTAGTCTGCAAGGGGCTCTATGGTTACCATCCACTGACGATCTGTAGGCCTCCACAATGAAAATAAACACAGTCTTAATTGTGTGGGTGTTCATCAAAAAGGATAAATGTTTTACTTTTAATTAGCTAAGCATATTTACCCTTTACATAAGGTTGAATTTGGCCTGTTTTGACATTTTAAAGCAACAAAACACCTTACACAACATTCTTTTAGCCTGAAATTTCAGGACTTTTCCTTAATCAACTAATGTTTTTGCAGTGATTGCTTGAAATTTGCAGAGCAGTTTGTTTTGTTGTGGGACATTGGCCATCACTTTCATCACTTTCAGGTAAAATTCATAGAAATAGTTAAGACTGTTTATGTTCTCCTTTTTTAATAACATATATTGACAATCGTGAATGTATTTTTTGTACAAATACTATCAAAACCTAAAAAAAACACTCTTAGACTGTGACCCTAATTAATTTCAGTATCAAACAAAGTTAATGCCATTTTAAAAGTTTCAAAACTAATCATTCAGACAAAAACCAAGTAGGAGTAAAAATGAGAAGTGCAGTTAGTCAGCCTTACTGTGAGTGTTTTTAATTAGCAGAAAAGAACTATGGCCCATCATGTTGATAAAGGTATGAATGAAATTAAAACAATGTTTATAGCTGAATATGGGGTCTTATATGCATATTTCTCTGCATATATCTCATGAAGCAGGGCCCCCAAAACGTATCTTGTTTAGGACCCATAGATATCCAGGGCTGGCCCGGTTTAAGGGTCATAATGTACAAAAGTCTAGACAGTGCATCCTCTCATGTCATGTTTAGTCACAAGACCCGTCAAGTCTCAGCCATGTGTTGTCAGAGCTCTCCACTGTTGGCTGACCCCAGTGTTCAGTCAAAATATGCTGCTGTAGAAATATGTGTTAAGCCTATTGTGTGCCAGCATTGTACATAAGTCAGCAGCTTCTCTACTTGGGGGCTCTGTTTGACTAAAGCCCGTCTATTATAGTTCTTTGTGCTGGGTAGGCACTTACATTTATAAAGTCCTCTGCATGGTTAAGGACAGTTAGTCATCATTGGGGGGGGCAGGCTCTTTTGGGATGTTTATATTGTACAATGTTTTTTTTGGGGGGGGGTTTATGTTTACACACCAGTCTGCTTCTATTCATCCCTATTGGTTTGTTTCTAGTTAGGCCTCAATGGTATTAATGTTTGTACTTGAAGCTTGTACCGTGCTAAAATCAGTCATTTAAGGAAGAAAAGTTTTAATATATTCTAGACTAATTTCATGTAAACTAAATTATTTCAAGCATTTTATTCCTCTGTTTATCATTATGGCATACAATTTAAAAAAAACACCTAAAAAATTTAAATAAATCACTGTAACTGCATAAGCTATATTCATCAAAATTAAAAACAAGGGGCTTCAAATGCTTCACTGTACTTGTAATGTAAATAGAATACAATATATGAAAGTTAAACTGTTTGAGTCAAATTCTGAACAAAAGGGACTTTTCTACAGTGTTCAAGTTTTTTGAGATGCATACATGAAAAGAAAGACGTAATGATATATTTGTTTCATGTTGAAGACCTCCCAGGGTTCTTTCGTTCTTACTAGATATTTACAGAAAAGTTGTCTAAATTGTGTAGATTGTTAATCAGACATTGACTGCATATAAAGATGGACAATACATGATGTCAGTTAGGGCATTCGCTAAACTAAAGTTCTCAAGTTAGTTGTGTGGGTCTAATAAGCAAGGTGAAATATCAAGATTGACAGTTGAGCCCTGTTTGTGATTGGGCAGATGGGTTTATTGGGAACAAGTCACCACCCAGTCACCGCTGCACCAATTCTGGCTCCAAATGATAATGTCGCAGTACTGTGGATACAGGTGGTGTATATTTTTTGCCTGCAGTACTAGTAAAGCCAGAAAAAATTACCTCTAATCTGTTACACATTCTTTTGTGCAGTCAGAGATTTTTTTCTGTTTAAATAGATTGGTTTTGTGCAATGAATGACATAATAATTGAACCTATTAATTTGAAAAAAATAATTAGCTTCAGGACTTAACTTCCCTCTTAAATTTGTAGCTAAAGTATGCAAAATTAATCTTTGTTTCTCTCATTCTTAGGTGCTATGTGTTTCTGTGCCATGCTGAGGTTACAGTAACCAAGAGAAGTGGAAAAAATCTTTATATCTTGGGAATGAAAAATGAAGAAGGACGCTGTGTTGTGGGACAGACTGAGCTGAACCTGCGGCTGTGTTCAGCATGACCACTATGGGTGAGTGAAGCATCTGCTTCTCACAGTGGAGGAATAAAAGTGACCAAAAGCTGACCAAAACCAAATCAATAAAATAAAATAAAAAGCAAGACTTGGGAAGCCTGGAAGAGGAAGAGGACTGAAGGGATCCAGAGGATCCCTGCCACTGCTAGAAACCAGCAGACACAAGCATTAGTCAAAATGTTTATGAACTTCCGTCGTGTACACAAGTTGCAGTGTTTGCAGCTGCTCACCACAGGACTCGTATTGTGTGTGCTGATGATTTGCTGGGAGGAGCTAGATCACCACGTGGTCAGCCACATGAGGTCTTACACATATCGGTACCTAGTCAACAGCTATGACTTCAATTCCTCTTTTGGCCACAACCAAAAAGATTCTGAGGGTGTGGACAATGGGTTTGAGAGCTATCCGTACCTCATTAACCATCCAAATAAATGTGTTGGTAGACATAGTCAAAGCTGGGATGATGTCCTCCTGCTTCTGTTTGTAAAATCATCACCAGAGAACTTTCAGCGGCGCCAGGCCATCAGGGACACATGGGGGAACGAGACCTATGCTTGGTCAGAACTGGGGGCCAGCCTAAGAATGGTGTTTGCTCTTGGTGTGCACCGGGATGATGGGCAGAGATCCACTGTGCAGAGAGCACTGCTGCAGGAGGGCCAAGCCTATGGAGACCTGATCCAGCAGGATTTTTTGGACACCTTCCACAACCTGACTACAAAACTGATTCTACAGTTCCACTGGGCCCATGAGTATTGCCCTCAGGCACACTTCTTCATGTCTGCAGATGACGATATCTTTGTTCATATACCCAATTTGGTGAAGTATCTGCAGCAGCTCCTGAGTAGGAAATCAGGAGCCAAAGACCTGTGGGTGGGGCATGTACACAGAGGATCCCCTCCGATTCGCCGTAAGGAAAGCAAATACTATGTCCCAGAGGATCTGTACCCTTGGTCCTCTTACCCAGACTATACTGCTGGAGCCGGGTACATCGTGTCAGCGGATGTTGCTGCTAAGATTTACCAAGCAACCCTGGTGTTGAACTCCTCCATGTACATTGATGACGTCTTCATGGGGATTTGTGCCAAGACCATGGGAGTCTCTCCCCAAGAGCATGTGTACTTTTCAGGGGAGGCAAAAGCTCCATACCACCCCTGTATCTATAGTCACATGATCACATCACATGGCCATGCCGCAGATGTGCGCTCCCTATGGAAGGCAGCAACAGACCCTTCAGTGCATTACCATTCCAGAGGATTTCTAAATAATCTGTACTGCATAGCAATTAGAGTGATGCTGCTGTGTCGGCCAAATTATGAGAGCATGTACCCCTGTAAGGCTGCTTTTATATAATTGCTGTTTAGATGACTGATTGCTGAATGTATTACACAAATGTCCATACCTTACATAAACGCTCTGCTGCTTTGTTGTTGTTCATGTTAAATTTCACTGTTTACTCGCTATACTGTATATCACCTGTCATGTAATAAAAACCAAAACTGTTGTGTTGAGCAAACAGCCCTTGATTATTCTTCAGGCAGATCTTCAGTTTTTCTTCAGTGTTCACTTTGTTTGAGCAAAAGAGAGAAATGATAGGCAAAACCAACCTCACATTGTTACTTATGTAGCTCTTTCTGGAGGGAGAGGTAATATCTGAACTAGATTAACATTTGAAATTATGATGTTTCTGAGGATGCTGACAAACCTAATTTAAAGCTCTGCATACATGTCACATTTTGGAAGACTTATCTAAATTGTTAATATTTGAATGCACGTCTATTTTATTTGGTTGCTTAATTTAATGCAGAAAAATGTGAGAGGAATTTGATGTTTAATGGGATGACATCTGTTTGAATCTTACCTTTACCTTTACAAATTATACATCATTTGAAACGTCCAAAAAGAAGTCCAGATGCCTTCAACTGAAGAACTTAAGACATCATTTGAAAGCACAAAGTATGATTGTGTGTAAGTCATTTTAAGATATCAATGTCAATCTGACAAAAGTTTTCATTTTGTAAAAGGAATACATACATAACAGTAAAAAAATGGGGGGCCAAGACTTCCTGGTTCAGCATCATCTAACTTATTGTGTTTCTGTAAACTCTACAGAGCAACATTTCAGAGGAGATTTCAGAGGAGTGTCAATCACGATGGTTCCTTTTTTGTGTAAGTTACAGCAGTAGTTTTATCCTCTCTTTTTTTAATTAGTATTATTTACTATTATTCCCCTACACATTTTATCACATTAAAGTTTTATCACCTATTGAAAACATCAAACTAGCAATAGCACCGCGCTTTAACCAGCCATTAAGCATTAAACTATCAAAATGTTCAGCTCTATTAAGGACATTGCTGGAATGTGTTTTTCTCATTTCTACATATTGTTCTTTTATACTTCAGCTCTTTCTTGGATTTACTAGTGTGGAAACTGCAATAAAATCTATAAATTTCTGTGAATTTCCATTACCTCGTTAATGTTTTATGTAAAACAAACAAAAAACCCACAAAAGACATTAAGGACATTAAAGACATCAAAAAGAAAGAAATGTAAATTGCACAGTAGCGCTTGAATTTTCTGGCACTTCATTTCACATTTCTACAATTCGGCAAATGCTTTTAGCAGTTGTATTTAACCATGAAACATGCAATTCAATTTTTCTAGTTATCAGATAACTGCATTAATACAAGCAGAGTGCACTTCAGGTACATCACAAAGTAAAGCTCAGCTCACAATCACTGTTATCAGCTGATCTGAAAGCCACTCCACATCAATTGATGACTTAAATGACTCTCTTCTATGCATTCAATTGGCAACTGTCATACAGAATGTTTTTGAGCTGCTTACTGCCCACTTTTCCTGTTTCCTCTGCTAGTTGTCCTGCAACCCACCTTAGTCTAAGCTCCATTATACTGTGTCTGACTTAATGTGCTCAGCTAACCATAGTATACTATTGCTGCAAGTATGGTGGATTCTAACCTTTGCCTGCCAAAGCAAGTGAGTATATCACAGTCACTCCTGTCTATCTGTCCAGACCTGTGCAACAAAAACGACACCCTCTTAAACTTCAAACTTGTATGCAAGGTAGGGCAACACATGATCTCAATCACTCTCAAAAGTGACTTGGATTGAGATCCAGATTCTAGATGATTTTTATGGATTCTTCACTATGGCAAGACAGGGTACTTGTGGATGTTTATGGCTTACAACTTTTACAAATTGTCAAAAGCACAAAGGTATAACAAAAAAAAAAAATAGTGCAAACCACCCCAAATACCCCAATTAAATATTTTTGTGTGATCCAGATTCCAGGATTCTTCTATTGTAATTGAACTAAGCATTACATAAAATGGTTTGTTTTGATATAAAACATAAGAATGGATGCAAATGTACGTGATCGTTATGGTTGTCTTCAGAAATTGACACATCTTAGATTGCTCTCGCTTATAGTCGCTGTTGTGATCAAAGTGCTGCAGCACTGGTTATGCAAAGGAACCAAGCAGACACAAATTTGACAGAAGTCCCTTTTTTTTTTTTAAAGGTGAGGGATAGATGTACCTATCCTGAAAAGCAGTTATCAGAGAAACTGAGATTCTCAGTCTATTAATGAACCCTTGGATTTTGCATTTAGTTCTACTCCAACAAATTCACACCCTTCAGGCTGAACTAACAGTGACTTTTTCTGTGCTAAATGATGCTAGCATAGATGAATGAATTGAGACGGAAGATTTAGTTTGTAAAAGGTCAGAATTTACAGCAGTTTGTCTATATAATCTATATAATTTATAAAATAAAGTGTGGGAATATGCAGGACTTTTACTCTATATTTCAAGGTTACGAGTAGTGGTTCCTAAAATACTATTTTTGATATCTATCAGCACCTGAACAGCATATATGGCTTTTCTTTACATCTTTATCACCAATTCATCATCATTTCTGATGAGAGAATTTATCTTGCTAAATTGTCAGTTTCTTTCTCTGCTGTTTCCTGTTCTTGACTACTGTCTCTTCTCTTCCTCTTCTTTTTCCTGATGACTGCTTCATGCCACACAGGATAAAATTAACCATGGATAAATTCTACACTTCAGTCCTACATCACCACTTGCAATCACACCTGGACGTTATCTGTTACACCCCCTGTGAAATGTCTTCACATGCACAGACTACTACAGCACACCTACTTCAAACTATGCAAAAACTTGTATGGAATATAAGATAACCCTGTACCTGTTGTGTGTCCTTACCTCCGTCTATTGGACAGACTCTCCTCTGTTTCATTGGTCACAATCACATGAGTGGAGCCTCCTTGGCTTTCTTCATGCATTACCTCGATCTATGACACACAAACACACTGTAGACTTAATTATCAGGCCAGGGTTTGAGTATTATTAGCGACCTTGTAAGACATCTACGATTTGGCATAGCCCCTTGCATCTAATTTAGATATACCCATCAACAACAGATAGAGACAAAGAAATGTTTAATTTAAATGCAATGCAAAGCCGTCTGCAACATTTTCAGATAATTTGAACAGATGTAGAACAATATACTTTATATTTCTTTTAAGTTGTGGTTGAATGGGTGTGGGTTGTGTATCAGAACAGGAGCAACACTGCAAGCCTTTGCCCCTTGACCAGACATACTGAAGGGATTGTTCCTCTTGTCAATTAGAGACAAGTGTCATAATAATGGAATTTCTGACTTTGATGCCAATACCTTGAAAAATGTGAATATTTTGAGACCATTTTTGATAGACAAGGAAAAAACTGACAACTTATGAGATCTTTATTTAAAGATATACTTAACAAGGTCATAACATTACAAAACTTTCCATCTGCTATAACAACCCAGCAGAAAACTTTTGTATTTACTTACTTACTTACTTACTTGCACTTATTAACAATAGTGTACTAAATTCTTCTTTAATGCTGTACAGTCAGAGATGTTACAATAGGAATTCTGTCACCAAACTTCCATAATTATTTAGAGGTCGGCTTGTTGGTCCTTCAGATGCTTTACTAAATTAGTTTAGTTTTCGTTGGCAAAACTATCACTGCACTGGCATATCGGCCTGCTCATAACTGGTCACAGAGGCTGCTCTCTGACAAGTCCACACAGCCAGAACTAGTTTATCAATACTGCATTATGAATATTGAAATCTTTTCAAATATTTGGAATCGTTATGTATTGAAACATTGAAAAATGTGACACTACTACACAAACCAAAAGGCCAGCTGTGCATCAAACTAGACTTAGCGGTCTAAGCTAGTGACAAGACAAGAATTTAAACCAATGAGTCCTACAGCTTGAGTTGATAAATTCATTTTTATGTTACAACCAGAGGGGGGTGGGGGTTTAAGACTACCTTAACCCGGATGACTGAGAACCTACACAAACACACTGCAAATTCAGTTAATCAAATATCTTCTTTCTCAAGCTTTGTCCCAGTAGAGCCATTCAATATTACATTCAGGTAGTCTGTACCATGTCCTCTGAACTGCGACAAACAATTAATGTCTGAAGGAAGAAGTACATGGCAAGTTCAACACAGCCACATTTTTTTTTTTTTTTTTTGCCGAGCTGGTTCAAGAAAATATGAAACCCCAGTCAAAGCTGATGAGTAACATAATGGTGTTTGTCTTTTCTTTTTTTTTTTTTTTTTTGCCTACCCAAGCTTTCTGCTTCAAGTACATTCCTATATGAGAAGCGGCAATTGGTACATCATTTGACTTTTCCTCTGAAGTGAAAAGCAACACTGCAAAAAGGCCAAAAGATAGAATCCTGGCAAAACAAATAATTGTGTAAAATAAACCAATAGTGTAAATTTTAACCACACAATGCCATTTAGTTTTTTTTCTATAAACTTAACAACTAGACATTGTTAAGCTGCTACTACTAACAACACATGTAAACACACAAATTTTAAATCCTGAAAAAATCTGGACTGTATTATTTATTTTTGATTGACTGAATACAATCTGTGATAAATTTCTAATCAGAAATCAATTCAGATATAAGAAACAGGCGTAAAAACATATATCACTTTACATACCTGATGCATTTTCTGCATCTCCAACTGAACAGATTTAGTTGTGCGGTACCAGTAACTCTTATCAAATGATGCATATTTTGATATGCAAAATTTATTTAAAATGCCTTTGTCTTCTAAAAATATACTGTATGTATCTTTTCCAGCTCACCAGCATACCTCCTCATCATTTCTACTGTTCATACAGTTTCTTTCAAGTCTCTTGCTGTTCTGTGATGTTTTACCCTACACCTAAGCTCTAACTTCTACACCACTGTCAGTGTTTCCCTACTGACCCAATTCCGTGTTTGCCGTCAGATTCATATCCTCATGGGATCTCTACCTGCTTTATGAGTCCTGTCAGTTGGTTCTCCAGCTCTCTCTGGCTGCCCAGCTGTACCGTAACCCTTGGTCATCTCTTCAAATCATCACCTCACCATCTCTTTTCAAATGAACTGCATTCTGTCCACTGTGGCTAAGCCCAGTTTTTATGTTCACAACCTAAAATAACAATCTTGACACTTGATTCCAAGGTTCAGTTCTAAATAGCTACCAGAAAGGTACACGTGTTTGACTACATAAATCAATCATACCGCATCCATAGTGATTAGACCTACATACTGTCACATTACTCCCTTTCATGTCACCATTGCGGGAGCTTTTTCATAGACACTGCCATCTATTAGGTGGTACTATGGGGCCAATATTGAGTAATTGGATCCAACATAAAACAGCTATTTAAATGCCTTTGTGTACCTGTTCACAGGCAGACTAAGCTCAACTAAATTTGTGAGAGTTTTGAACATGCATATTTTGTTTATATAAAGCCAACACAGAGATTCCTACATCAGAATTTGTGCTTGGGCTATATATCAAACCCACTGGAAAAAAGTTTATAAAACTATTGTAATAATATAAACTACTATGCCATCTTATACGCCTATAGTAGTTAAAACCATGCTGTCTAGGGGGTTTATACCTGACAAAATAGATGGATGTTGTTTTTTTATTAAAATAAATAATAATGACAATGATTTTTGCTTTTTACTTTCTCTGACTTACAGAAGGTACTGTTTACTGGAATGTATTGCTCCTTCTTTCTTCATCAACTGACTGTTATACCCAATTGCACACTGGTTCTCACTTTTTTTATCAGATGCCCCACTCCCGTTCAAACTCACCTAACTAGCTGGTTGGGTTTTGCTGGGTTGTTTTTTTGTTTGTTTTTTTTGTTTTGTTTTGGTTTGTTTTTGTTGGGTTTTTTTGCTGGACCTACCTATTCTTTGTTCCTGTCTATCTAGACTTCCAGTAAGGTATTTCAACAATAAATCACAGGGATCCCTACATCAAAGTTTGGGCTTGGGCTATATCTCAAACCCACTGAAAAAAAGTTTATAAAACTATTGGATTATTTTACCTGTTACAGTATTGTAGTTACATGGCTGCAAGTTCACTCTGCCCGGCAACACATGAGCACCAAGCACTTTATTAGACCTGAGGTTGAAACTAAAACTCGGACCAGCGGTTTAGGATTTTAAGGTTCTGGTTAGGCTCTATGTGTTCTATAAGGTAGACGAGGTTGTGTCCTTTCACCATAAATAAAACCAGACCGATCTTATTACTTTAGCAACAATGTAACTGATACACCTCATAACTTTTCTTCAACTAACCATGTTACAACAAAGTCAGAGTTGCTAAAAATGTTAGTGTACATTGTCTGAGGCCACTTCTTCTGCTCATTCTTTCCGTCCATAACATAAGGCAGAGGTATGATCACAGCTCATTTGAGATGTAACAGAGGGTGTTCCCATGTTTTCTTTATTGTTTTACTTTTAAGAAAAGGATCTGTGTACCATCACTGTGGTTGTTGTCAGCTTTGGCTCAGTGACAGGACAATGATGATGCATCAGTAGTTCAAAATCAGGGCAAGTAAAATATTAATTGGTGCATTTTCATCGTTGATATCAGATAGTTATACAAGATGCATAAACCAGCTCTCTCTATATACAGTATATATGTATATATTGTATATGCAGTAATACACACACACACACACACACACACACACACACACACACACACACACACATATTGCATAGATATTAATATACAGGTGCATGGCTAACTATCTGATTAGTTTATGGTATATGTAGTACGACACAGCATTTCAAAAGGAGTGGTCAAGGAGGGAACCAGTCAGGAAAAACATTAAAATGCACAGGTCTCTTTGAGCACATTAAGGGAGTGTGCTACCTCCAGTGACAATGAAGAAAATGACCTGAAAAACTTTCAATTTCTTACAGTTCTGCCCATATAAATTACAGAGAAGTTTCATAGCTTAACACGCCAGAACTATCATTACGCAGACAGGCCGTTTTTGTCAACAGCACAACACAACCTCAGGCTGTGTAAGTAAACCAAGTAATGAGATCAGCACAATCAGAGAAGAGCTGCAATGAGCAAGAAGGCGGCATACTTATTAGTGAGACGCTCCTGTTAGCGGGACTGTGTTTTAACTACAATCATACTCTGAATCATCCTTCAGGGCTGCTCCTCCGGAGTCGCCCTCTGACTGAGGAGAGGGTTGGGTGTGAGGAGCAACATAGTGGATCTAATTTATTCCATCTTATCTAGTAGTTAGAACAATGCTGTCTAGGTTTTTTTATTAAAATGAATAATGATGACAATGATTTTTGCTTTTTACTTTCTCTGACTTACGGAAAGTGCTGTTTACTGGAATGTATTGGAATGTATTGCCCCTTCTTCCTTCATCAACTGACTGTTACACCCAAGTACACATTGGTTCTCACTTCTGTTCAAACTCACCTAACTTGCTGGTTGGGTTTTGCTGGGGTTTTTTTTTTTTTTTGTTGTTGTTGTTTTTTTGTTTTTTTTTTTGCTGTACCTAACCATTCTTTGTTCCTGTCTACCTAGACTTCCTATCAGGTATTTAAACAATAAATCACAGACGTTAAAGTATCTGGGTCCAACTCCTGTTTTTCTGAATTACCAGCAGGTTTCGGTAAAATACATCAACAATAACTTTTGGTTTCACAGGGGACACAAATATTGGTATACTATAGTTGTGGTGGTTTAGAAGCACCAAACTTTTACTACTATTTTCTGGCAACCAGACTGCTATATGTCTCAAAATTGGGAAGTAACTAGGTTATTTGCATACACAAATATGAATGCAATAAATCGCTTGGCTGCACTGGTTTTTGTCTTGTCTTCTTTTTTTCTACCTGTCTTTGTCTTTTTTTCAGGATATTTGTCTACACCTTTATTGCCCTCCCAACCCCCTGCCCAGTCCAGTTACTCCATTTAACAGTATTTTCGTTTCATATCGTTTTCTGCCGCTTATCCGGGTCCGGGTCACGGGGTCAACAATTTGGGCAGGGAGATCCAGACATTCCTCTCCCCAGCCACTTCCACCAACTCCTCCGGGGGGACACCGAGACCTTCCCAAGCCAGCCGAGAGATATAATCTCTCCACTGTGTCTTTGGTCTGCCCCGGGGTCTCCTCCCAGATGGGCATGCCCGAAACACCTCCCTCAGGAGACATCCAGGAGGCATCCTGACCAGATGCCCGAACCACCTCAACTGGCTCCTCTCAACGCGGAGGAGCGGCGGCTCTACTCTGAGCTTCTCCCAGATGTCCGAGCTCCTCACCCTATCTCTAAGGCTGAGCCTAGAGCTCATGACCATAGGTGAGCGTTGGGACGTATATTGACTGGTAAATTGAAAGCTCTGCCTCCTCACTCAGCTCTCTCTTCAGCACAACAGTCCGCTTTAGGGTCCATATCACTGCTGAAGCTGCCCCAGTCAATCTCCCGCTCCTTTCTCCCCTCACTCGTGAACAGGACCCCGAGATACTTGAAGTCCTCCACTTGGGGAAGCCACTTTCCCCCGACCCGCAGTGGGCAATCCACCCTTTTATGGCTGAGAACCATGGCCTCAGATTTAGAGGTGCTGATCCTCATCCCCGCCGCTTGACACTTGGCTGCAGCCATCCCAGTGCAAACTGGAGGTCACTGTTCGATGAGGCCAACAGGACCATGCCATCTGCAAGTAGCAAAGACGGAATCTGGAGGCCACCGAACTTGACTCCCTCTGTCGCTTGGACGCGCCTAGAAATTCTGTCCATAAAAATTATGAACAGAACCGGTGACAAAGTGCAGCCTTGCCGGAGACCAACCCTGACTGGGAACGGGTCTGACTTACTGCCGGCAATGCAAACAAACTCTGGCTCCGACATTACAGAGATCGAATGGCTCCGTAACAAAAGGCCATATTCCAGGTGCACCCTCCACAGGACACCTTGAGGACACGGTTGTAAGCCTTCTCCAGATCCACAAAACACATGTGGACTGGTTTGCAAACTCCCCTGCCCCCTCCAGTACCTTCGCGAGGGTATAGAGCTGGTCCACTGTTCCACGGCCAGGATGAATACCACATTGCTCCTCTTGAATCCGAGGTTCAACTAACAGCGGGACTCTCCTCTCCAGCACCCTGGAGTAGACCTTCCCAGGGAGGCTGAGGAGTGTGATCCCCTGGTATTTGGAACACATCCTCTGGTCCCCCTTCTTGAAAAGGGGAATGACCACACATGTGTGCCACTCCAAAGGCACAGTCCCCGATGTCCACGCAATGTTGCAGAGGCGTGTCAACCAGGACAGCCCTACAACATCCAGAGCCTTGAGGAGCTTGGGACGAATCTCATCCACTCCTGGGGTGCTGCCGCTGCAGAGTTGTTTGACAACCCAAGCAACCTCGACCCCAGTGATGAGAGAGCCTACCCCAAAGTCCTCCAGCTCTGCCTCCTCCTCGGAATGCGTGTTGGTAGGATTGAGGAGCAACTCCCCTCCACTGAAGACCGTATGGACGGGGTTCCGCTTTTCCCTCCTTAGCCACCGAACATTTTGCCAGAATTTCTTGGGCACCGAGGGGGAGTCTTGTTCCATGGCCTCACCAAACTCCTCCCACAACTGGGTTTTTGCCTCGGTGACCACCCAAGCCACAGATCGCTTGGCCTGCCGTTAGCTGTCTGCTGCCTCGGGAGTCCCACCAGCCAGCCATGCCTTCTAAGTCTCCTTCTTCAGCTTGACGGCCACTTTCACCTCTGGTGTCCACCGGTTCTGGGGTTACCACCACGACTAGCACCAGCCATCTCAACAATGGCAGCACGGAACATAGCCCACTCAGATTCCATGCTCCCCACTACCTCCGGAAAGTGGTTGAAGCTCTGCCGGAGGTGGAAATTGAAGACCATTTTCACAGGGTCCTCAGCCAGACGTTCCCAGCAGACCCTCACTATTCTCTTGGGCCTGCCTGGTCTGTCCATCTTCCTCCCCCGCCACTTGATCCATCCCACCACCAGATGGTGATCAGTTGACAGCTCTGCTCCTCTCTTTACCCAAGTGTCCAGCACATACAGTCGCAGATCAGAGAATACGACTACAATGTCAATCATTGACTGTCGACCTAGGGTGTCCTGGTGCCAAGTGCACTTATGGACACTCTTATGGCTGGACATTGTGTTAGTTATGGACAAACTGTGACTAGCACAGAAAACCAATAACTGAACACCACTCGGGATCAGATCGGGCAGTCCGTTCCTCCCGATCACACCCCTCCAGGTCTCGCTGTCATTGCCCACATGAGTCCAACCCCTCTCAAGGAGACTGGGTCCAGAACCCGATCTCTGCGTTGAAGTTAGGCCGACTACATCTGGACGGCATCTTTCAACCTCTCACACAAGCTCAGGTTCCTTCCCCACCAGAGAGGTAACCTTCGATGTTTTAATTAGCCATCTTTATCAACCGGGGATCGGACCGCCAAGGCCCTTGCCTTTGACTGCCACACGATCCACATAGCACTGGACCTCTATGGCTCCTCCTGTGGGTGGTGGGCCCACCTGAGGACGCACCCATGTCTCCTTTTCGGGATGAGCCCGACCGGACCCCATGGACAAGGGCCCGGCCACCAGGCGCTCGCCTATGGACCCCTTCCGCAGGCCTGGCTCCAGGACGGGGTCCCGGTACCCCACAGGGTGCGCAAGTCCTTGTTAGTCACCATCATAGAAGTCTTTTGAACCACGCTTTGTCTGGCCCCTCACCTAGGACCAATTTGCCTTGGGTGACCCTACCAGGGGCAAACAGCCCCCGACAACATAGCTCCTAGGATCATTAGGGCACCCAAATACATCCACCACGGTAAGGTGGCGGCTCCTGGAGGGGCCATGTGACAGTAAATAAAATCAATTTTAAGTATACAACAAGAACAGTCTCTGAATTCTTCTTGTCAAAGATAATCTGTTTGGCAAACCAAGGCATCCAGGTCCCCAATTCTGGCATGCCAAGAAGCTGGGCGGGACAGGTAAAGAAAAAAAAAAAAAAAAAAAAAATGCTATACTTGGATAAAGTCTTGCATCTGTCAATCAATCCCCCCAACCTCCTCCATGTTTGCACTTTCTTGCTCTTTATAGTAGTTCACCAGGAATTTTTTTATTTTCTCTATGATATACATGATAAAAATTACATGAAATCATTTAATGAGAGATGTCATAAATGAATTGACAATTGATATCCAAAATGACTTAAGAGTTTGGCATCTCTGCACACTGTAAGTGTGGTTAGTTTGGTTAATGAATAACTAGTGTTTTGACAACTTCTGAGGACCCTTACAGAGAGTAGTTCTTAGCATTTGTTAATTATTTGCTTTTAAGAATTTACATACAAGGGCTAGACTCCTTTCATTAAGTTTAGGCACAAAAAATACATTATAAGGTTCAGGAAATGTTTGGTTAGATACAAACAGGACGTGAACATATATCGCCTGGGAGAAGGTCATGGCTGTGCCCAAGTGTTAATTTCAGTAACAAAAAATATGAGGAGAAATGGTCTACCTATTTCCATGATGTAGTCAAGATGTTGACAAACCAAAATAATGAGACAAATCCAGACTAAGATGCTAGAGGTGGCCATTCAAAATGTAAGATAAACTCCCACATGTAGTTTGTCTTAAAATGTTAACAATGTGTATAGACAGTAACAGCCTTTTAATCTTTTCCTGCTCCGTTTCCAGACAGTGGTCAAGGAACTGGGGAGACGTGCTTCAGGACTAACCACTTCACTTTTAACAGGAATAGTGAAACTGCATGCACCACTCTAGTCTTGGAAAGCTGTAGTCTTATTTTTTGACAACTTAGCTTGTTACGGTACATTAAACAAACACAGTTAGATTGCAAACTAGCTGCAAACTGCTACTTCAATGCTTTGGAGGTTTATTGTCTTATTTTAGAGGTATGTATTGTCCATTTTATCATCATCATCTGACTTTAACAAACCCATTATCATCCTCCATCATAAATTCCAGATAACTGGCTTGGTACTTTTTTGCTGTATTGTGTTTCCCGTTTGTTTTTTTCATTCATCAGATCCGGAAGAAGAGCCTGGGATCCAGAACACGCTACCTAATTTAATAGGAATAGTTGGGGTGGTTCTGCCGAAATGTTTTTTATGCCCTTGGAGTATTTTTAAAGTTGTAGGTAAAAATATCAAAAAGTGCACTCTCCCAAATGTGAAGAGACTTTTAAATCTTTCTAGACTCTAGAATCCAGATCTGGTTCCACATCATCTAGGTTTACCAAACATTTAGTGACATTTTAAAACAGGACGTGACCTTCAGTCTCATGTCCTCATGGGTGTAACCCTATCCTTAAATCCGGGATCCACCCCTCTTGGCACTTTCTTGCTTTTGAAAGTAGTTGGAATGAAGACCTCATCCTACATACCCTGTACCTGATCCTTTGTTTAGCACACCATATACATTTAGAAGACCACATAAAGACAACACATAGATTTAGTCCATTTATATTACTTTAACCTTTATTAACCATTTCTTTGATACTTTACATTGTATTTAAGTTGAGTGCACGCATCTTGAGTTACATTGTAACGGTATCTGATTTGTTTTTTTGCTGTTCACCTCTTTGCTGTTATTTCCTCAGTTTCATGTTGGTCTGGCCTCACCTGGAGCTGGCCTCCTCTGGCAAACTGCCAAAGAGTGCATCTCATTTGGACTGAACTAAATAGCAGAGGGGGGAGAATGGACTATACCATCTCTTTGGAGAACTCAGAGGGGAGCACTGATTTGTGTGGTGGTAACATTATGTATTTGTCAATATTAGAATCCTTGTTTCAAAGTAAGTTAGCTATCAATGTTTTGTTTCAAAATGAGTTAATTATTTTTTGTTAAAAAACTGATTTGTTAAAATGACATTTTTTATTATTTTGAATTACCTTTCATTGTTTTTTTGTACCTGGACAGGCACAGAAACCAATGTTCAGTTGTTCTGAGTTTTTTAGTTACATTACAGTTGAGTCGTTTGTTTAAAGGTATTCAGGCCCATTTATGTTTTTTTTTAATGAACATTTTTGTATAGCACCTTGGTTTTTTTACCCCCTTCTTCCTTCTTTTGGGTAAATAAAACCCTTATTTTTGCACCTTATCCTGTGTCCTCGTGCCTTGTCGTGCTTGGTCCATTACAATTATTGGCATTGATAACTGGGTCTTGTGGGGCACACTGTTTCGAGGTTAAGGGAGTGGTCATTACTTTATGTGGTTATGCTTCTATTGCCTTATATCCTCTGACAATATCTAGAGTTGATGGCATGAGTGTAAAATTATTATAGCTTTTCATTGCATTGAGTCTAACGGTCTTCATCCTTTAAAGAAATATGATTGTTTTCCTCTTGGAGTCACAGCTTCCTCTCTAAGACCAGTTACCTGTTTATCAGGCCTGTCAGAAAGATCTGGTGTCAAAAAGTGATGTTGATATTTTTTTAAGGTATACTTAATCTGGAGTCAAGCTGATTTTAGCTGTGATGTAAACACAACATGCAAAATGTCCAGAACACTGCTATGATGAGTAAATAAAATAGTGAAAGATTTCAAAAGTAACCAGCCTAACACTGTAATTGGCCCTTATGCTAGTTTATTTCATTATATGTGTAAGCAACTATCAACAGAGATGGGAAGGAAACAAGATGGACCACCTTAAATCTTCTCAGCTCTAGTACATACTCTGTATATAAATTTGTTCTGTCTTTTCTGGTATGTTTGTGACATTAAAAATGAGGAGGTTGGGGTTAGGCTATGACCAACCAGTCACTGAGACCAACTCCCCTGCCATGATACCTGCAATTCAATATAATTTTTTTTAACAACAAAGTAATAGCATAGCCAGCTCAACTATTTCATTAGAACAAAACTTTCAAAATCCTTAATGTTCCTTGTTAAAGCCCTTTTTTATGCAGAGAGGATAGTACCTTGATGCCTCCTTTAGCCTTGCGTATGTTCTTTTTCTTGTTGGGATCAACTTCAGCTGGCTGCTTGCCACTGTAAGAGTTATCAGAGGGTCTGCGAGCCAGTGCTGAAATAAATTCAGAGAACATAACGTAAGGAGCTAATTAAACTAAGCAACTAATTAAATTCTTCAGAGTTGTGTAAAGTCTAATGACGCATTCAGATTGTACCTCAAAAGGCAAACTGTAAAAAGTTTACAGCTCAGGCAGCCACAGGCAGATATAGAACCTGTCACAAGCCCATCACCTGCTACATCAATTAATCATAACAGCATCTAACTCACACTGCTGACTCCCCACAGTCCTGGGGGTGTTCTTCACTGAAGGCCGTTTGGGAGAGGATTCAGGCCGAGGGGCAACAGGCTGGATGGGCCTTGTCTGTTTTGCTGATAGTCTTTTCAGACTAACATGACGCTTCTCAAACATCTCTTGGACATCCTCCAGGTGGCTTAGTGCCTTCAGGACACTGGCCTAAAAGCAGACAGCTCAAAATTAGCTCCCTTCCTCATTGCTTTTTGTGACATATGGTCCAGTTAATCCAACATACCTTAACATCCTCAGACAGGACAACCTCATACTGGTTGTGGAAGTTCCTCAGTTCGGTCAGCTGGTTCTTTTCTGCTGACTCCAGGAAGTGTTCAATATCAGCCAGCGCTGACTCTGCCCCTTCCTGTGACTGACATTTATCCACAGCCTGGGAGGCTAGCAGGTAAATGCCAGACTCACACCATTGGTTCACCTGTACACAACAAAATACAAACAGAATAAAAGCAAAGATCTGGCTCAATTAAAGACTTTGGGTGGCATATTCTTCTTCCTGCGTTGTCATTGCAGCACAGGAAATACATAATATGAGGAACAAAACAGGTTAAATTCAAAATAGGTATTTAAACAAGAAGAGAGAGGATACTGTCCAGTAAATGCTATACTGAATGTCTTCACTGTCTTCATCAAACAATATTCCACTATTACATTTTTAATGTATCTTTGTGCTGTGACTCTTGTTCACATTACGAATTTCAATAAAAGACCAGATGCAACGTCTTGTAGAATATGTTCACCTTATCAATGCCCATGTGTATTTGCAATGATTTGGACAAGATGTCCGTCTTTTTCTTGGCTTCATTGTTGAAGTCATCACAGACCCTCCGGAGCTCTACACATTTGGGTCGAAGAGAATCCACAGCGTAGTGGTTGCTCTGGATCAACTGGTCACCATGCAGAGCATGGAGTTGGGCCTTTTCTATTGTGGGCTGGAAGAAAAAAAAGCATTCATAATATGGAATTGTAAGGTGGGCAAAACAAATCTTCATGTTTCAGCTTTGTTAACTGAGGTAATGATCCTGTGAAACGTACAGTATGTGTGTTTTGTTAATAATTTTTATAACTTTAACTGAAGAGAAAAAGGTGCATGTACCAACCCGAGTCTTCTCCTCCAGTGATTTCAGTTCCTTTAGCAGGTGTTCCACTCTGACCACACAATCGCCAATATCTGATAGACTGGTTAGACTATCCATCAAACTATCCAGTGCCACTTTGACCTGGAGACCAGATGGTGATGGAGAAAAGACAGAAAATGTTACTTGTAAAGCTAAACTGTAACATTTTTTCTCATATTCAGAATGTCATTACTGACAATCAAAAGTTATCGATATGCTACATATTGTGTGTGTCAATTTTGTTTGAAACAAGAAGTCGTATTAAGGTATGTTTTCTTGTTTCACTACAAACATGAAATAGAGTCATGTATTAACTTCCAGACTGTTCTTTAAGCATGTTTCTAAAAGTGCAATTTGACAGTTGAGGCCTTTTTAAGCCCATCCCAAGACCAGACACAAGCAGTATCCATAGATTTAAGGCAGATGGCATGCTGGACAGACTTGGAAATGGAGAGATCTACAGATTTACCTCTCTGAAGTCCTGTTCAAAGTGACGGAGCTGCAGGCACTGCTCCAATTTCAGATTGTGTTTACACCAGAACTGTTCAAAGGCATTTTCTGTCTCATCCAGCTGGGCCAGGAGCCTGAAACACACAGCAAGACACATGTACTGGTAGTTATAGGGCTACTTGGACATAATATAGACATTATATATATAACTATCACCTCTCCACAGTGGTCAGGTTTTCCATGTCGTCCGGGTTGAGCTTGTGATTCTCCGACTTGGCTGCCTGCTCCTTGATGCAGCCTAACAAGGTGGTGCCCTGCTTCAAAGCCAGCTTCAGTTCATCCTGGTACCCAAACACACAAGCAATCACATCAGTGTTATCTGTTAAACAGCTGCCCAGTGTACCTGCGTGTGAGGGTAACAGGTGAAACTTACCAAGTTTACTCAAGTATTGCACTGTAAAATGTAAAGGTACTTGTACTTTATTTAATATTTCCTTTTCATGCTACCTAACATATTTAACTTTCTACTCCGCAACATTTACTGTATAGCTTTAGTAACTACATTCTTTTAAGATGAGGAGCTTACACAAAGAATATTACAGGCTTCTCTGTCTTTCAAAAAAGAAGTTGCTGGAATCACATTTCTCATTTATCTGCCTAATCAAATAAGGATCTTTCCCTCTAAACTTCTCACATAGTTCAATTTCAGTAAATGTTCAAATGATCCAATATCTTCCAAAAAAAATCAAACATTAAAAAGTCAAAAAATTGAGTATTAGAGCAAGTTTTCTTTTTTTAACTTTCTTTTCATATTAATCATCCATTGACCACATTTATTTGGTGTCCCTATACACAAACTTATACAGTCTTCAAAATAGTTCTTATGATTATGATTCACAATGTTTAATGGTAAATATATAACACATGATTACTTAATAAAACATTGGTGTAAGGTTAAAAATAATATAAATGTATGGATAAATAATTCCATTCCAAATTTTTCCATTTGGAAAACAGTATTTAAGGTGAAATGTGGATTAGTTCTGGAGTCTCTCATCCTGGTGTTGAAGTCTGTTCTGTAGTCAGAGTAAGGCTTGTTTATCTTTTTCCAAACAACACTTTTTTATTATTATTATTATTGCTTATTTCAGCAGAATTGTCATAACTTGTGAATTTGCCCACAGACTTAAAAATGCACTGTGCTTTCCTGCAGAAATGAACTGCATCCCCACTGATCACAAGCAAACCACCCCTATCTATGCTGACTTTCAAGGGAACAAGAATCCAAACTAGAATACATTTAACTTTCTCTGCAGACTCTAATGTAACACTCCACAGTTACAAATATCTTTAACCCCTACAGTATAAAAATCTTTGAGTTTATGCATGCTTACTGCCCTTGTGTTGGTGTGTTACATGCACTGACTCACCTTAAGGTTGTTGTGTTTGTCTGTGTGTGCTGTGAGCAGGTCTTTGGTACACTGGACATCATTGGGCAGCTCTGTTTCTTCCAGGTCAGTACCAAACTTCTGTAACATCTGAGCTGTGGTTTTCACTGTCACAGCAAAGTTTTCTATGGCCTGTGGAAAACACCCACACATAACTCTGCAGCAGCCTAAAACTGATTACACAGCTACCATACAGAAAATCACAAATCAGTGATTCCTCTATGTCTAGATCCCAGATCTGTATTGTCAAAGTACACAATAAGAAGTACTGTATGTTGACGCACAGTTCGGTGGTGTATCCACTGACTGTGACAGTACTCCAGGCTTCCTCCAAGCTCCTGTGTCAGTTGGCCTTTGTCTACATACCCATGGAGGTCTGACAGAGAGTTCAGCATCACAATCTGCAAACACATTTACACATCTTTAATCATGGCCTATATCAAGTAACAGGGGGCATTATTATGGTAGTCCTACTTGATTAGGAAGAATGGTTACATTAACTATAAGAAGTGTCTTACTAGTTCCTATAAAGTTTGATGTTACTGTACTATCAAGATCAGTTTAATTGTCATAATATATATGTCTCCTTTAACCTTTTCCTTAGAATCCTACTTTCTCATATAGAAATGTAAATTACATAAAATGACATGACACAGACATGTATATAACATATACTGTATGTCCCTATATCAAGCGTGATATTGCCATATCTGTTACTTAAATAAAAATATATTAATATTACATGTATTCATTCTCCTGATATCCCATCATTATTGCAGGCCAAGTACATTAAAAAATATGTTTGACCTTGTTAACATGGTCATGTGGAATTTTTCATGTACTACAACACACGTAATGACTGAAATGGTCAGTGTCATGTCAAGATTTTTCCCCTCATTCTGCAATTCACCAATGACCAGCCTCCAAAAAAAATATAAAAAATATCAGACAGCCTGGGTCTGTTAATGCATTCTAATGAACAAGTCTGTGGTTCCAATATGTATGGCAGAATTAGTTCAATGTTAGGACCTACCATTATGCAACATTTACTACACTAGTTTAAAAGTCAGACAATAGAGTATGTACTATAACAATCTCTAAGCTCCAGCTGCTTACAAGGAGGGCTAAATGTAGGTAGGGATAAATGTGCGCACAATCTAGATGAGCAAAGGTGTAGAATTACATCAAAGCCAGGACACAAAGAGATTTATTTATTTGTCAAAAAATGAAAGGATTTTTAAGTTTTTAGGTTTTAATCAATCGATGGGGACTTTAACCTTTCTTCAGTCAAATTCAAATTGTTGTTTTGGTGTTTCTATTATCCTGATGTTTCCAATAAAAACACCACCTCTGTAAATCTTGAATGGTATTTGAATCCTAATTGTCTGCAGTGAAAAAATCACCTCTGTACTCACAATACCGTGTGTACTCACTTCATTCACAAGATTATTGCTTACTGTGTGCATTGGTGTGCTTGCATAATTTATCCCCTGCCATTTCCGTAAAGCTTAGAAGAAAGCAGAGCTAAATTCAATATATCTTTATCACCCTTTCATATCACCATTTTTGTCATTCCTTGATGTAGTGAGTGTAACATTTTGAAAAAAAAAACATGATTTGTGTTAAAATCATACTATTTATGTAACATACATCACTGAATTTACCAAAGTTTAAAACATTAACCTACAGACATGAAGTAACTTTGATTAAAATTCACAAGTCCTAGACTGCTGGATCGAGGTCCACTGCCTGATCCATCCAACACCACAGCTCATCACCTCCTTATACTACTGTACGTCTCACGACTACTTACCTTAATATGGATGCTATTAAACTACACTAGAAAAGTGAAAATGTGTTTAGAAAAGATCTAGAACATATTAACACTGCCTCTAATCTATAGCATGCAGCCTATCACGTAATCATATGTTTGTCTGTGGGGTGTTTTTGAGCATTTCACAATATACTCAGTCTTTTATTACTCCCATCCTAACTAATTTGAAATATGTTGTCATTAAATAAAATAAATTGATGAGGTCATTTATAAAGTATGTTGTTTTTGCATTGTTTTTTATTGAGCAAATGCAAAGAAAGAATTTGTGAATTTATCACTGTCAATTCAACATATAATTTTCATTTGTAATTTGGGCTGTGTTATGGAATACTGAGCAGGGTCTACAACTTTCCCTTTACTGTTGTTTCACTCGCAGGAAATCTGTTCAAAGTAACAACTCTTTGGGTGAATAAAGTGAACAGAATTGATTGATTTCTGAAATGACCGCTTCATCAGGTTATTTGGCTCAGCTTTCAGTCAGTTTGAAGCAGGGATATTTTTTTTATCTTTTTTTTCCACGCATTTGTATCCATGCATCTTATACATTCTAATGATGTTTGTTGATTGCACTAATAATGGAGTGTAAACACAGTCACCTTACTTGTTTTCAAGGGAGATGGATTTATATTGATTCCTTTCTTCAAATAATAGTTTTATCCTTTTGACTGAAACAGAACCCATGCAAGTATCAGAGTTTGGGGTTTTAAACTAAGCAAATTATACCATACCATGCCGGCTAGATATAGTCGGCCGAACTTCAACGCACAGTTCGGGTTCTGGAACCAGTTTTCTTGGGAGGGGTTGGACTTTTTTCTATGCTAGAGTTGTCCCAGGTGAGAGGTGGAGAGCAGGTGTGGGCTTATTAATAGCTCCCCGATTCTCAGCAAATGTGTTGCAGTTTACCCCAGTGGACGAAAGGGTTCCTTCCCTGTGCTTTCGGGTTGGAGAACGGGTCCTGACTGTGGTTTGCGCCTATGCGTCAAATAGCAGTTCAGAGTACCCACCTTTTGGAGTCCTTGGAACAGGTGCTGGAGACTCGGGGACATCGTCCATCGTACTAGGAAACTTCAACACTGATGTGGGCAATGACAGCAAGACATGGAGGGGTATGATTGGGAGGAACGGACTGCCCGATCGGAACCTGAGGGGTGTTCAGTTATTGGATTTCTGTGCTAGTCACAGTTTGTCCATAACTAACACCATGTTCAGCCATAAGAGTGTCCGTAAGTGCACTTGGCACCAGGACACCCTAGGTCAACAGTCAATGATTGACTTTGTAGTCGTATTATCTGATCTGCGACTGTATGTGCTGGACACTCGGGTAAAGAGAGGAGCAGAGATGTCAACTGATCACCACCTGGTGGTGAGTTGGATCAGGTGGCGGGGGAGAAAGCCAGACAGACAGAGGTGGTCACTGAGGCAAAAACCCGGGTGTGGGAGGAGTTTGGTGAAGCCATGGAACAAGACTTCCAGTCGGCGCCAAAGGTATTCTGGCAAACTGTTCGGCGGCTCAGGAGGGGAAAGCAGAACCCCGTCCATACGGTCTTCAGTGTGGGAGGGGAGTTGCTACCCTCAATTGAGTCTATAGTTTCGGCGGTGGAAGGAATACTTCGATGATCTCCTCAATCCCACCAAACACGCATTCCGAAGAGGAGGCAGAGCCGGAGGACTTTGGGCTGGGCTCTCTCATCACTGGGGTCGAGGTTGCTGGATTTGTCTAACAACTCAGCGGCAGCGCCCCAGGGGTGGATGAGATTTGTCCCAAGCTCCTCAAGGCTCTGGATGTTGTAGGGCTGTC
>KV751359.1:1777509-1863763 GCA_001698575.1 Mola mola
ATAAACGAGGAGAGGTTGTTTGACTTTTCCTGGACAACAAGTTCGATCAATCCTTTGACAAAGACTTCCTGGAGAGCAGCCGCATTCCAACCCGCATCAGCTGCTAATGTCCTAAACTTCACAGAATAGTCAGCCACAGAATGGTTCCCCTGTCTTAAGTTAAGCAAACGAATAGTAGCATTGCCAGAATGATTTGAATGATCAAACCCAGCTTTTAATTTAATTTCAAATTCCGAAAATTAAAGTGAACTCATGCTAAAGTGTGAGTGAACTGCCTCAACCCAAGACAGCGCTCTGCCTCTCAACAGGCCATGACGTAGTGCATATTGGATTGGTCTGAAGAGAAGGAAAGCAGCCGTTGTTGAAAGTCCCCGTGGAAAGGCATGGACAGGTATGGACATCAGGCAATCAGGTCAACGCGGTACCTTGGGGACTATTCACATTTGAGGGAGCAGTTAATAGGGCAGAAACCTGACAAGTTAGTTCTGAAACCAGAACTTCCATGTGCTGGTTATTTTCACAAAGGGCTTGAATCAACTGTTCGTGCTGCCCAGTTCTTACTCCCTGATTTGAGTCTGCCATGTCCATTGTGTGGCCAGGTCGTCCTGTTAAACTGTAGCTTAAACATGACTAGACTTGCAACGCAGACACCAAGAGCGTTTTAAAAGGTTTATTCAGTTTTAAAGTTGTTAGTCACTGTAGTGGCAGAGGGTTGCAGGCGGGAAGAAGAACATGCTGGTTCCTCAGAGAAGACGAAAGACGGGGCTGGACGTGGTGAGGCAAAGCAAAGGATAATGGCAGGTCTGGAAGTACAGATTTGGCGGGTTAGAAATGAATCCAAAAAACAGCAGTCAAAGAATCTGAGAGAGCCAAAAATTTTATTATCCGCAGGGAATGGCTGGAGGTTCTCGTCCTTTATGCTAGTCTAGGAGTAGATGATAACCAGGCTGACCAGTGACAGGTGTGGATGAGTATGGCTTTAACCAGAAAGTAGGTCTGTCACGCTCAGCCAAGACACAGACAATCGAAAGACATAGAGACAACCATAGAAGAGGATAAGAGGGGAGCAAAAACGACAGGAATAACAAAGGGCAGGCACAATTTGCAGCTCCTAACAGTATATATGCCATGGGCACTAATGCATCCCCTGATCATTACAGACATTGACTTTTGAACTGTAAGCTGATAATAAGCTGGACGGTCCCTCTCCTTTGTAGCCCAGAGGAAGCAGCATCAGTGATTTCCTAAAAGATCTTCAAATTCTGATTTGTCAGACCACAGGAAAGTTTTCCACTTGTGTGCCTTAGTTCATCATAAATGAAGATGAGCCCAGAAAGGGCAAGGTCTTTGTAGAAACACACACCTTGTGGATTTGGCAATACAGGTTGGGAAGCCTCAAATACTGTATAACTTTCCATAGAATGCCATCTAGGGGACAAACATACATGTTACACTGAGCTTAGATACAGTGTTGTCCACAGATCCGGGGAGAGACTGTTTCATCCCAAGAACAAACAAAAATGACACCAAAAACAGTACACAACATTGACTTTAGGAATTATTTCTTTACTATTAGACATGAATGTAAAAAATAAAAAAAAAAAAGGATAAAAAAGTACCCTTCACCTTCAATATCCACAACATTTGGGTGAGTAGATA
Organism: Mola mola; assembly: GCA_001698575.1. NCBI lineage: Eukaryota > Metazoa > Chordata > Actinopteri > Tetraodontiformes > Molidae > Mola > Mola mola. The sequence continues at coordinate 1,779,169 of KV751359.1, forward strand.
ATGACTGGATGCACTGTTCCCTAAACACCTGGCAGGCAGGAAATCCATTTCAAGTAATACAGAAAATAACTGTTTTTAATATAAAACAACTCTCTGTGGGAAAGGTCTTCTCTTTCTTTATTTCTTTTGAATATCGTATTCATAGCTCCAAATGCAAGTTTAAATATGCTTTTTTTGGAAGTTTCATAGAACTTACAGCAATCCTGGATAGAGAGGCCTTGACTGAGCTCCATTTATCCTTCCGCCGGTCAATGATGATGATGAAGCCGATGCTTGCAGCATCCAGACTGGGCACAGCAGGGACAAAAAAATGCACCCATTAAACACTAAACCTTTACCTAAAATCTGCAAAGCTGGAATAGTATGGTGTGAGCCCTGGTTCAGCTCATTATTATGGGTCCATCCCAGTCCAAAAAAAACGCTAATGGATTAGGAGAGCATATATTTTCATGGTGACTCCCTGATGTGTCTCTTGCTGTGCTTTCATCTTTGCCCTGGCTTTTGTTTTTTGTGTGTACATCAGGGATTTTTGGGGATATATCCTAGCATTCTTCTGTCATCTGAGTTCACTAGTTTCAGTTTTGTATCCATTTTTACACATGCATTGCTGAATTTAATTAAGGTACCACATAAAAGTCAATTTGAAAGACTGCATGCTGCAGAGAAAGGAGAAAAATGGGACAAGAAGATACTTTATGTTTGTTTTACCTAATCAAGGACTATCACTGCTATCTACTGAGGACAGTGAGGCCTTGTTTTGGTAAATGAGAGACATGAGGAACAGGATTATGATCAGCAATCACTGATTAAGTGAGAAAAGGGAAGTTAAATGCATATGAGAGCACGTATACCTGGGGATACTGGTTAGGTAAGTAATGACATTGAGGAAATCTTCCTCTGGCACTTCACTGAAGCCTGAGTACTCTGGGAAGGTGATGATGGGAGCACCATCTTTCCCTCGCCCTCCTGCAACACAACAACAGCAACAGACACATTTACTATCTGCAGGGTTTGAACATGGGTTGTTGGACAGCATGGCTTTGTCCTGACTGTCTGACATGACAGGAGATTGGGATGATGAACAATTTTACTTCAAATGCTGAGTTGTCATTAAATTTAACCATTTATCTCAGAGACTGGTGTGAATTCATTTTGCATATTTTGTATCACTTTACTTTTCTTTGGAAGACAAAAAATAGGAGCAAATGGACCTTAGATTCTGGAAAAGACAAAATTTTAAATTTCTAACACATGTTCTTGTCAGACACTTCTGCTTCTGTTAAAAAAAAAACACAATGATGCAAGTAATTCTAGAAATTCCTGGTGAAGTGTAGATGTATGTAATTCCTAGGTATTTCTGACTTAATAACCTAATCATCTTTTTTCTTGGCCAAAGACACTTTCAAAAGATTTAATAGATTTAGACCTGAAATCACAGCAATCATCTTTCAGCCTCACATGAACTCTAATGATGGGAAGTCAACTGACAGGAAGAGGAGTGGGTGTGTGTTTAATTTGGTCCCACATTTGTCATAATTCTGTCGGAAAGACATGATAGGAGAGCACTGCATACAGTGTGTCACATTGACCTAATCCCAGAAGGCTCACTGCAGTATGTCACTGACATGAGAAACTACTTCATTACAAATTTCTGATCATATTAGTTAGGCTTTTGTCATGCTCTGCTCCCATTTGCCTCAATAATTTGCCATGTCAGTACTTATTTGACTTGTGACAGTGCTAAAGCTGTAACATCAGCGTACGGATTTTTTGGTTCAGTGTATAGTCTTCTTCTTTTCCCTCTTTGGGCTTTGCTTAGCTTTGCTTTGCTTTCTAGGCGTCGCCACAGCGAATCATCTTCCATCTCTCCCTGTCCTCTGCATCTTCTTTTCTCACACCAACTATCTGCATATCCTCTTGCACCACTTCCATGAATCTCCTCTTTGGTCTTCCTCTTTGCCTCCTACCTGGTAAACCTTTACTTTCACTTTTGCTGCTACTCTTTTGTCACAGATCATTCCTGACATTTTTTTTTCCAGCTGGAATGCAGATAAAAGCTAACATTCCCGATGCAAAAAACATCCATGATTAAAGCTGATTTGTCAATAAATTTGACAATTTATCTGAAAAAGGCTACTATAAATTCATTTTGTACATGATGTTTCACTTTCCTTTTCTTTGAACATGTGGAGCTTAAATCTGGAGAAACTTGAACTTTCTAAGACACATTCTGGTATCAAAGACAAAATAATAACATTTGTTTTTCACTGTATGTATCTACTCCATGTTACCAGATACTAATGATAATAACATTTTAAGTGTATTCAGTGGCAAAAAAGCCATTTATTTCAAACAGTTTGACTTGCCTAATTCCTTTGCATTGAATAGACTTGTCAAGCTAAAGAGTCCTCACGACTCCATAATGGAGTAATTTTTAAAAAAAAAAAGTATTTTCATGAAGTTCAGAGCCTAAAAGACTGAGGAATAGGGCTTACCACCAAGGATGTGCCGTAATAGCAATGAACAATGCATTACGTAAAGTGTGACACAGTCTTGTAACAGAGTCAGAGAAGTAAAGACTAACCTACTATTAAGGTATTTCTCTTCAGAAGCAGTGTCTTCTAAGGAGTGTGTGTGTTTCCATGTTTACATTTGTGTATGCTGAATGTTGGACCAGAGTGCCAAACTATTTATGACATCATCATGCTCGTAGGGCCACCTCTACAAATCAAATTTTAAGTGAGCACAGAGAAAATCAACACTTTTAGCTATTAATGGGAAAACAGGTCAACTCATATGGTCTGCACTGACATTGCTCCGAGTGCAACTGTGCCTGTGCTACTATTCGTACGTATGTTATCACGTAGAGGGATAATGACTGCAACTATACAAGACTTGTGGCTTATTTGGAGTTTTTTTGGCTGTCTTTCATGCACAGATGTAAGACAGTTATTTCATGCTGTGCGCATAAACTGATTTTTGCAGAGAGAGCAGGAGACTAGGGAGGCACTATTCGTCATGCCCAAGTTGCGTGTCCAAGCTTGTGCCTGTGGACAAACATCATTATACAAGGTGAAGTTCAAATGTTGAACTGTAAGAACAAGAAGGAGAACACAGTTTTTACTGGAGGGGAGTTTTAAGTTGGCATGTTGTGTAGAAATTGTACTTCTATCAATTTTTTTTTATTCAAAAACAAATATCCATAACTCCATAATTTTGTTCTTCAGGTGTGAGATATGGCAAATGGAAAGTAATTGATGGGAAATTTTGTCATAAATTTGTGGAACAAGACATACACTTTAATAAGAACTTGCAGTTACTTCAATTTATTATCATTATTATTATTTAAGTTATTTAAAATCTGACTCTTCATGATTTGAGTACACATTTGCGGCCTGCAGGGCAGTGGTCGAGAAGTGTCTTGGTACATACCTGAGAGCAAGGCAAATTGGCGATGAAGGTGCTCTATTATGTCTATTGCCAGCAGGGGCCTGATCTCCTGTTGCATGATCTCATCTGTAAGGAGAGAGGCAGAAATGAAATAAAGTAAAACATCTCTAGTTTCCACACAACTAGACATACTGAAACACATGTCAGTGAACACACTGTACACAGTGACAAATAACTTCTCCGTGCAGAGGAATCTATTTCAAATCTGAAGACATAAAGTGATCAAATTTAAGTCAAAATCAGAAATAAATATGCTGTCTCAGGAAGAGAGAGAGGAAAGTACTGAGAGGATGATTTATTTACATCTAAATCACATCTAAAATTCAGTGTATCACAATTTTAAATTACAGCTAACAGGAAAGACACTAAAACTGTATATGCATGGCATTCAAGAAAAAAGGGGTTTATCATCAGCCCAGCAAAAATGATGACATACCGGGTTTAAATGTCTTATGTGAAGGTTTTAGTGATGCCTTGCTCTCAGGTTGCTGAATAATTACTAATATTAATTGGTCAACAACACTTCGACATGTTAACTGCAGGGTCTGGGATCGAACCAGGAACCTTCCGATCACTGGACAATGCCTTCACCATCTGAGCCACAGCTGCCCAACAACACAGCAATAACATCCAAAATATTGTACATTCAATAATTAAAATAAATAAACTAGTCAGTTGAAACCGCTAAAAATGTCCTTCAGGGATAAAGTACATTAACTTGTGCTGCTGTTGTTAAGCATTTAGGGCTGCAGGTACAAAAGAATTTCGGTATAATTTTGTCTTCGGAAAAACAAAACGTAAACCAGAGGGAAGAAGCTGAAACTCATTAAACAAAGGGTGAGAACAGTCATTAACAACTTCTATGGCTTTACGCTGCAGCAGGACACAATAAACGTCCTGGAAATTCAGCTGGGACTCACTAGTGATAATTCTTGCCCATTTTACTATTTGGCTTGTAAAATTTCTGTTTTTTAGGGAGAATCTAATTAACCAAGAAACCAAACAAAATGACAGCAAAGACTCAATGGATCCTGATATTTGTAGGCTCTTGAATTTTGGCATGTGTACAGGAATCATTAATCATATCCTTAGTTTTGGAAATTTTGAGTTCTAAAACTGAGTCCTCACACCAGGTGGCAAACTCATCAACAACAGCACTAGGCCAGGATTCACCATCATGCAACAATCTTATAGTGGACATGTCATCAGCAAAGTGTATAATGGTCCTTCTGTCATAATTACTTCTGCACATATCTGCGTACAGAATAAAAAGCAATGGTGAAAAAACACAGCCCTGAGGTGAGCCTGTAGAGGAACCCAAAATATCAGATATCAAAATAACAGATTGGTATTACATAAGTCTCCACTACAAAAATCAACAGATTATGCAGCACCCAAAGAAATGGATCCTTGATTTGTTAAAAGAAATGCCCAGCTAGAGACCAGACATATAAACATATGTTCTGGTTGTTTACCTTACATTACAAAAACAAGAACATCAAACATATTTATGTCTTATTCAGGATAAAAGAAGGTGACATTAAAATGGCAGCAAAAATGGTGAGAAAGCTTTATATGCACAAATTCTCTCTTTTAATAATTTACAAAAACAGCTCATTTTGAATTGGGTCAGTAACAGTTTGTTATTTTTTTTTAAATTGTCCCAGGGAAAAAAGCTTGGAAAACACTGCTCTGAAGATAGTATTTGGTTTTGTCTGTTCTGGACTACAAAACAGGGTGGACTTGCTCACTCTGAACATACAAAATGTCCATAGTAAGTTAACATCAAAAGTTTTAGTTTCAGGTGTTTTGAAACATAATAATGACATCTAATCATGAATATTATAATCCACACCAACAGTAAATCCTTCATTCTGGGCCTTTAATGCATTGTCTGAGTACCTTTGATACTCATTGGCTAACAAATATCAGTTTGTAATGTGGTTCAAGATATAACTTTATAACTTTGATCGCGATCACAGACAGCTATTTCTGCAATTAAAGAACAACCGAGCCTAAAAACTTTTTAAGAGGGTTTATGAAGACATCCTCATCCTATGCTTGGACAGAAAACTTATTTGTGCATGATTGTCCTTCAGAAGGAATTTCTGCCTTTTTCCAAAAAAAAAAGTGTTCCTTTGCTGAGGAAGTGGAAATAATTGGAAGAAACTGAGAGGTCAAGAATGACTTGCTGTCGTGTTCTTGTTTTTTTAATCTTTTAATGCAGAAGCACAATGCAGCAGCAGGTAAAATGACTGTCGTGTTTTAAATGGTTGATATAGTCATCCACCAAGGTCTCTTATAAGACTAAGTAGTTGGGATTCTATTGTGCAATTGGTCCAATCTATCTGTGCAATCAGTCCAGTGCTTTCTTATTTGCAATGCTAATTTGACAGGGAGTTGGCACATGTTACCATCAAGATTTATACAGTGGCCAATTCCTTCTGACAATAAGGGGTAATTAGAGTTGTAAATAAATGTAAATGTAAATAACTTCAAGGGTTATGAATTGTAAACCTTGTTCTGCAAACACAAGTAGAGCCCTCTACTATCAGACCCTGTTTCTCCTGTACCGTTCACCAAACATGGTTTAGGATGCATGCTTATACTTTATGCCATACAACAGCTTGTATCATGGGTAAGCCTATGTCCATGGACATTTTCTGTGGTCGATAGCATAACTGTGATTGGAGAAGAGTAATACCCATAGAGGGCTGTTGTTAGGTTACCTAATAGTTTGAATTTAAGTGTATACATAGGTAGTGTAAATACACTGACTTTCTCCCTTTTTTCTTGTAACCCTAACCATCTTTAAGTCATTTTGTTGCCTAGACCTAACTAAACTCATGTCATCTCATGATATCCTGTTGTTCCACTTCAGCTGTCTAGGAATAGGCTAACTGTGGATCATCCTGAATACAAGAAGTAAACATACAGTATGTTAATGGAATGACTTCATTCATCTAAGCTTTAAACTCAGATAAGCTTTGGAGGCATATGACTATAAAGCTGTTCTAAACCTCATTTTGAAAATGCCTTTGGTGATTGCATGTCCATTTTCTCTGACCAGCCATCTTTTTCTGATGCATAGGAAATTAACAAAGCATTTAGAGACAAGGCTGCAAGAATAAGCCTCTTGTATCGATATATTATTAGTCTGTTTGATTTATCATTATGGTTGCCCAACAGCCGGATGTTCTGAACACAGTGAACAAACTTTTTGTTGTTAGTTGGAATAAAGGGGTACATTAACATGACTATACTTTAATATGTCTTCAATAATCTTAAGCAAGGTAGTGTGCTGGTGGAGGTGGAAACAGATGCAGAGCAGGTAAGGTTTTGACAAAATATTTTGGACAACTATAATTAGTTACAAGAAAGTTTGTTTCTATGTTGGACAGGTACTTCTACCTTGGCCTCTTGAAAGGCCAGGACATTCCTTAGTTTGACAAAGGGAGTTCCTACTAAACTGCCAGTGTAAGAACACCCAAAAATAAATGCTTACTAAGTAAGCATTACGTAAGCGACCAGAAATCAAACTTTGCATTAAAACTGAACTGCACAACGTTCATTGCCAACGTTACATGTGAAAGCAGATTGGCCTTTACGTTGTTAAGCTAGCAGTCATATGCTATCAGCCTTCACTTCAATGAAATAGTCGTACAAAAAAGAGAAGGATATGATAAAATGGTTCTGATGTGGGTAATACTGATTATAGTCATCATGTGTTTTAAAGTATGCTAGAGTAATGCTACAGTTTGCTGTGAACAAGCTACATTTATCTACAATAAATATTCTCCATTACGGTACTTGTCTGTATCACCATTCCATATTCAGAATTCTGATCCCTAAATGGTTTAATTATGACAGAAACACCACGCCATGTGGTCAATCTGAAAATGGATGTCAAAAAGTGACCATCAAGATGTCACGGTGGTTGGTCTTCTGTGAAGTGAGATAGATAGAAAACAAAAATGTAAATAAGTGTGGATGATTGGATGGTTGGGAAGACACGGACAGCATGGATTGTCTATATTCCAGGGAGAGCTGCAGGGGAGATTTACTGTCAGTTTAATATCAGTCAACAGTGGTATGCTAACTAACATTAACCTTTTTCAAAAGAATGTTTATGTTGGTAGCAACGTCACTTGCTACCAACAGCGCACAATGCTGGTGCTACACAAGTGCTAGTGCAGCACCAGCATTGTGCATTGCGTCCAATTCACCTTGAGAATTGGTCTGCAAGCAGATCCAGAGGTGTAACAATGTATCTCTGAACCCTAAACTGTAAAATCCTTTCGTGAGTTGATTGACTCAGATCAGTCTCCAATTCTTAGGTGAAGAATCTGACCAAGAATCTGTCTGAACATTCATTAGTGTGAGCCTGGCATTAGGGGACTGTATCAGATCTAATTCACATTTAGTCTTTACTAATACACATTAATTTGGAATTTGTAGAGCACAAGAATTCTTTCTGAACTGCAATTGATTTCTTGGTAATGTTGTAATGCCCAGCGGCTCTTTGTTTTCTTGTTTTTCTTCTTCACCTGATGTCATAGTGTGCAGTCTTTTTGCAGATTTAAAATAATAGACTCAAAATAGTAACACTTGAGATATGAGGCATTATACTGCAGCCTTATTAGCATAGAAATTACAAGATGAACTAGATGAAGAGGGAGCCATCCAACATCCAACCAGTTACAGTAACACTAACTAGCTTGTGCAACGTTATGACAACCACCATAACAGAAACAGTGATGTTTAATGACTACCAAAAGCACAGAGACTGATCCCTGAGGCTGAGCACAGAAATACTACTCCAGCAGCATAAGCTCCATGTTAAACCTCAATTTAGTTTAGCCTTAGTATAATCCCAAAAATCAGGGATATTATTAAAATTATTAGCAGTGCCACAGGTCTTTTGTGTCAATATCTGAGTAGGTGGCATTATATGTCGAATTAAAAAGATAATAATATCTGCCACATCTTCATAATAGGCCAATCTAAAACCAAATAAAGTATTAATCCATCAAGAGATCATATACTTTCATGGTGACACCCAGACATGACTCTTGCTGTGCTGTCGTCTTTGCCAAAGCTGTTGTTTTTGTGTGTACATTTTTTTTTGTGTAAGATTGATCGCGCGTTGACCAAGTGGAAGGAAAAGACCCTTTAAAGGTGTAAATTACTTCACTAAAATTCCATCATCACTCAGTTAAAAGTCATAGGAAATACTTTATGAAGTACAACACTCAGCCAGCAGACTGGTACAGAGAAGACTGGTAAAATTGAAAAAAGAAAAAAAAGGGTTGGCACCAGGCAGAGAGAGAGAAACACTGCCAGCAACCAATGTGTGTGTTCTGTCTAAAGTCTAAACACAACTGTGTGAAGTGACAAAGTGAGACCAAAGTGCTCTATGTGTCAGCAAAGGTCTAACGACATGTGTGTGTGAACTTTACCTTTAAGGTGTTTGACACTCTTCATCTGAATACCATGTTGGCTGGAAAACATTCACGGGCACAAATGTGAAATCCTTTCAGAAAAGCAGTAATCCCAACAAAATAAGTAATCTCATGATATCCAGAGCCAATGAGGACAAACCTACATCTAGCACCAGGCCTCTGTCAACAACAGCTGCTTCTTCATCACCACCATGATCCCCGTCATCAACTCTAGCTGTTCTAGCTACTCTAATTCTTTTTCTCTTCTCTCCAGTTTTTCCAACACTCACACACACACACACACACACACACACACACACACACACACTAAGGCGAAGCTCTAAACTGTGCTGTGAGACGCGTCTGTGGTCGGTTTTTCCAGCTGTAAGTGAAACAGCTCTTCTGAAAGAAAGGGAAACAGTGTGTGAAAAGAAAGAGAGGTAAAGAGAAAGAGAGAAACACAGAATGAGGGTGAGCTGGAGTTTGTAAGAGTGCAAGAGTGAATCATGTGTGTAATTTTTGCAGGCTGGATATTACAAATGCCACATTATATGTGTGCCTTCTCAAAAAAAAAAAATGGGTGAATGGTAGACTCGCGTGTGAATGGTAGACTCGCCCCCTAAGAGCTGACATTGACAAAGAAATACATTGTCATGTCAACTTGTGCTGGTGGGGCCTTTACAAAAGACCCTCTGGAGAAAAATGTTTTAAAACTGGGATACACAAAAGGGAATCAGACTTGTAGTTTACAGAGACCTGGACAACCCCTGGAATCCTAATCCAATCAGCTATGTCAGCCACACAGACATCAATGCATGCATTAATATTTGTGTCGCTGATATAGCTGCAGTAGTCATTCTCAACAAGTAGGCAGTGGCCTCAGAGCACCCACAGTAGTTTCCAAAATGCATCAGGAACTGAGAGACAGTGTAACAAATGTAACATGAAACATGGCTCCATTTGATCCTGCGTGAATGTGTGTGTGAATGTGTCCACGATCTTATTGTTAACAAGATGACTGAAGGAACCACATGCACCTTCCACCTTCCTGCTCTTCTCTTTCCACTCTTATATCGTCATTATGGCATTTGTACATGATAATATGCTGTAAACATGTACATGCACATGTGCATGTACATGTATGGAAACACATACAGTATATAATGTGTTCAGTACACTACCTATGGAACTTCTATACCTCTGGTGCCTAAACACACAGTGCCAATTCTTTTTCAGTTGCTAGGAGATTATATTGTAGAAAAAACAAGTGAAAAACATCACAGAGCTAAAGCAGAACCACAGCAGACATCTGCTCAGATTAAAGGTGCATGAGGAGCAATGGGTTAGGTTGTTGTCGCTACCAATGTTCGAGCCCTTTTAAGGAGAGAATGGTTGTGAAGACATTTTAAAATTTTGGTCACACTAGGGAATTACGATGTCACATGATGCACAGAGATCCAAAAGTACGTACTCCCATAAGTTTACATTGTGAAAGAAGCAGCTGTAGTGGATAAATGTTTTGGAACATTATGACCCAAACAGTACTATTAATGATTTAGAAATGACCATTTAATCCATTCAGTCCAGTTACACTTGCAAAATCTAGAATAGCCTCACGAGTGAAATTGTTATATGTCTGAAAATTATGGCCCTGAGGGTGTGCATATGTTGCTTTGTGTAGTTTGGATGTGTCTCTACTGATACTGATAAAAATCTCTGTCTTTGCAAGCCACATTGTGGTCAAAGATGGGATTGCATCAGTTACAGAGTGTAGTCCAACCAGTCCTGAATAGGTACTTAACTAGTATATTTAAAAAGTAATATTTTCAGCCATATCGCCATTACTGAGTCCAATTTTAATCAAACACAATGCAAACGGATCCGTAGGTCATATACTTTTGTGACACCTTGACGTGTCTCCTGCTGTGCTGCCCTCTTTGCCATGGCTGTCATTTTTTTTAAACATGTGTTTTCAGCCAAGCTGTTGATACTTCCTGTCAGCAGGATAGCACAAAAACAATTTGGAGTACATCACTGATTTTCAGGGTTGCCTTGTTTGATTCCAGTTCAGGATAGCAGAGCATTACACTCGAAGCTACCAACCCCAAGAAGTCAACAGGGCACTTGCTCTACTGGTTCAACAATAGTGGAGCTATGAAGTTGATAAGTGTACTTTTAGACCATGCAAATTGATATTTTTGGCTTAATTTGGCACACAATAATGAATGAACAGGTGTAAAGCAGTCCATAATTTGTCCTCTGGCTGATTGGCTGCACAACACAAACATTAGCTTATTTATGCAAAAATTTGCCAACAGTAACAGAAAAGAAAGTAGTGTGATTTAAATCAGTCTACAAAGGAAAGAGGGATAGTTGTAATTCAAGTGAATAGTCTGCAGTTAATTTTTAATTTCAAACAGTGTCAACATTGTTTCTTTACCATGACCACAATCATTTCCTTAACTTACTTTGCAGAATGACAACCAAGGTCCTCCACCTTAAAGTACAATGTATTCATTTTAACACAAACCACAATTTCTTGACCCTTATAGAAAATGTTTTTAACCTAAACCATAATCCTTTCCTCAACTTAACGTGGTAATTTTTGTTCCTGAGCCTATCCAAACCTTCCCTGAGTGTTGACATAATTTTAATCATTAAAGAATCTTTTTTAACAGTAATTTATGACAACTTTGAAACAGAAAGGAAAAATGATGTCGTCCCACTGATGTCTTTATGTGGTATTTGATTATAAAGGATAATTGCCACTAAAAACAACCCACAAACAAAACAACAGTCACCTACTGACTATAGGCCAGTCCGCTTTACTGGATCTTCTTACCAGCAGACCTCCCATGCACTCACAATGGAGTCTGTGTTAATACAGAACTTACATAACAGAGGAAATGAAAATAAATAGTCTGATGATTGAGGCAGTGAGAAAGCACAGGACTGATCATCATTGTGTTGTAAACTACGCAGCCATTGTTAACATGAGTGTCAACATTTGTGTTACTGCACCTCTGGCTGTATCAAGACATATTTTAGTGTTTTAATAATAAGAAAAAGAAATCGGTAGGTATCATATTCTGAGAGTACCTGAACATCTTTGTTTTTGAACATAATTTTTTTTAACATGAAGGGTTCCTAATATTTTTTTAACTTTAAACATTTTTTCTTAGTGTCAACTAATCTCTGTGGACAGCCTTCCTGAATCACTGACAGGAAAAATCATACCGTAACATAGAAAATGATCTCTTCTAAAAGTAATAGGGTATCGATTACTAGGAAGTATATTTGTTACCGACATGCCTTAGGAGGTAAGTCCTAATATATGATTACAATCAGTTAAAAAAGCACACAGAATGAAAAAAAACTCCATATGAATACTTCATTTCGAATGAATTAAAATGAATGAAATGTCAATCTATTGCAGAGAGGCGAATTAAACCTTTTGATAAGCAGATAAATAACCCAAATAAATCATTTTATTATGTAAACGCTGAACATTGCTATTTCCTTAGAGCACACTCTTTGCACATGACCTCCATCGTGTCAAAAGATTACATTCACTCACACAATCATCAATACAATGTGCAAAGCTTGTGTTGTCTTCAGGTATTACACCTCAAGGTTCAGGGGAATGGGGGGTTTCCTATTGGTCCTCAGGAAAAGAGACGTAAGTGCAAGAAGACAATCAGAGGATGTCTAATGACAGGATCCACTGATAAGACGGTTCTTGCCCCTCCCAAACACAGACATTATTCCAATTAAGATATGACACATACTGTGTACTACTGACAAGGAGACACTGGCCTGATATGTACTGTCATCAAATACAAGGGTTGACATGCCACAAAGAGATTTTCTCAATAGCAATATAACAGCATGACAGGAGTAAGTACAGGTCACTAAAGTGGTGGGGTCAATCAACTGGGCTGCTCAAAGCATAGCTTCATCAAAAGAAAGCATTATAAGATATATTTTGTGTGACTGTGAATCAGCTTAAAAAAAAAAAAAAATCCTTTTGCCCCAGTTAGCCACATTAACTCGTATTTGAAAACATTACCCACAATCCTCAACATACTAAAATACTAATTGGAAAGCATTAAAAGAAAATGGGGACATTTAATTGCTCCATACAGCATTATCGCACCTGGGTTGTTCTATTGAAATAGACAAAGATGGTGTGGAGAAGAGCTATGGATGCAATTTAAGAGTATTGGGATGAACCCTATAATCTGCCCTTACTTTGGCCCACACCCATGGGTACAAGTCAAATATGTAAATGTATCTATGGTTGAATTTTGTGCAAAGTTTTATGACTTTTTGAGAAAAATTGTGATTCCTTTAGAGGAATAGTAATTCATTTCATTTTGATGTTTTGTGCTTTGATTGTTTGAGTCCTGTTATAATATCAAGAGAAGGGTAAGGGAGGCCTTCAGCTGGTGGCAATAGAACAAAACTGAAATTGGATCACTAACTAAGGAAGAATGGGACTCAATTATGTGTAACCTCCATCTGTTGATTAAGACTGGGATGTGAATAAAAATTTGGCATAAATTGCAGTAGTATGTAAATTGTATTTGTTGTTCTTTAGCCCCTGTAGTTACACTGCATATCAATCCTGAGGCAGGGCGTGTGCTGAATACTGCTGAATACTAAGCCAGTATTTCCACATTCCTTTTTGAGGGATAATCATATTTATGTGCCTTCATTGCGCCTCTAGGCACGCAAAGGCATTAGAAACACTCTTAATCCTAATTGTACAAACCTAATGATCTTACAAAAAATATGGCTGATGTCTCAATGTTTTAGAATAGGCTACATCTTTAAACAGTGTTGTGTTTATGCTGAACTTTTTTCATTTCTTATGTTTGTACCAAAAAGTCATTCTGAACATGGTTGCATTTGTGCTCCACATTTACTCAGAAATATTTACTTTTGGCCTTTCATGATTCAATGAAAAAACACCCATGATCTACGACATCTACTGATTTTGGTATTGATTGAAGTATTGAAAGCAAAACAAAATGAAAGAGTGATCTTTTTGGATTGAGTACATTTGTAAAATGTTGAAATTAGTGATTTGTCTTTAATCAGTTCAACAAACCAGTTAAAAATGCTCAATATACTTACTGTATGTCTCTCAAAATGTAAGTCAATGTCAAATCAATTGTCCTCTTTTTTCACTTGAGCTGGATTTATGTTCACGACCTGAGATTCTACAGCATAGCTACATAGGCGACATGGCAGTATCTCCTGTTAATAAACAAGCAAAATATTATTTGCAAACTTGGTCCACTGACCAAGAGGAAGCAATCCTGCCACTTCTTAAATAGCTGATTTGAGTCATCCTCAGCTATAGATATTGCTAGTAAACTGTTCCACAAATGATAACAAAAAGTACGGGAGAGTAAAGTATAAATGTTTACCGGATACCGATATTCACCAACTAGCCCAAAAATCAATGAATACATCGCCAGGCTTAGCAAATTAAATACTTTAATTAAGTTTGAGGAATATAGCACTATCAGGCCTGAAAATATTCAATATGTAATTTGGTCACTTATAAACTAATATTTCTTTAGATATTTGCATCATAAACATTTGCAGCAGTTGGCTAATTTATTTAGACCTAGTACAGAGCCTCAGACAAAGATGTAACTGCAGCAACCCATCATCCATTCCAGCTTGTTGTCCACTAGTAACAAGAGAAACTGCTCCTCTGAAGACTGATTGATGTATAGTTTCTGTGGACAAATGTTTTGTTCTTTTAACAACTAAACCAGCTGCGAGAACAAATTCTCAAGTGCTCCAGTTTTGTACCTCAAGGTTTATTTCTTATAGTCGACAAACAACTAAGGACTATAAATGTAAAGTGTAAACTGGACTGTGACAGGATTTCACTACATTCAACACACTTTTAACACACTTTTTTATTTCAACCATTCTGTGACACTTTACTGCATGTAAGACAACTGTAGCAGCTTTATTTATAGGATTTTTTTTAACTCTTTCAATTAGGAAAAAATACTGGTGATGCTCTAAGGCTCTACAAAAACTGCAAAAATGTTAAAAGGAAGAAGGGATGATAAATAGAGTGGTGGTCACATAATTGTGTACATAATAAGTGTGGCTGAGTCCTGACACACACCCACGAAGTGGTAGAAAGATTCCATCTCAGCATTAGAGATCTGTATGGTGGAATAGACTTGTGCTTTTCTTGCCACATTTTGGACCGGAAGACAGGAGGCTCTGGTATTGCAGTCTACTGAGAGCATCCATCTCGGGTCATAACTCCACCTAACCACACCAGGGATGTTTCTACCCAACCATCAAGCCTGCAGCAGGGGAAATGGAATTATCCATTTGTCCCTACTGCTTCTGCTGCTTGTTACAAACATACACGCACACATGCATGCACGTGTCATACAAACCCAATTTCATCTACAACAATGCTATAGCAGCTGTTTTTCCATGTGTCCCCAACAATAAAGGTGACGCTAAGCTCACTGTTCCTCTTCCTGTCCATTCTGAGTCATAATCCCTGCATTAGAGAGTGAAGCCTATTACAGGATATTTGCATATGCCCTGGTGACAACAACAACTACAACCTGCTGGGAGAGTGACTGCATACTTTCTCCTCAGAATAAAAAGGTGTTATTTTAAACTGACCTTGATTAAAATACAGCAGTTAATTTTTAAAGATATTAAATCTGATGAGAGGTACTGACATGCAGCCAACTTTTAGAAACATTTTAAATTTCATTTTCACTATAGTTATGATATTTAACTGCACATGTCTCTGTGTGTGGATCATTGCAAGGAAAAATAAATTTGTTCACTTTTACATGTGACAAGTTGTTATGACAGTAAGGAGTAATTCACTTCCAGGTTAAACATTTAATTTACACATGGTTCATTTCATTCTTTATTACAGTCTAGTACAGATGTGTTCATATCATTAGTTGTTGTCAAGGTATGTAGCAGCCAGTAAGATAAACGTAGGTGATGCAGAGCTCTGTAAGTTGTTTGATTGCTCTGTGATCTATTATAGTAATGCAGCAGGACTTGGTAGAGGGAACAGCATGCTGCTTCCTCATTCATTACAGATGAGTGAGCACAAGAGCTGCGTTGTGTGGTCTCTCCTCATTCTCTCACCAATATTCCCCATTTTTAAGGTATTTACTGTACACAAAGCAATGTAAATTTGAGAAGACACAGTAGCAATACTCTTGCATATGTCACTGCAATCGTTAGCGTGTGTTTTATATTTGTCTTTTGTATACGACTTTCAAGCTAATTCTCATGAGTGTAAGCTAGCTCCCGGAGACCGCATGTCGGTGCGGCCGTGTTAAATAGTTTGCTTCAATAGTCTTGCCATTTCACCGTTAAGGTTACATTAATGTGTTTGTATAAGTGATCAGATCCTGTTATGCAATAGTTCATGTGGTATCAGAAATAAGTTGATTGTTTCAAAATACATTCTATGGGTAACTGGTTAGGTTAAAAAAGTTAGATAATTTTAGGGACGAAGAGAAGATTAAAAACACGTTTCATAAGAAAACTAGGCATATGATAATTTAGTTAAAATGGCATTATGAGTAATTTAGAAAATGATAAAAGGGATTTATTTGTAAGGATATCTGTGGTCCTGATATTGAGTATGTTGAATGTGTTGACTGAATGTAAATGAGTTTGTGTTTATTCGTATATCCATTCATTACAGATGAATGAGCACAAGAGCTGCGTTGTGTGGTCTCTCCTCATTCTCTCACCGATATTCCCCATTTTTAAGGGCACAACATACACACTAAAAACAAGGTGGCAAAAGGATCTCTAACTTGTTTAGTCAACTTTAAAATATATACAAGCTTTCAGACAAGTTTGCCCTGAAAAAATCTGAGATTCACAAACTAATAATATTACCATGAAAAGGAGTCCTCTGTGTTTCAATTGAAAAGGCCTAGTGAAAATGTTTGTCACTGTCACAGCCTGTAACATGTAATTTTTAGAACAACTGTTCATTATGATCACAATAAACAAGTGAGCTGCAAGTCATCAGATGAGCCTGTGCTGCAATGATTGGTTCAAGAAAATATATCCATTAACTATGGCAAACATCATTCCAAGCACTTTACAATGTTTGCCACATTCACAACTTTAAACACTAGTGGCAGGGACTATCATCTAAGTAACCACCTCTTTATTATCAGTCACAATTCATACACTAAGGCTATGTGGCTATCGGGGATTTTGGGATTCAGTATCTTGCCCTAGGCCTTTAACACCTGAGGAACAGTTTTTCAGGCAGTCTGAAAGAACAACAGAAGTGGACTGAACGAAGTGGAGCGTTACTAAATCATGCAATCTGCATAATTATTTGGCAAGTTTAGAGTTAATCACTAATACTAGTTTGGCTACCTTGTTTACATCTTTGCTGCTTGTTCAGAAAGTAAAGAGCAGCCACCAATTTTTTTTTGTGATTTAATTTCTTCATAATGTGTAATGATCAAAACTAATTAATTATGTTCTTGAAAGTAAGTAAGTTTCAGTAGAACTAGGGTGCCAAATCACAGCCAAAATTCAAAAGAACAAATTCATATATCATTGGTCCACTTTGCTGGCAATCTTGTCAAGACAGATCCTTTAGTTAAAAGAGTTTAATGAACTCAATTATAAAACAGATTCAAATTAGTGAAAGTATTGTGCACACAGAGGCAACATACTGAAACCCTGCTCTCCGAAAATAGTAAAGCGATACCACTGAATTTCATATAAAGCCATACTATTTTTTCATACATTTCACTTATTACACTGTAATGATCCTAACACTGTTAGAGAGTCCAGTCCCTTTGCTGAAAATGCCAACGTGGTCCCAAGCAAACAGACATGAGTACATCATGTCCCAACGACACACACTTGTAATACTGTTACAGCAGTAAACGTTTTCTTTACTTACACATTACTGAACCCATGCTGACGTTGTTCTTGCTCTGAAACAATCCACATAGACAGGAGCCACCCAGCAACCAGCAACATAACACACACTCAAACAGGGGACAATGTGGTCCTGAACTCAGGACTGTCTGGTCTCCCTGAAAGCTGCAAAGCATGCCCTCCTCTTTTGTGTGTAAGAGTGCTGGAGGGGGAGTGAGGGAGTCTAGGGAGTGTGTGTGTGTGTGTGTGTGTGTATTTTGCCAGAGCAAGCATCTGAGCCTCTCCTAACGGCCTTGTGACCAGCTGAGCAGCTCAATTCTACCACAGTTTACACAAATATCCTCAACAATACTCCCATCATGCAGCAGGAACTTCCCTTCCTGTCTGCATCCTTCCCTGTTTATACCCACCTTTCCTTCCCCCACCTCCATGTTCTGTGCCCCCCCCATAAGGTGCTTTTCTCTTTTGTCTGAAGAGACAGGATAAAAAAGGAGGGTGTGTGACAAAAGAGGTCATGAGCCTACTGTTCGGTTTTGTGATTCTTTCTGGTACATCACATCTACATTATTTTTCTCTACCTTTTTCCTCCTTGTCCATTTTACTGAGTCAGGCTTGTGCCCTTCATCACCTTCCTCCTCTTACTTTCTTTTAATACTTTTATTCTTTTCCTTTCAGTTTAATAGAAACAACTACATTTAAATTAGAAGTCTGGTACTTTTCAACCTAACCAACCATACTGGAGTAACTTTTTAAAAAAGGATCTATTTTGTGAAAATTCCTAGTCAGTGCTTGGGGTGAAAATACTAGAGTTCCCCTTGCTAGCATGTCTCTGAATTAACACAACAGTAGTGTTAACCCTGCATGAGTTAGTATGTAGTGACACTTTGTACATATTTATGTATGTAAGTGGTTTGTCACCTACTGTATCAGTATCATATGATCTAAGCAAGTACAAAACACAGTGTACAAAACAAGAAAGTCCAAAGAATGGTGGAGGTCTTGGACAAATAAAGTCAATCATAGCCAATTAAAACTTCAGAGATATTTTCCAAATGCGTCACAAGGTATTTCCTATTTCCCTATCTCATTCAGTGAGATACAGAGATTCAAATCAAAAGTATAATCTGCATTAAGAAGCTCAAGTCAGAGCTTGGTGAGCACTGACTGGAAGCAAACAACTAATCTCCCTCTGAACGTCAAAAATATACCTTCAAACCTCACTAAAGGTGAAAAAGTAATGTTCTATCTCTTTAATAAAAGAAATTAAAAAAAACACATTTTATGGCTTACAATTAGACAATTGGTCAAAGCTATCAGTTCCACACTTGTAAATGGTCAGTGCAGTGACAACGAATTAGCTGCATCTAGACTCATATTGACTGGACAACTAAAGGCACAGTTTATACTGTTTGCTTTGAATATTCATTCTGTGAATGGCCTGATGTTTCTACAATAGATCTTTCGATTTCGCATTTGACTGTACATCTGATTCATGTGATTGTGTGAGTGCGTGTGTACATGTGTTTGTTTGTGTGAGTTTCCTGCAAGGCTGTATTTTAAGCACCCTCATATGACACTTGAACAATAAAGCCTTGCAGGCTAGTGATTTATTGAAGAGAATGTTTTATTTTTAATGCACAGGCCTCTGACGCATTTTGGCTTCAGGAGTATGGGAGGAGGAGGAGGTTGGGCGGGGGGCCTTTGAGGAGAGGAATTTTGCTGTGGCGTGAGAAATTATAGATTATTGTGGTGGTGGTGGTGGATGGGAGAGTGTAGTGGTACGATATATATCAACTTTAAAGAAGAAAGCTGGTGCTTTGAGACCACACTAAAACACAAAGATGAACAGAGGAAATAGAGCTTTTAAACACCTTCTCATAAATATATGATATGAAAATACTTACAAAGGAGGTCTTGATGAATGTTAGAATGCTTTAAATTTCAACTGTGTACTGTAATAATCAGCTGCAGGGAGGAGGCTTCATTACATCATTGCAGGCTACCTCAGTGGGAATGACCTTCTCCTGTTGGAACTAGTAACACCAAAGACTTGAACCAGGCCACCAGGCCAGCACATTAGTCAACACCATTGCAAGTGATACCTTCAGCAGCACTTTGAACTTTGAATAATCGATGTGTAGATACCCCCCCACAGCTAAATGGAACAGCTGTTGTTTTCATGTTTTCAGCTCTCTGTTGAGCCACAATTACTCTACACAAAAAATAACATTCTGATGTATAAAGGAAATAATTCAACACGGAAGACCTGATATCTTTAACATACTCTTTCTTATGTATTATTTCATAAGGTTCCATTACCTTTTGGCCACTCATATGCACTGTGCATTTTGACTGGAGGTGCTGACATCAGGAACTAGAAACCTTTTGACAACCAGGTACTGCATTTTTTTGGCCATGGGGCCTGCATTACTGAACATTTCTGATTAGTCAAGAACTCACAGCATTTTATTCCATTTGCCATGTTTAAAAATCTTTAGTTGCAGGCTCACTGTTTGATTTTTTTTTACCATGCTTGGTGTTTTTAATCCATTGTGTTTCGGGATTGAGTCACAGCGGAAAGCATAGGATAGATGGCCTGACAATGATGTGCAGGCCTTGCTGAGCATTTTGGTAGAAGATGATATCCAGCTGGTACTTTTGGTTAAAATGTAACTTCAGTGCACATTTCTTGGACACTAAAAATGCATGTGCATCTAGATTATCAGATAACCTTTTTTTCAGATTTTGTCATCTCCCCATGGGAGCAGACTTTATGAGCAGCCCATGGTGCACTTTTGTTAGCAGTTCCTCCAATGGAGTCACTTATGGTAGTAAATAAAGAAACCATTGTGCCTCTGTTGTCTTCACAATTTAGAGTATATTCTGCCCTACATCTGCCATCAAGACTTATCTAAATTCCTATTTATTAACAACTTGTTGTCAACGCCAAGTCAGCCACCAGCTCACCTGATCTTGGAACACTTAATCTGGTCAGGAATGACCCTCTCAGAAAATCTGTGCAATGAGAATATCGGGCCAGACTGAAATACAGTTTCTCTAGGGGTACGGGTGGATCAGTTCCATTGTTTAGAGTTCAGCTGTGTTGTTGTGAGCTGGTCAGCTGGCCTCATTCCAGATGACTGAAAGAAAGACAAACACTTTCCAAAGGATAAAATATACCACAACTCCCCGCTACACTACCCCCACGAGAGACAGGAAGAGGAAGCAGAGAGAATGACAACAAAAGGTGGGGGCTAGTAACAGCATCCTCTGGGTAATACGTCAAACCTTGTCAGAGGGTAGAACTTTACATTACAGTAGTTGTTGACAGGGAAAAGATCCTGCTGGAAAATTGTAAATTCATTATATATTAAGTCCTAAGAATACTCAGAATACTGAAGCACTGTGCGATAAAGGAATGTCTACCAAATGAAACAGTGTTAGTTTGTAAATGTAATGTATTAATGAGGCAATTGAATGTATACATAGCTCATACCATCACGCTTATTCATCATGGTATATCATGAGTCATAACTATTGCAACAACTGTAAGCAACATAGGCCTTAGTGCAATTACACTTAAATGATTATGTTTATGTTTAACTGTAACACTAGGCCGTGAACATTGCATGCTCAACTGCAGCTGGAAGAATTGGTGCTGGATGCATTTGTGCCTGGGAGTAAAAGGTTTGTGCATGATATCGTGTCATATGGTGCACAGGTTGTGGAATCATTTATCTCAGAAATATCTGAATCTGGAGTAGCAGGATCCAGACTTGTACAGGACAGTTCTTGCACATCAGTAATATCTATGAGTCAATACCAGCAGAAATTGAGATGTTGCAGGCGAGCCACCCCAAATCTGCTCAAAGAGCTTGAAGCTCCATGGTAATTTGTCTAGATTGTCTTGAGCTGGGCTGATCATTATTGTCTAGTTTACAATGTCTTTAAATGACAAAAGTCCTTTCCTACTTTTCCCTGTGTCTGTTACTGAAATGTATAATGTCTGAATATTTGATTCCAAGTCAGTAATTTCTTGGTTTTTGGTTGTTGTTGTTTTGTTTTGCAACACGTCAATAGCAGGGACTTTACCTCAACAGTGTTCCCTTTTATTTTCGGTTCCTCCGTTGCACCAGGGGCAGTAAAGTGTTAGATTTAGGTTTGGGAAAGACAGTATGTGTCCACAAGATGTAAGTAAATGAATACTTAGCAACTAATGTTTATGGTTTAAAATATCTAGCCTTAAAGGCTGCTCACGTTCATCTCTAGTATTCGACGTATTGGTGATGTGGACTCTATCACCACCTACTGGCCTGGCATACCTTTTTGCCTGAGTTTCTAATATATTTGGAAAAAAAAGTTGCTTTTTTCTTGAAAGTGCAGGAAAAAATATCTACTTAGTAAAATATCTGTACCTGTGTGGACAAGCATGATGGATTCTGCTAAAAGAACTATCAGGACAGTCTGTATTGTGTAATCATTTTATTCATTGCCCACATACTGTGTGGACATCTGGTATCTTCACAACTTACTTACAAGCAGCACTACAATATATGACTACCCCAGGAAACAAATAAAAAATATGATGGGATGTGTTTGTGCAGAATCCGTGTATAAAATGTAAATTTGATAAAAGTAATCAGGTGGAAATAAGATGAGCATGCACAAGAATACTCTTCAGCTGATAAATACATCCACCAGGCAGTCAGGCAAATAAGAATGCTGAGACTCAAACAAAATTTAAACTGTAAATCTAAAACAATGAGCTGAAAAACAGCAAAAAACTATGAACTTTTACTTTGAAGTTGGTGTCCTATACAGCTAGGCCTGCTATGTAGCTCTTATTAAACCGGCACTGTCATATTTAACTTTTGTCTTTGTGTTCCAAATTTCATAAATTATACAAGGGAAGTACACACAAGACAGCCTTAAAGGATGGGAGTAGAATAATGCAGTTAAAGCACTAAATGTATATTTTATTGGGTTAAAGAGTAACTAGGAAGCTTGGAGAAGTAAAACTAAACCCCTACAACACCACACAAATCATTTTATTGATCAACACTGCAGCTTGTTTTCTGTCAGCGGAGAATTTGAGTTGTTACAATACAAAAAGTTGAGGGGAGAAGGGAAATCTGAGAGCAGATGTTTATGGAGAAGTTCTGTCGCTGAGAAATCTAAGTGACATTGTCCATGACATTGCTAGATTCAACACACTTGTCTCAGTCATTCATTTGGGGACTGTGGTAAGAGGCATTCAATGACGTTGTGAGCTTATTAATTTATTTATTTATAGATAGATAAATGAAAATTGTTTATTCTGTATTCTGTATTTCTACTAAAATGTTTTGATATTCTAGTAGTAGGGCACCTTAGATTTCAATAACTTTCATTTTACACTTCCATAAAAATGCTTTTGCATGATGCAGGATGATTAAGAACCTCCCTAAAACTGTATTAGTAGTAAAATTTCACATGGCACTAGGCCAGGCCTTATCACAAGTGTTGTGTGTATTGCCTCTCTTAAAACAGAATTGTGTTTTGGGGTTTTTTTTTTGTTTGTTTTTTTCATCTTTTTGACATGAACACTGTTTGTCCAGTTTGTGTCCTCTGTGAAATGGGAAGTGAATGTTGACATAAGCCCAACCAAAACTATGACTACAAACTATATACAAACAAACTATAAATTTAAAAAAAAATGTCTAAAATGATGTTGTCACAGACTGTACACTAACCCCAGTCTGTCACTTTGGTAGATCCATTCAGCCAAAACAGCTTAATTTTAAAAAACTTTGTCCCTCTTTATACATTTCCATTTAAAATTTTAAAGGCTTTCTAGCAGAAAATTAATATAAGGTTTTGTCATGTGTGTCCAAATGGTCTTACAAGACTACCTCTTTGCATCTAGAATGATGTGGGACCAAAATTACGTAGATGAAATCTCTGTACTCAGAGCATGGCGTGAGACTTTCACAGAGAAAATGATTTGAATATGCCGCATTTACCTAACTGCAGATTCTAGGGTTATTCTGTGTGGGCTTGTCCCTAGAAGAAAAGTCTTTGACATTGCACACACATTTGATTCATGATACTTTAAACATTTTGCAGCTTTCACAATAAGGTTGTTAAAGTGTCTCCCTAAGCATATCTACAGAGCATGATTCTTTTACAAAATGTCAATGGTCTACATATGATTCTTCACAATAAAAGATGCAGATGCAACTCGCTCAATAATTTTTCCTTTGAAGTAAACAATCCATTTGATTGGAATGAGCACAACCCACAGGATGATCATAGAATTTATAACCTTAACTGGAAAATTGTTTTTTAAATTTAGTAACAATGAGGCTTGTGTACTATCCACTGTCAATTTAAATTTTTAAAAAAAGCCTAGTTGCTTCTCTGTCACTCTCAGAGCCAAAAACTTCCTTCCGTAAAATGTAACCTGTGAACCAGGAAGTCTGCTGGAAGGAGACCATATAAAAAGGAAAACCATCTGCTCTGTCTTTGAACTCTGACCTTCTCATTCTTCACCTGGCTGTCTACAGGGGCACAAAACTTTCAATTTTACTTTGTATCAGGCCACAGTATTTTCACCTCTGTCTGACTGAGACTGAATATGCACTTTAGTCAAATTCCAGCATCTCAGTGCCACTTACTTCTTTTGTCTCACGTTTCCTTCGATGAACAAGAACAAGTAGACATTTATCCTGACCTACTGTTTTGCCACACTTGGGGTCATTTCAGTCTCTGAGGATCTATTTTATTTCATCGTGTACAGTGACCTACCATCAGTGCTCATGTCCATGCAGTTTAACAGTAGACTTGATAAAGTGTAACTGAATCTATGGTTATTCTGAGATTTTTTTCCTCACCAAAACAATATCCATACTTCAAGATACATTTTGATGAGGGATATAGTCAAATCAACCCCTTTTCATCCCCAGCTCATTAGATATCAATGTATTAGGATGGCCTTCCACGACTCATCCACATGCACAATACCCTTTGGTATCATGGTAAAGATGAACAAGGGTTTAAAGTAACCACAACGTACATACAGCTATGTGAACCAGTATCAGTGGCTTGAAGTACCATGAAGTACTTTTCAAGGGAGGAATTTGCCAAGAGGTGTGGAGGTCAGGGTAACTAAGGTTCATACATAATTAGGTTCATAAACACTTGATCCTCACCCAGGAGGCCTGGGTTTGTGTTCATTTGGATCCAAGCATCACTAGTCATTTCTTAAATCTAACTTGGGTGTCTTAACGTAAACAAATATCTCCAAGTATGCAATATTTGTATTATTTTTGTATTCAAAGTGGTGTAGACATTGTGCATCCGGCAAGAGGAATGGTGAGGAAGCCATTGCATGTCACACAGAGCCATTTAAGGGAAGGCTTAGTGCATCTGACATGGACAATGAAAAGCCTGTAATATTTTTTGACAATTCTTTTGTCTCTGTTCCCCACATGTACTTTTGTGATTGCTTCTCACAGATGTTAATAGTTTTTCCCATATTACCCTAAAATACATGAACTTAATAACTTCCAAAGATACATAGTATCCAGTCATTACTTTAAGATTTTTGTGTAGCAATTCCCCTAATTAGCATAAAACCAGCTGACTGAAGTAATCCAAATGCATGTGTTTTTTTCTACACTATTTCATTAAAGAGACAGTTCTAATAACTAATTGTCTTACCTCTAGCACTATCTATTGACCTAGCAGATTGTTTGATGTGAGTCACCACATGTTGAAGTTATTGCCTGTGGAGATACACAACGCAACGGCCGTGGCTCAGATAGTAGAGCAGTGGTCCAGTGATCAGAAGGTTCCTGGTTCAATCCCAGACTCTGCAGTTAACATGTCGAAGTGTCGTTGAACAAGACCTTGAACCCCAAATTACTCCTGATGCTGCGCCCTAAGTGTGTGACTGTGAATAGTTAACGCTCCTGAGGAGCAGGTGGATGCAATACCTGTAGTGTAAAAGCACTTCGAATGGTCAATAATGACTAGAAAAGCGCTATATGAATATAAGACATTTACATTATATTTTCTCCAATATAATGGAACTAAATGTTTTTAGCAATCATGGCTCTGTTATTCAAGATAACCGAAAAGACCTTGTTGTGAGCAGTTTCATGGATGAATCAATTAATGTAACCAAATCGTTGGTAAATGTATTTTATAATGAATAAATAACAATTAATTTCATTATTTACACAATGAAGCGACTATAAAAAATGACAATAAACCTAAAATCCCAGTATCAATAAATTTTTAAAGTAAATATTAAAGGTTTTGTTTCATGTTAAAAATTAAGGAGTGAATTCAAGACATGTGCTCTGAGAATCTGTTTAATTTGTTAATTAAGGAATTTTTAATTTCATTTTACAATTTAATGGTATTTTAATAATCTATAGACAACATTTTTAGGAACAATTTGAATGAACCGAGGTGTGTTTTGGCAGAACCATCAAAATTAGAACAACATAGTATGAAACCACAATTGTGCTTTCGGTAAAACTGTTTTCTTCTGATATCTTTTTGATCAAGGTAGCGAACCCCACCTGCTCCAGGTTTTCATGACAGAACAGAGCATGGCCCATAAAGGCAGAAATTGTATGAGTGTTCCAATACAAGCTGCACATAGCATTTGACAACTATAGCACAGTGAACACTCTACCTTGGGACAGTCTCTAAGAATCCATTCTTGGATCTAAATATTCATATATATAATTTCAGTCTCTGAGGATGGGAAATTCCCCAGACCTTCAAAGACATATTGTCCCCCTTTCTACACTCTCAGTTGCCCAGAGCAACAAAACACAGCAATATTCAACATCACTCCCTCAGTCTGTTCTTTTTCACTGGAACCTCTCAAGGTCACTCATGAGGTCGACAACACACCCCTCCTTTGACAGAGAATCCATTTTTTGTCAGCATTCACTGGGTGGTGGACGGTGGGGGCTTTAAATTAAACATGAATATGATTGTCTGTCTGTCTGAGCAGTGAGCCCCCATCTGCCAGCCAAAGCACTAATCATCCTGACAGCATTTCTCTTTGGGACAGGAGTAGCCATTATAGACCAGGCATCCATAAAGCATCATGAGTATTCATGAATTATGCATGAGAAGAAGGCACATGCTAGTATTGCTTTCATGACGTAAGCCACGATTAGAGGTTTCAATGTGAGTCAGGAGTTTGTGGGAAAAATCAAACGTTAAGGTCATTCTTATAAAAGAACAGGGAAGGCTGTATTTATATATATACACAAGATGGCGCCACGGATGGTTGCCTCGGTACTTCGCTCTACGGTAGTTTGCATGTTTTTGTGTGTCTGTTCAGCCTGCTGTTGCTCCGCTCTGGTCAATTTCAGAGAGGAACTTTTAAGGAACGGATATTTTGGTCAGCTCACTATGGGATATGCTTAGACGCAGACGGGGGAAACACGCAGGAGCGCTCATCAAATTGAGGTAGCTGGGAATACATATCCTGCTCCCATTTATTCACCTGGGGAATGTCTACTCCCTGGCACATAAGATAGAGGAACTGCTGCTTTTCAATTCAAAAAACTCAGACTGGCAGATCTGCTGCCCTGTGCTTCACTGAAACCTGGCTAGGTGAATACATCACAGACAGTACACTACAGCTGACAGGATTCCAGCTTTTCAAAGCGACCTGCAGCACGGAGCTCTTTGGAAAAATAAAGGAACGTGGAATCTGCTTCTATATAAAGGTTGGTGTAGAGATGTCACAGTGTTGAACATATGGTGCAGCCCTCACGTGGAGACTCCTCTCATAAACTGCTAACCAATTTATTAACTGAGAGCGTTCTCCTTGTTTGCTCTGGTCAAATTTACATCCCAGTTGAGTCATGTGTGATGCGTTACAGCAGCTGGCTGACCAGATAACAGATGTGAAGAAAAAACTCCCAGACTCCCTGCTCATCATTTAGGGGGATTTTAACAGAGCAAACCTCACCCACGAGCTTCCAAAATACAGGCAGCATATGAACTGTCCCACCTGGGACACTAGCACAGTGGACCACTGCTACACTGCCTTAAAGGACGCTTATCACTCTGTTCCCCTTGCAGCTTTAGGACTATCTGATCACTGTCTGATTAATTTCATTCTGACCTACAAGCAGAAATTAAAAACTTCCAAGCCTGTAAGGACTTTGAGGAGTCAAAGTTGACATTACAGGCCTGCTTTGAATGTACTGAGTGGAGTATCTTTGAAGCTGCAGCCACTGACCTCAATGAATTCACTGAAATCATACTCACTGTGAGATCATACGTCAGCTTTTGTAAGGACATGTGTGTGCAGACCAGGACCTTCTGCACATACAACAACAACAAACCATGGTTCACACCGAATCTCAAGAAGCTGCACAAGGGCAAGGAGGAGGCATACAAAAGTGGGAATCAGGCCCTGTACAAGCAGACCAGAAACAAGTTGACCAAGGGCATTAGGGTAGCTAATAGGAGCTACAGTGAGAAGCTAAAAAAAAAAGCTTCTCACCCAACGACTCTGTCTCAGTTTAGAGAGGCTTCAGCAGATCACCCCACCCTGTTGAAAACCTCAGTCTGGCTGACGACCTGAACGGCTTCTACAGCAGGTTTGAGAATCACCCGTTTACACCTGTCCACACAAAAGTAATACCTAGACACCCTGTAACCCCAACCCCTCTCCCTTCAGACCCCCCACCTGCACTGAAGATCTGTGAGGAGGATGAGTGTCAGCTCTTTCAAAGACAGAAGATCAGCAAGGCTCCAGGACCTGACGGCGTGTCCCCCTCCTGACTGAAAATCTATGCCAACCAGCTGGCGCCCATCTTCACCCGGATCTTTAACCAATATCTGGAGCTGTGTGAAGTGACATCCTGCTTCAAGCTCTCCATTATCATCCCAGTCCTCAAGAAGCCCTCCATCACAGGATTAAATTACTGTAGGCCCATTGGCCTGACGTCTGTGGTCATGAAATCCTTTGAGAGAATGGTATTGAGCCACCTGAAGGACATCACAGCCCCCCTGCTGGACCCCGTGCAGTTTGCCTACCAGGCAAACAGGTCGGTGGATGATGCAGCTTCGGACTGTGCTTCATCCTGCATTACCTCGACTTCTGTGAGACGTACACGAGCATCCTGTTTGTGGACTTCAGCTGGGCGTTCAACACTATCATCCCTGAAATCCTCTAGCAAAAGGTCACCCAGCTCACAGTACTGCATCCACCTGTCAGTGGATCACCAGCTTCCTGACTGACAGGAGGCGGTAGGTGAGGCCGGGGAGAATCACATCCAGCACCTGGACCATCAGCACTGGTGCCCTCTATGGGTGTGTCCTCTCCCCACTGCTCTTCTCCCTGTACACTAATGACTGTACCTCAAGAGACCCCTCAGTGAAACTCTTTAAGTATTTGGAAGACACCACAGTCATTGGTCTGATCCAGGACAGTGACGAGTCTGCATACAGATGGGAAGTAGAACGAATAGTCCACATGTGTATTCAGAACCACCTGGAGCTGAACGCGCTCAAAACTTTGGAGATGATAATGGACTTCAGGAGAACCAGAGTCAAATTCTTTGTTTATATGCACAAACAAAGAGTCTGATTCTGATTCTGATTTCCTGTAAAAAGTAGAATTCACCAAGAACCTTTCTACTGTGATGGACCAGGGCCATAACCAGTGTTTTACAAACATTGAGATTGTTAATTATATAGTTTAAATTCTTGCTGCTGTCCCCCACTTACAAATCATTAGATATCAGCCAAAACCTTTAAATTTCCCATTATATTTACCTCCTCTGTAAATTTCCTTTCCACATGTACAAGCAGACCAGAAACAAGTTGACCAAGGACATTAGGGTAGCTAAGAGGAGCTACAGTGAGAAGCTAAAAAAACAGCTTCTCACCCAACGACTCTTTCTCAGTTTAGAGAGACCTCTCAGTTCAGAGACACCCTGTGTGGGCAGTAACTTAGCTGTTCCTAAGATTGTGCTCTTCTTTGCTCCCAACATTCTTTCAGGTTCCTCTTTCAGTCTTTGGTATTTTTTTGAGCTTGGTTGTGTTCCTTCTTCCTCACTTTGGATGTTGACATCTGCTGCCTTCTTCTCTATTTTGTCAACCACCTGGAACGCCCAGCCCATACTCGGCGCAGATGTTCCTGTAAACTATGTCACCCACTTGGTTATGGCGTACCTGCTTGCATCTTGCACCCAGCTGTTATGTGCTGTACTCTCTAAAGGGCTTATTTGCACAGTCTGCACCTTGGGTGACGTATGGTGTGGTAGACCCTGGCCTCTATCAGTCTTGTGTTCGAGGCCTGTTCTTGTGGTGCCATGATCAGTGCCTCTGTGCTGTCCCTGAGACCAGCCTTCTCCAGCCACTGGTATGTTTTCTCGATATCAGCCACTTCTTCTATATAACGGTGGTATATCCTGTGAAAGACCTTGTCTGTCCATGATGTTCCCTCTTCGTCTTCCTCTTCTTCACTGAGTT
This sequence comes from Mola mola, assembly GCA_001698575.1. Taxonomy (NCBI): domain Eukaryota; kingdom Metazoa; phylum Chordata; class Actinopteri; order Tetraodontiformes; family Molidae; genus Mola; species Mola mola. Next base: position 1,809,504 of record KV751359.1, read on the forward strand.
TCTGCTGCCTGAGGCATTCACTTAGTAGGTTATCATTCATGGCCATCTTTCTGATGTATTTCTGGATCTTTGCTGTTTTGCCTTGGATAACGGCTGTGATGCTCACTAGTCCTCAGCCTCCCTCTTTTTACTTAGTGTACAGCCTCAGGGTGCTGGACTTAGGGTGAAACCCACCATGGATGGTGAGGAGCTTCCTTGTCTTGATATCTGTGGCCTTTATCTACTCCTTTGGTCAAGTAATTATACCAGCGGTGTATCTGGCCACCGGCAGAGCATAAGTGTTGATCTTATTCTGATCATGCAGCTGACTTTTCAGGACATGCCGTACTGTGCGTAGGTATTCTGCTGTGGCTGACTTCCTTGTGACTTCTTCATGATTTCCCTTTGCCGCCAAGATCCCAAGGTATTTGTAGCTGTCCTGAACATTGGCTATGTTTTTTTTTTCTGGTAGTTCAACCCATTCAGTGGTGATCATCTTGCTTCTCTTAGATATCATCCAGCTATACTCGTCTAGCCCAAATGACATTGTCATATCTGTAGATTGCTGATGCGGATCAGGGCCCTGCCATGCGGTCCTGTTAATGTATTGAGCCACATGCCTATTCATCTTGGCTGCAATGATGTCTGATAGGAACCGCCATGTTGGGCAGAGGCAGGCTATTGGCCGGTAGTTGGATGGAGTTTTCTCTTCTGGGAGTCCTTCATGATTAGGACTGTTTAACCTTGGGTCAACCACTCTGTCAATGTCTCGTGCGATGACTGAATGAAAATACTACCATTACTATTAAACAACTATTAAAAGAATTTCAAATTTGGATTCATGAGACCACAGAACAGTTTTAAATTAGCTTGGACTCAAAGAAGAGATGAATTTAAATTTGAATGATGGAAAGGAGCCCAAACATACAGCAGTTTGAAAAACAATGAAAAACAATGAAGCTGTAGTGGTTTGAAGGTGCAAAATACATTTTTTTGTGACACAAACAATAAAAAGGACAACAAAGAAGTCATTTCTTAGATGCATGCAAGTATTCACCCCAGGTCAATACTTGTACAACCACCACCTTTCGCTGCAATTACGGCTGCAAGATTTTTGGGGTATTTCTCTACCATCTTTGCACATCTAGAGATTGATTTTTGCCCATTCTACTTCGCAAAATAGCTCAAGCTCAGTCAAATTGCATGGAGACCGTCTGTGAACAGTAGTTTCCAAGTCTTGCCACAGCGTCCCAATTTGATTTAGCTCTGAGCTTTGACTGGGCCACTCTTAACACATTAATATTCTTTCATCTAAACCATTCCATTGTAGCTCTGGCTGTACGTTTATGGTTGTATGGTTGTCCTGCTGGAAGATGAAAGTCCGTCCCAATCTCAAAAGTTTTGCAGAGTGTAACAGGTTTTCTTAGGGGATTGCCCTGTATTTGGCTCCATCCATCTTCCCATTAACTCTCACCGTCTTCCCTGTCCCTGCTAGAGAAAAGCATCGCCACAGATTGATTCTGCCACCACCATGTTTAATAGTGGGGATGGTGTGCTTAGGGTGGTGTGCAGTGTTAGGTTTCCGCCACACGTAGCATGTTGCATTAAGGCCAAAAAGTTACATTTTGGTCTCATTTGACAACAGCACCTTCTTCTACATGATTGTTCTGTCTCTCACGTGGCTTCTGGTAAATTGCAAGCTCGACTTTTTATGGATTTCTTTCAACAATGGCTTTCTTCTTGCCACTCTTCCATAAAGGACATTTGGATTTGTGGAGTGCACGACTAATAATTGTCCTATGGACAGATTCTCCCACCTGAGCAGTGGATCTTTGCAGCTCCTCCAGAGTTACCATGGGTCTCTTGGTTGCTTCTCTGATTAATGCTCTCCTTGTGCAATCTGTCAGTTTAGGTGGAGGACCCTGTCTTGGTAGGTCTGCGGTTGTGCCATACTCTTTTTATTTTCATATGATGAATTTAATAGTCGTCCGTGAGATGTTCAAAGCTTGGGATGTCTTTTTGTAACCTAACACAGATTTATACTTCTCCTCAACATTATCCCTGACCTGTCTGGTGAGCTCCCCCGTTCTTCATGATGCTGTTTGCAATGTTAACAAACCTCTGAGGCCTTCACAAAACAGGTGTATTTATATTGAGATTAAATTTCAGACAGGTTGACTCTATTCATTAATCATGTGATTTCTGAAGGCAATTGGTTGCACTGGATTTTACTTAGGGGTTGAATATATATGCACTCAACACTTTTCAGATTTTTATTTGTAATATTTCCCCCCCTCTTCAAAATGATGCACTATTTTGTGTTGGTCTATTACATAAAAACCCCAATAAAATACATTTACATTTGTGGTTGTAAAGTTAAAAATTGTTGAAAAGTTCAAGGGGGTGAATACATAATTTTCAATTTCAATATAATGATATCTTGCTAGTGTAGAGACGGCACCACCTCTCTGCCTATTGATCCTTTGTTTTCTCCTTCTAAAATGACTTGAATCATCGTCATAATAAAGACAGAAAAATTAATTTATATTAATACTTTGTTTTATCTTATGACAAGAGGTACGAGACACAGACACAGACAGACTCAGACACAGCCTCTCTGATATGCTCTTTTTATAACTAGTCATATTACTAACCTCCTGCTAGTTATCCTCATTAATACTGAAATGTTCCAACAGGTGCTTTCATTTAGAATTTCACAACTTTTCCAGTCTTTTTTGCCACTTTCACAACTTTTTGGAAATCTAGATTTATACAATTTATACAGCAATTTAATTTTCAAGCACAATAAAATTTCTCTATTTCAACATTTTTTGAAACTATATATTTTGATATGAATTCTTGTGCTATTTCTTAATTAAATATGTTGGAATTTAAGCAAATCGTAATGGGTTTTTTTCTGTTTACAGCATTAGACAGTATCTAAACTTTTTTGGAAACAGAATTGTACAGTATATGAAGTTTACAAATACAGTATGTGATGTATCTAGGGGGTTAATTCTATTGACCAATAGGAGCAGCGGGTGACTACATGTGGTGTGGCAATCATATGACAGAAAGCTTTCCATGATCAGTGGCCAGTGATTTGACAGATAACAAGGTCAACATGGATCAATTATGTCCCTGTCCCTTTTTCTAACCCATTTGCTGCTTTTCTGCTGACTGTCCCACATGAATGGCCATGAAAAGCTGTCAACACTTTAAAAATGATAAGTGGAGGAGGGATTCCATATTTTAGGCATGCATTTTACATTGCCTGAAGCTGTGGTATTGCAACCAACCATGTGGTTCTAGCTGGGATGATTGAGCTCCCTGCTGGTGACTGAAGAACACTATGTATTTTAAGGGAGGATTGTAACTGGGCTATATAAATAGAATAACAGCATATCTGGTCCTTCAACAATGCTAATAAACTCTTTGATATCTTCAGATGGTAGTGATCACCTAGTTCCATAATGATTCCAACATTATCCTGATTAGTTTAGACATGGTTTTAACTCGTTCAGATCCAGCCCCAAAAACTAAGCATTAAAATATATTTTATTTCTGATTTGATGTTACTTTCAGCAACTTGCCATCATTTGCACTGCAGTTATATTATGCAAGCTCAATGTAAATGCAAGGGTTGTGTACTGAGAAACACAATATGAAAAGAAGGCCTGAAGGTTTAGCATGAGTATTCTATAAGTGAGAAACACATAAACCACCACATAGAAAGAAACTATGTGCAATTTCACACCTTCAGGTCCTTTAACACAGTTAGCATCATCCTGTGTGAGCCTGGCTTCCATATCAGCTGAGGGGCTGCAGTTTCCATAGTAATGCTCTAGTGCACAGCCCCCCACTCCCTCTACCACTACTACAAACGGAGTAATGGAGGATGCTGTGAAATATTCTCCAGCATGGCACATTAACCTACTTCCCCACCAGTCCAGGAAGTAATGTGAATATGCAACGGGAGTGAAAAAGAGAAAATAACGGAAGAGAAAGGAGAGAGAGAACATGATGGGGAATTAAAGAGAAAATGAACCCAGAAAAAAATAAAATGGGACACAGGAGAGATGGATGGAGTGGGCAAATATATTAAAAACATCACTCATGAAGGAAAAGAAAATTTATATGAGTAATATAAAGAATAATGTAAGATTGTAACCTGGCTATTTTGTATGTTGATCTTTTAAATGTTGTTAATAAAAGAATGGAGTTGCTGGGTACTAATCATACTGAATTATGTGTTGGATGTTAAATTCTTCTTAATAATTTAAAATAAAAGAGTTTCAGCGTAAATTAGTCTCAGTTCACTCGAGTGTATCAAGCATTAATATTACAATATTAATGTAGGCTGTAAGAATCAGCTTTTAGCCCAAAAAGCAAAATGGGCCATATCCATATGTCTTTGACATTGCTAATAGAGACATTGCTCCAGAGAAACACCAACATTGATCTAACTCAAGGGACATCCCGGCCGCATCCTGATGACATAGTTCCTCTTCTGCCTCTGGGCAGAGAGTCTCTCCGCACTGTGTGGTCCTGATGTGAGGACAAAGGTTTTTTTCCTTTCTGTCATCCTTTCTGCTCCTCTGCACATTTTCAGCCAGTCCAAGTAAATCCAGGAAAAGAAAGATGCAATACTCCAGAAGAAGATGGGCCCCAATGCAGCCCTCTACCTACTAGCCTCCCAAATGAGGCACTCCTTAAGAAAAAAGCTCTCCTTGTGCTGACAAGTTGGAAAGTGTGACATATCGGAGGAAGACGAGGAGAACAAATGAGATGACTCACCGACATGAGTGATGACACACTGCACCCTCTGTAGCAGTTCCTGGGCCGACATCTCATCCTCTTTCAGCCAGCACAGCATCTCAGGGTGTGTGTCACATGCACTCTCATCCCAGTTTCTCTCTCTCTCTCTCTCTCTCTCACTCTCACTCTCACGCGCGCACTCTCCCTGCCTCCCTTTCCACTGCCACGCCTCCTCTCATCACCCTCTCTTCACAAAGCCCATGCTGACACTCCGTAATCCAATTTTTTTTCTCTTTTCTCTCTGGCAGCTCTTCCCTCTCGTTCTTTTTTCTTTGATATTTTTTCTTATGTTATGAGTCTCCCATCCTTCAGTGTACCTTCTTCAAGTCAAAACAAGCACAATCCCTGTGGGTAATGATGATACCACTAACAGCCCTTTAACAAAATATTAATATGAAAACACATAAAAGATATTAATAAAGAAATCTGTTTGGCAGCCAGGAAAAGTAGAAATTATCCAGTCGGTGATCAAAATAAGCAGTGTTAAGAATTAGATTTTGGCCTATAATCATTGTAAAGCTTAGAATACATTGATTATACATACAATGCATTCCATTGTGTTCATATAGAGTTGTAGTCCTCCTGAATTGAAGGTCTAAAGCATTAGTTCCATGTCACGATGATTTAACATTTGTTATGGTAAAGTTGAGCACTCTGAAGGTTAAGCTGCATGCTTACACATACACACACTCACAAGATTGTCCGAAAGGGAGTGAATCCAGATACTCTCTCTGAGATAAAGAACACAGAGAGAGTGTATTCCTTGGATTCCAGGTTAGATAAGATAGAACAGAACTGGAGGTTAGGTCAGAGGCTCAGATAGCCTAGCATCAGGGGGCAGGGAGGCGTTTTCACATGAAGATAGAAGATGGCTGATAGAGGAGATCATGTGACAAGAGGGTGAGACCAGCCTGTGCACCAACAAGGGAGAGCCAAGTCTAAACTGTGGCCCCTCCCCACCATTTACTAACCAATTGCAGCAAGATCATGCTAATAAACAAGAATTTATAAAACTATGTGTAATCCTTTGTTCGGGGTCCTTTCCTAGATGAGCTGAGACCAGATAACTGCATCCAGAGTGGTGGGAGCTTACTGGGACTAGAATCCTCATATATGAGTTTGTGTTTGAATCTTTAATAAATTAGAAGTGAGAACTAGTACTTACATCCTCCAGTTCTTCCAGCACAAGAGTCATCCCTCAGAGCAGACAGTCTGTGTTTAATGAAGAAAATAGATAGGAAATTTGATACTAAGCATTAAAGCCATTGTCATTCATTGAACAATAAAAATAAGTAAATTTAGCTGTACATTAAGTAAGTTTAATTGTAAATTAAAAAACAAAACAACAACTGTTTTGTCAATTATTTAGTCCTTTTCATATTGCTGGGAAATAGATCCACAAAGTTGGAAGAAAATAGAAAATATCCTCACAACAAAAAAACCCCCAAAATTTGGCGTCTTAAAAATATTAAGGACATGCTGCCTCATCGACAATGGTTGCTCCTAAGGTAAAAAAAAATGAGAAGGTGTATTTTTTTGTCCACTGAAGCCTTGTGCACGCTGAAAATAAAGCGCTGTAGCTTTGATGATGTTCTGTTTGCTCTCATAAAGAAGCTGAGTCACATAGAGAGAAAACCAATTGAAGGTTTGCTATATCTGCCTCCAGGGTCGAGGGAGACACAAAGGAAACAGAAGGGAGGGGTGGATGGATGGGGTGAGGGTTAATAGGTCCATGTGAGAAACGCTGGTGCCTTGACTTGGATTCTGTGGACCAGAGTTAAAAAAAAAAGCACTGACTCCTCCTCGAACTAAAACATTTCCTATTCTTATTAGATCTAAAGTATGGGGAAATTCAACATAAAATCATTTTAAATCAAACATTTTTCAGTCACTTGAAAGGTGTCTCTGTTTCACCACTATTAACTGAAACAAAACAAATCAATATAAGCTTTCATCCATAGCCATCATTTATGCATCCACTGCCTCAATTCATTCACGCACTGCCGATCCTTCTCCAAATTTTGATGAAAGCAAACAATGCCATTTGTATGCCGCCATAATCTCCAGGGATCATGGAGATTCCCTGGGAGACGGACATTAGCCAGAGACATCTGCACTCAGCCCCACTCTGACTGCCAATTACCGACCCTACTGGTGGCTTTTAAACAACACAGAGAACACCTGGCAGATAAAGCAGAGGGTAATCCATAAAAGTGAGCTGAATCTTTGTATGCTTTCTCGTATAGGATTTTTGAGAACTGGAAAGTAAGCTTTTTTTGTTTCTTTTTAATCGTAATCATGGCAGAAAGGGTGAAAGAAAAAGCAAGTGGTGATAGACCTGACACAAGCAGGAATCTGATGATGTCTTGAGTTAAATTTTGGACACAATGTACTGTATACGTATGTATGTACGTATGTATGTGTATATACTGTAGATACTGTATGTATAAATACCTGCAGTGTAACAGGGTTAGATATAAATATAAACAAGACAACAATGAACAATATTGCTGCAAGTATGGCTAGTGTATGTGAGTGGAAAATATGTAACAGAAACAAAGGTTGTGATCATTTTCCCGTTGTTGGATTAAAACAGACAAGTATACTCAAGAATGTGCTCCTATAGATGTGCTGTCAAGGGAATCAATTTGATGAATTTAAACAGTGCTGCAGGGAATTAAAGAATAGTGCCATAGTGCAATAAAGAGTGTAGTGTGGCTATTAAAGAGAGGAATACTGCTCTGAAAAAAATTCAGAAGCAATCTAAATCATTACAATTTGGTAGATGATTAAACAAAGAGGTCTCTAGCAGTCAAAACAATTAAAACAACCAAAAGGAATTCCTGCAGACATTTCTTTTTACTATTTATTGCCAAGTGCACAAACACATAATAGAGAAACAGACAACATTATAGGTAACAAAACTCTATGATGTGCATATATAAATGAGCAAAACCTACAAGTTAACATCAAAAGTGATACAAAAAAGAAAATCAACAAATCAAGAGTGAATGATTGAACAAACAATCTAATAACAAGTTATTAGTAAGTACATGAGTTATATGTAAATAAGCAAGAGAGAGAGAGAGGAAACAAATGAACACAAACAGACAGAGAAATGAAAGAGAGAAAAAGTTAGACTGTCAGTGTAATTAACCATAGGACGTTACATGTTAATATTAACAACTTACTTATATAAAAGTATTGACATGCACATCAGTGTGTTGATTTATAATCGTATGCTATATACCTATAGTAACTTATTATTTAACCATCTTTTTCATCCATAAATATTTTAATCTATTCCATGTATATAAACATACATTCTCATATAACTTTTCTATATATCAATTCTATGTAATGTGTACTACCAGAAAAGTCCCTTACTTGTCTATATACTGTATGTTATTAATATCATTCTTCTAATTTTTTTTTCTAAACTTGGTAATGTCTAGACATTCTTGCAGTTCTATATTCAAACTATTTTTGTTTCACTTATCAAAATACAAAAACTTTTCATCATTTTTAGCATTAAGAATATTTCCGTGAAGGTTCTCAGTCATCCAGGTCATCTTGATCTCGGAGTGTTTAGTAGGAAACAACTGGACTTCTTATCTTACAACGTCTTCAAACAAGATAAGAAGTCCAGTTGTTTCCTACTAAACACTCCGAGATCATTAAGAATATTGAAGTTAAATTTACCCCACAAATTATAACCGCCCCTCTCTCTATAAAAATGTTCTTTAAATTGATTGCCAGAAGATTATATTGTTTTTTATGCATTACTTGTACATTTTGAAATTTCACAAATTCATTGAATTTTAAAGTATACAGCACCCACCTCCCATGTTGATTATCCAGGGAATAACTTAAGTGCAACCATTAACTACAGACCCATATTGACTGCAGGTATTAATTTAGAGTTGTAAAGGTAAAATTAAATATATTTCATAGCTTATTTACTCTCCTCATCTCAAGTAACCTTTTTACGTGTTCATGTCTGGAAAATAGTGTGTGTCAGGCTCCGGTGGTGTTAAGTGTCTGTCTGTTAGGGTCTTTCTGTGTTTTGTGTTTAATTTTGAATCTTTGTTTGTATCTTAATCCCCATGTCCTGTCAAGACTTCTCCCTCAGGTGTGTGTGATTGCATCTCCTACCTAATGTGTTTTACCTGTGTCTACCCCTTCCTTGTGTTTTCAAACCCTGTGTCCCTTTCCTCTTGTGCCAGATTGTCTTGTCTTTTCCAGAGAGCAGTTCAGCGTTATCTCCTCATGTTCTTGTTTTGTCCCTTTGCCTGTCCTCTTAACTGTACCTTCGCCTCTTAGTTAGATCTCCCGGTGTCAACCCATTTTCGGATTAATTTTGATTACATCTCATTCAGTGTACAGTGTAGAGCAATGTGTACATCATGCAGTCTGCTGTCTGTGTTAAACTTCGATGTTTGACATGTTACAGTACGATAAGCTCACAGGTAAACCATCGTAGTCAATGACAGCTGCTTTTCACAAAGATGAGTAAGCTCCAAGGTCCTGTCATTGAGCATGCTCAGATGCTCATAAAGCTTCTATGGCATATAAAGGACAGGGACATTATCACCTGTTTTTGGTGAAAGCTGTCTATTTTAAGCTTTCAAATGTATACTGTGGAAAAATTAATAAAAATATTATGACATCCGCTGGTAGTTGAAGACATATGCAGGTGATTCTGGATGGTGGCTCATAGTCAGCAATTTATCGTTGGTTTTGTGCAGACCTACCAGGGATATTACCACCATTTGCTATGTTTAAAAATTACTTAGTCAGTACACAGCAGGTAACATGAACATTCAGCAATATTTTATTTACAATAAAGGCATTCTATTCTATTCTATTATGTTAATGGCTAGGAAGATATATACAGTATTTAAGAATTTAACAAGATGTTAAAAATCAAAGTTATAAAAAAAACAAAAATCTGCTCAATATTACGTTAGAAATCAATCCTCCTCCTCCTCCTCCCTCCTGGGAACTGAATCATTATCGCTTGGTCCTCCATCCAAAGAGCACAAAGCTAGATCTATTTCACGGTATTTCTCCGGACACCTAGGCAGCTGGATTGTCATCACTAAGGAGATAGAAGACACTTCTACCCTAATAAAACAGGCTTCTGCATCTTCTTTATGACAGACAGAAGGTACAGAGGCTAATGGGTTCACCTTGTTGACTGACTCCTCCATTGGGCAGATGCTCATCATCAGTCAATCACTAACATATGTGATATCCAGGAGCAGACACACTCACTAAGTGCTGCTGTGAGTTGGGCCATTGTGATGAGCAGCTGTGGCAGAGCTTGATGGGCAGAGATTCCCTGTTCTCTGATCTGATGAAAATGGAGCAACAGTGAAAGGGTCCACAAAAGCCCTCTTGTCCTCAAAATCAGGAGCTTCTTTTTCTTTGTAGATCTGGATTTGACAACAGATTCATTTTAGTTCATCTAACCTGTACCTTTCTGAGACAGATCATTTATGATTATTTTATTTCACAGAGGAGAAAGTGCCTGATATAGCCACTGTCTCGGTCTTTGACAGATTTGACCCCACCCTGGCTATTTTACCTTGATAATCTTCACCCATTATTTCCTGTATAGCATAGCTACAGTCATGTCTCGCCAACAGAACATGACCTGCATTAGATTGGAGTGATGTCGGTGCAACTGTCCAGATAGATGGTTAACATGGTGACTAAATGTTACATCTGTATTCAGCCTGAGATAGTCATACAATTAACACAACTCGAAAAAACAAAAACCTGAATAATGAATCAAGTCCTAATGTTTGACTATTTGCTTGTCAATTTAAGTGATGAATACTGATGATTTTATGACCTTGTGATGGCTGCATTGAATGCATGGAATTGACATATGTATAACTCATACAACATACCCTATACCTGATCCTTTGTTTAGCACACCGTATACATTTAGAAGATCACATAAAGACAACACATAGATTTAGTTCATTTATATTACTTTAACCTTTATTTGCCATTTGTTTGATACTTTACATTGTATTTAAGTTGAGTGCACGCATCTTGATTTACATTGTAAGGTATCTGATTTGGTTTTTTGCTGTTCACCTCCTAATCTTTCCTCCGTCCTTCTGTTGGTCTGGCCTCACCTGGAGCTGGCTTCCTCTGGCAAACTGACAAAGAGAGCACTAATATGTGTGGTGGTAATATTATGTATTTGTTGATATTAGAATCCTTGTTTCAAAGTAAGCAAGCATCAGTGTTTTTGTTTCAAAATGAGTTAATTATTCTTGTTAAAAACTGATTTGCTAAATAACATGTGTTTTATCTTAATTTGTTAATTACCCTTCAATATTTTTTTGTACCTGGCCAGGTCTATATATATATATATATTGGTTCAGTTGTTCAGTATTTTAGTTTTTAGTTAGATTACAGTTGAGTTGTTTGTTTAAAGGTATTCAGGCCCAATTATGTTTCCTTTTTTAAGCACATTTTTGTACAGCACCTTGGTTTGTTTACCCCTTTTCTCCCCTTCTCTTGGGTAAATAAAACCCTTAATTTTGCACCTTATCCCTAATTGATTTCATAAATAATAAGAAAAATATACCCAATTAATTTATCCAAATGTGATATTTTGCCCATATGGACATTTAGGATTTTGTGTGCGTACTGTAAACATACATACATACTATAGAATATTCTCAAAGGGCCACAACGAGCTTTGTTGCTTTAACAAAATTGTTATGATCATCCTTATTTATTTCTCTTAAGGAACTACCAGAAAATATGTACACAAAATAAAAAAATAGGAAAGATGTCTGACTAAATATCTTGTACAGGTAAACCACACCACTCCATAACACTCATTTTCATTGATCTTCTCTCCAGTCTTGAGTTTTACCATATCTTTTGGCTTTTTCACCCTGTTCCCCTTCTGAAAAAGTGGTTTCTTGGCTCCTCCCTCTCCACAAACACCATTCCTTATCCAGCCTCTTCAGACCATAGAAAGTCAACTTGGCATCCTGATGAAGCTGCCAGATGCTTAGCCAGATTCTTGCTGGACATTCTATGGTCTGTCAAAGGAGAAACTCTCATCAGACTTTAATTATTAAAGTTTTCTTGGCATGTCTTTTTTCTTGTCCTTGACCTCTCTTGCTTCTATTTTCCCCTTGAGAGTGCCTTGTTGGTGTAATTTTTTTGTTTTGTTTGTTTAAAGATGAGTATGTAATTCTCAAAACAAAAACAACCAAATGTCCGTCAAACAATCAATAAAAACATTTTACATACCTTGAGTAACCCTGGTGTCCTACACAAGAGGATTAGTGCAGTAAATTTCTACTTATAGTACAGTAGAAGGCAGCATGCACCTTTAACGTTGGTTCGTAGCCCCCCATCAAATCAAAGGAAGAAGAAGTTGCGCCAGCAACGGAAGGAACGACCCGGCCCAGCATTCACAGCATCTGATTGGAGGGCATGAGATGTCGTCGACGGAAGTGATTTTCTCTGCCAGAGCGGGAAGAGCTTTGCGCAGAGTTGGAACAAGGACCGCACTCTTCGTCAACAGAAGAAGCATAATTGTTAGGTTTAGCCACGCAGTAATATCCACTGAGGGGTGTATAGGTCAAGGTTTGTCTGACAAAAAGTAAGTATGAAATGTGTATCTGCAGAATCAACTGCTAACGATTGGCTAATATGCTAAAACGATCTAATAGTGACCTCACAAGCGCTGGCTAACTTAGCCAGCTAAAAGTCATTACTAGCTATATCCATCGGTAGCTGTACTTTACTCCGTTGAAGCTGCGATTACTTTTGTCTGTAATTGTCACTTTCAAAACTAGTAAGTAAACAAGTAAATTATGTTACAGCAGTAACACAATTTTATCCAGAGTTGAATAACATTGGTTCTGCTTAATGTGGTGCACAAACTAAATGGTTTTCAGCCTTGTTCCTTCTAATAGGGCTGTTCGGTGTCGTTCGCTGACGTTATACTGTTAAATAATCGGTTGCAAATGATGGTTCATGTGTGGCGTTGCTCTTTACTGATGAAGTTGCTAAATGGAATTAGCCAGTCGTGCATAACAGGTTTCATGTTTATAATGTATCCCAATGCAGAGATGTTATGTTTATCGCCATATTGTTATTTGACATTTTTATTGTTTCCTCAGCATCTTGCGTTAGTTTATTCATTTTGCGGAATGAGACTTTATCAGACGTCTGCAATACAAGCCTTTTGCACGTGCAGCAGAGGAGTGTACTATAGAGCAAGTTCAAGTCAGGCTTCGTGTGAGCTGGCTGGACAAATCCTGTTGTTCCAGTTAAAGGTTTACAATATCGCAAAGTTTTATGATTTCATCAGTGTTTCAGTGTATAGATGATATGCTGTAAAAATTGTAAGGTTTTAATATTATCTGGAAAAAAAGAACAAAATGATTTTATTATCAGATGAAAGGAAGGAGATGATTTTCTGCATCACTGAATGCATATGTTACCAGCTCTGCTAGTTTGTATATAACATATTTTCTTCAATTTCAATTTATGTCTCACTGAGAAATATAGTCAGGTATAGAAAAATCAAAGCACAGCACTATCAATAGCCGACTTGAATCTGAAACATTTAACGTCCCCCAGAGCAGGTTTTTTTGTTCATTAGTTACCATGGTGATCTAACCAGCTTCAAACAAAAACCTTCATGACCCTGAAAACTCAACATACCTAGCTAACTCAATCTATTTTTGCAGTACACCACTCAAGGGTATTGTTTATTTTTTAACCCTGTTTGACTGTCCAATATTACAGATAAAGATATTCTGTGGAAGGGAAGCTTTGTGCTCTAACTTTTTGTTGAAATAATATTTGTCTAATGTGTACTTCTGTTTCTGCATCTGTAGGGTTGTTGCTTGGGGCCCAAACAGGACAAGTCATGCAGGCCTTTTTTAAAGGAGCAAGTGGTCAGACTACCAAAACTCAGAGAGAAAAGGCAGGAAATAGTACAGAGAAGAAAGCTAAGGCTGTTCCATGGGTAGAAAAATAGTAAGTGGGAACCATAAATTTGTACTGCACAGTCTGTCTGTTTGATTTTTTTTTAATATATATTTATTTATATTTCCAAGATCAGCTATTTGAATGTTTTATTTAATTTTATTTTTGCAAAATGCAGGAAGACTGTTTTGATAAATTGCAAGAAAACTGCATTCATGTGTGCTTTCATATGTAGCATTGCCTTCACACAAAATTCAGAAAGCAGATTTTCACAAAATTCCTGATACTGGCAGAATCGCAAATTTTATATGATAGTGAAGAAAGAATAATAAAAACCTGCATAAGCTGCATGGCGGTCATCATTATATAGGAAGTGGAGGTCATCCCGTACAGTTTTGTTCTTTGTCTGGCTAGTTGTTAGCAACATAAGATATACCTGCACAGTTTAATCCAATCCAATACAGTTGTTCTGCTATAAATCTACTTTTACAAGGCCTCATATTTACAATTTCTGTTTGCTCTGTTTTAGCATTGAGCTTGTAGAGGTCTTTCTTATATTCTGCCCCATCATGCAAGTAAAATTTCTGAGGAAGCATGCCTTTGAAAGAAATTAATTTCTGAGCAAAATGTTGAGTTCATATTAATAACTGTGCTTATGCAGCAGGCCAAAGTGTGTTGATGAGGTGGCCTTTCAGGAGGAGGTGGTAGCAGTGCTGAAAAAGTCTCTGGGTGGAGCAGATGTAAGTACTGGGCTCTCATGATGCTCTCTGTGCTTCCACCTGCAAGTTTGGATTTTAATTTTGTAGAACAATGTATGTTGTGAACATAGCTGAAATGATACTGCTGACTTTAATTAACCCATTTTCGCACTACATGAGAATCACATTGATCTCAGTCTTAGTTAACCCACACCATGCTAAAGATCTTCAAGTCATATAATGTTTTAAAGCCAGAACCTTGTTCCAGTAATATCTAGAAGGACTTAAAGAGGGCAAACCTCAGCCAAGGACCAACAGTTCCCTTAAAACAAAATTTGTTTAGCTGACCCTTAATCCCCCACGAGCAAGCAAGAACATTCCATGAGTGGCAAGGAAACCTTCCTTTTAAGTAGGCAGAAACCTTGTAGTAGTCCCTGGCTCTAGGTGGACAGCAGTCTGTCTTGACTTGCATTGATAGGGGCAGAAGTCCCTTTTAAACAGCCTATTCGATTCCTCTGTTGTGTCTCACTGTTCTGTGTGTCAAAATTGTAGTAGTAAGGTTACCTCTGAGTGTATCTTAAATGTATCCTGAGTGTGTTCAGACGTATTCTTAGAGCTGTCCACTTGTGATCTCTGTTTTTAAACTTGCTCCTAATTATTCAGGCTTTAACCTGACGAAAGGCCTGTTCAAAGGGGTATTAAGGTTACTGGGCATTATCAGTTTGTTTAACGAGGGCGACTTCCATCACAAGATCCAAAGACAGCGTCATTTTCTCTCTCCCTTGATGGCAGCCATGTGCCTCAAGGAGATGATATTTCTTAGTGAGTGAAAATGACTCACTAAGAAAGTTCCTGTTATGATTTCTGTGTGGTTGCATCATGGATCCTGGTTCCTACCCAGCAGTGAAAGTAAATAATTTATTTGGGTTTTATATATGTTTTCATGTATGGAGAAACCCAAAATGTACATGGTAAACTGATGGATTAATTATACAGCAGTTCTATACAAATCATAATATCCTGAATGTTTTGATCTACAATGCTAGGAAGCGTACCCTTACTGTATTGTGTGGTTTTGTTTTATTATTACAGCTTCCCAATTTGCTCTTCTATGGCCCTCCTGGAACAGGAAAGACCTCCACTATATTAGCAGCTGCCAGAGAACTTTACGGGCAAGTGAACTCTTGCTGGTGTGGGGAGGGGTATTACATATCACATTGTTTAACATACGACATAATTTATAATGGGTTCAGTGCACATTTAAAGCAGAGAAAAAAAAATATTCTTTATATTTTTAATCTGATAAAATACATGATTTTATTAACAAGCGAAACACAAAGTTTTGGAATGTAAATGAACATTTATTGAATACAGTTAAACACTGAGCGCTCAATGTGCATTTTCAAAAGTCTTCAATTTGCTCTAAATGTCCACAGGAAATCAAAAATTGGGCCTTCCCTAGTGTTTGCGGGGCTGTGAAATACTTCCATAAGCAACTAGATATGTGGCCAGCTATTAACATTAATAAATCAAGGACATATAAACAATTAAAGCCCTCAGAGTGGCATTTACTTACTAAATCACAACCATCCCAAATGACAAATCTTATAAATGTTGAAATAACTCATATGTCACCAGTGTTTCCTGTAGAAGAGGTTTGCCATGAGGGTCTACTTGTTAGGCTATTCAGCATAGCGCAAGTCTGGACCTTTTGAATTAATATTCTCCAAATATGAAACTGAATTTGTGAATTCTCTTAAACATTGTTTTTGCAGCTGATTAGGTATAGTAGGAGAGTAGCTGGTAGTTTGTTTTCACAGCTCATATGAAATACTGTATATGTCAACAAGAATAATGACGTGTGTGAATTTACTTTCAGCATGAGGTCAAACAGTTAATTTATTAGGATAGTATAATTTTGGTAGGGATGCTAATTTTCGCACCTTAATGTAATTCCCATTATGGGTTAGCATCATGCTAACAGACTAAGCGCTATTTATTTATACATGTATGAGAATGAATCTGACATCTGTCAGCTGTCTATACATTGCTGAGTTTACTTATTGATTCTTAGCTTAACTATATGTTTAATTTCAGGCCTCAGACTTCAGAAAGTTTTGCTCTACTTGAACTGAGTAGTACTTAATCAACTGATAAGTTTAAATGAAAATTTAATAACTGATTACGACAAAATAGCATTACTGAGCCAGTCAAAGGCAAAAAGATATACATGATAGTAATTTAAGGCCATACCACTCACCCACTAAGATGCAGAGATTAGCTGAACATTTGCACAAACTTCTCCAATATATTTTCCCATTTTTATTTGTTTGTTTTTGTTTTGTTTTCATTTGATCATTCACGAGGTTTCTGTTAATAGATTCCCATCTCAAATCATGTCCTTTTCTTCTGTTCCTCCAAAGTCCTGAGCTGTACAGACAAAGGGTGCTGGAGCTCAATGCCTCTGATGAAAGAGGGATCCAGGTCGTCAGAGAGAAGGTCAAGAACTTTGCTCAGCTCACCGTGGCTGGGACTCGCCCAGAGTAAGTTACACTGATGGACAGCACATGTATTCCCAAAATTAGACACTAAGACTAATTTAAAATATAAATTCAACCATTATCCACTCCTCGAAGAATGGAAAGGCAGTCTTTCCTGGTGACATACCAGTAGAGGTAAGGAAGTGTCTAGGAGAGAGGACAGTAGAGTTTTTGACAAACCTGTTCAGCATGATCTTGGACAGTAAGAAAATGCCTGAGGAATGAAGGAAAAGTGTACTCGTGGCAATTTGTAAGAGTAAGGGTGATGTGCAGAGTTTGAGCAACTACAGAGGGATAAAGCTCATGAGCCACACAATGAAGATTCAGGAAAGAGTTGTGGAAGCAAGGCTAAGACAAGTGATGACTTGTGAGCAGCAGTATGGTTTCATGCCAAGAGAGAGCACTACAGATGCCATGTTTGCTTTGAGAATGTTGATGGAGAAGTAGAGTGAAGGTCAGAAAGAGTTGCATTGTGTCTGTGGATCTAGAGATAGCCTATGATAGGGTGCTGAGAGAGGAACTGTGGTTCTGTATGAGGGAGTCTGGAGTGGCAGACAAGTATGTTAGACTGGTGCAGGATATGAGAGCAGTATGACGGTGGTGAGGTGCGCTGTAGGAATGACGGATGGCTTCAAGGTGGAGGTGGGACTACATCAAGGACATGACATTGTGATCTGTAGTTAGGGCAGGGAGCAAGTGGGAGAAAACCTGGAGAAGTTGATGTATGCGCCTGAAAGAAGAGGAATGAAAGTCAGTCATAGCAAGACAGAATACGTGTGTGAATGAAAGGGAGGCGAGTGGAACGATGAGGTTACAGGGAGTAAAGGTGGCTGGGGCGGTTGTGGCGGCTGTGGCTCAGATGGTAGAGCGGTTGTCCAGTGATCGAAAGGTTCTACCCTGCAGTTAACATGTCGAAGTGTCCTTGAGCAAGACACTTAACCCCAAATTGCTCCTAATGCTGAGCCATTAGTGTGTGAATGGTTAACGCTCCTAATGGGCAGGTGGTACCTTGCGAAGGTATTCATACACTGCCACCAGTGTATGAATGTGTGTGTGAATGGGTGAATGCAAAACCTGTTGTGTAAAAGTGCTTTGAGTGGTCAAAAATTTCTAGAAAAGCGCTATATAAATGCAGGACATTTACCCTTCACATTTAGGTGGAAAAGGTACATTACTGTAAGTACTTGGGTCAGCTATTCAGAACAATGGGAAGTTTGGAAAAGAGGTGAAGAAGCGATTGCAGGTAGGGTGGAGTAGGTGGAGAAAAGTGTCAGGAGTTATCTGTGACTAAAGAGTAGCAGCAAAATTGAAAGGAAAGGTTTACAAAATGATAGTGAGAGCAGCAATGCTGTTTGGTTTTTACACTGACCAAAAGACAGGAGGCAGAGCTCAAGTTCTTTGAATGTGTAAGTGAATACATCAGTAGAAAGCCGAGTTTCACCTTTTTTAAAGAAAATTTTATTCAAGCTTCATTCATTTAGATTCTATCAACATTTGAAAGTTGGTCATTTTCATCAACAAAGCAACATATTAAAAAAACTGAGAAATTTATTTTGTCAGAGGTTTTCAAGCAGAAAATTGTGCCCATAGTTTAACAGTGAAAAGATGGAACGTCAGTAAATCTCCTTATGATGGGGACAGAGTAAACTACTGTGGGAACCTTTAAACATTAACAGTTTCAGAATCATGTCTTTAGTAAAATAGAAACACAATTTATATTTGCTGTGTTTGGCCTTATTTGTAGCGGCAAGGCATGTCCTCCTTTTAAGATCATTATCCTGGATGAGGCAGACTCCATGACACCGCCAGCACAGGCTGCTCTTAGACGGACCATGGAGAAGGAGTCTCGCACCACCCGCTTCTGCCTCATCTGTAACTACATCAGCAGGTCAGCTCATTTACTGCTCTCAGCAACAGGCAATACACTCACACTGTGTGTGGCTCATGTTGACCCTGCTGTCTGTGTGTGTATGTGTGTCTGCCTGTTCTTCAGGATTATTGAGCCTTTGACCTCCAGGTGTTCCAAATTTCGCTTCAAGCCTCTAGCCAATCAAGTCCAAGAAGAGCGCCTGCTGGATATCTGTGAGAAAGAGAACCTTAAGTACACCAAAGAGGTAAAGGAGAAGAAACACATCTGTGTGTAGTTTGTACTGGTAAGAACATTTGGGACGTTCACTTTCAGCAATGGTTTGATTGATTTGGTTCAAGCTAAGAAGTCAAAACAAAACACCCCTAATCGTTAATAGTGGTGTTAATCTTTGACAAGCTTGCGATAAGCTTGCTTGCTTGACACTATTTTCAGTCTTGCTCAAGTGTGCTGTGTTCCAAACCATTTACTTTAGTACAGTGTAATCAGTAGTGGAAAGTAACTAAGTGCATGTAATGAAGTACTGCACTTTAAGATCAGTAGGACTGTGTATTGGCAAGATTGTCACGATACAATATATGATGTTTCAATACATATCACAATGAATGGAAATACTCACCTTTTTTTTTTGATTACTGAAAAAATAAGAATTAAGCTAAAAATTAACATGCTGTGTAGCACCGGGATAGTTTACTATATACAGTACATCACATTACACTAATAATTCAAAGTACAAATTGTGCAAAAATTCCTTAAATCATACTTTTCATTACAAAGTCTTTAACAACATACAAGTTACTTGCATAGCACAGATACTGAAAAGTGAAGACACAGAACTGGACATACTTGCTACAAATGTTTATTACTATGTTACTCAACACATTTAACTGAAATCTAGATGTCGTAATCATCACTTGAAAAACAAGTGCATAATGTCAAGAAACTCCATAAAATCTAAATAATCAGTATGCTATAAATAAACTGTTAAAAATAATATGTTGTATCAGTCCAACTCAAATGTTGCTTCCTCAAGAAAGCTCATTTACAAAAAATAATCTTTGCAGGTTCTATGAATCAAGACTTGGATATATGTAATTATTTACATTAAGCTGTGGTTTGCACCAATGATTAGTACTGACACGCATCACCATGAAGGCAGGATGTAAAGTGATGGCATGGATTGCAAAATGGAGATGCACAGCAAAAATCAGAAAAAAAACAGGAGATAGAGGCCATAGGAAGCACCATAATCGACCAGGTATCAATTATTTTAGTAACTGAGTAGTCTACTGATTATTCTGACAATTGACTGAGTAATGGGATAAAAAAAATACATTAAAAATCAATGATACATAGAGAAAAGAGAGAATATTCTAAGACACTTAACAATAAATTGTTCATTGATTGCAGGGAATAGGGTGAGTAGGTGTACAGAAACCTTTCAACACAGCAAAAAATATACATTACCCAGTTCTTAACTGTAAATACATTTACATAAGGCAGTTATGAACAGACAGTAGCTGGGGAAAAAAAGGATATAAGCCAGTTATCAAGTAGCAGACTTTTCAGAATTTTAGAACCAAAATCATCATGACGTATTTAGTTATTGATACAGGACGGTTATTTACTAGTTGTTACATTTGTTGCTGTTGCTGTGTTAAATGGCAGTGCCTAGTCTCAGGTCTCATTATGATTAGGCTGTGGATTTGTCACATTGAAACATGTTACCTGCTAAGCTGACTTGGTCTATTTTCAGATTTGGTTGCTATTGATTTTGGTTTCTGATGTATTTTGCATGAGCAGAGATGAGGTTTGGTGGTACTATCCAGTAAGGCTGGGAGATATTGACAAATTCTTCTATCACAATATGGATAATTTCATATCACAGTAGTGATGTTTTCTGTAAATTTTTTGAAAAACCAACCCCCCTTTGATATTCACCCTAAGCTCTGGCTGTTAGTTATAAACAATTGTTGACTGTATATGTTGACAAAGGTATAAAAATAACCTTTATTAATTCTTTTAACAATAATAAAATTAGGAAAATTAGGAAAAATTAAGAAAAACGGTGCTAAACTTATAAAACATTTAGTTTGCAGGTCCTCATGGATGTTCCAGAGCTGCAAAAGACACTGAGCTGTCAGAGATTGTATTACTCACCAGGAGAACAGGACATTCTGCTTGTTAAAATCAGTCCATTTGAAATCCTGTTAAGAAATGTTTTGATACATCTTTACCAGCAGTCTCTTTAAAGCAGCTGCATAACAACTCACACAAAAATAACTGAAACCTGAGGAATGGTTTTTAGTATTAAAGTCTGTCAGCTACTTTCTGTGCACAATCAAGATATGACAACTGTGGGTGTGTCCATCCAGAGTATAGCATCATTGGTGAGGGTGTCTGAAGGAGACCTGCGGAAAGCCATCACCTTCCTCCAGTGTGCTGCTCGCCTCAGCGTAGACAAGGAAATCACAGAGCGCACCATCATCGAAATAGCAGGGGTGAGACATACTGTTTGATCACAATGTAACTGTAATTGTAATGTCCTGGAAACATTAAACACAGTTTTGTTATCTTCTAGTTTTGTGACTCTGTCAGTGTGATCTCTAATAGGTCATCCCTCCCAAGATGATTGACAGTTTGCTCCAGATCTGTTTCCATGGAACATTTGAGAAGCTAGAGGTTGCAGTCAGGGTATGTATTCTCACATGTCAGTGAGTTTGTCTGTGTTTCTGCCCTAAGTTTAGACAGCTTTGTTTTGTATAGCATACTCTTTGTCTTTTGTCTGTTAAAAGAACTTCAAGCTGTAACACTTGATGTTAAAATGAATTTGGGGAAAAAGGCCATATTCATCAATGATGTTGCCCTCATGTTAACATACAAACAGCATGTGTTGCAATGGCTTTCCCCTTCTGGTATCACATTGACACATACTGAATATCTCTTCTGTCAGAACATGGTGCATGAAGGTTATGCAGCCACACAGATCCTGTGTCAGCTCCATGAATCTATTATAGAGCAAGACCTGAGTGACAGGCAGAAGTCAGCTATCACTGAGAAGATGGCGGTAAGTGATTCTTGTGGAGGTCCATAAGTTCATCATAGGAACATTGGAAAAATCATTGTAACTCCCCAGCAATTGTGTGTTTTATAGTGACTATGCTATGCCATAGTGATGTTACAATACACTTAAACCACGGTGCAAAAGAAACAGGAGAAAATTTTTGACTGATGAAGTTAATAATTTTTCAAAAGTTGGTATTTCTCATCTTTTCTTGATCAATCTAAAGAATACCTTTTCATTTTTGATGTAGGTAGATTATGAACTATGAAAATAAATTCACAATTCCTCTTCTTTTTAAAAATGAAACTGAAAACATAGTTATGCATATATGTATGTATGACATAAATATATCCTCTCTGGTTCAGGTTGTAGGAAAGTGCCTGGCAGATGGTGCAGATGAGTACCTGCAGATTTTGAGTTTGTGTTCAGTCATCATGCAGCAGGCCTCCCAGAACAGCTAAAACTCAACAAAGCAGCAACCCATCCCAGGGCTCACACCTTTAACTCCTTTCAGGGACGAGTTTTGTTCTATTTTGCATTCACTGAGAGTTTGATTTTTGGACAGCCCCCGGCTGATACCATGACAGACTGTCAGACTAATGTTGTCATGATGTTTCTCTTTGTATTTAATCAGAAACAGTGTCCCTGTACTCTTGGATAAGCACTTCATTACATAAAACACAAGTTTCAAAATCTGTTACACTTAATTCTCTTTTTCTACTATCTGCTATAACTACTTACAAATAGACCTTTGACAAATTTTTGCATTTAGGAAAATAAATAATTTTTGATAGCTTCTCAGTGGTTGTTTCCTTGAAATGATTGCACATGATGAGGGAAACCACAGGAGTAGGTGCTTTTCTGGTGTTGAACTCTCCTGAACTCAGCAACTGAGAAGAAAAATGACAGTGACTCTTCAGTTGTTGACATACACGGTCCACACCATAAGAAAATATTATATAATACTCATTGCTGCAAGACAGGAACATTTCCTTTGTGTCACACAAGCATAAGAAAGTGTACATCCAACTCGAAATTACAGCTTCACACATGTTACTCTGCCCTTTAACACTCATATCTGTCTCCTAAAACAATTTAGTATTAATTAGCACTTCCACAAGGGGGCAGGATAGCAGTGCTCTGTTTTGAAAATGTATGCTGGTAAAAGCCATTCAGCCATTCAAAAGATAATTCTTTTTTTCAGGTTTTAAATTTAATTTATTGTAAACAACTGTTCTTCTGAATAAGTTTGCTGTGCACTAATTAAATGTGACAAAGCAGAACAGCTGACTATTCTGAGGTGAAAAACTTCATGACGATAACTACAGCTATTTGTAAGCTGAAAATATTTTGATTTTTAGGTCTTTCTGCCTTCAATTTTGTCTTCAGTAACTGAAAAGTTGCTTTTTAGGTTGTGATCAGGTGATTGACTTTACCTGTGAAGAATATCTTTGCTTTGAGAAGATTTTGCTTTCGCACTGTGTTTCGGGTCATTATGCATCTGCACTGTAAATTGCCGCCCTATGCAACAGTTCTTTCACTCTCTTTAACAGCTCTAAAATTCAATGTTGAATTCTCAGGCCCCATACCATATCTCCACCAGTGTGACATTGAGATTTTCATCTGCATTTATGCACTTCCCTCTTGACTCCAGAAATGGTCCAACAACAGCTTTGAATACATTCAAATCTTTGCTGGTTGTGAGATGTGTTTTACATTCTTGATGGTCAAACGCCCAAGTTAAGTAGGGGTCAATGCTCTCTACAAACATTATGGTTTTTCTGCCATTATGGCATCACACCTCACCTGCAAGAAGGACTCCTGTTGATCCTAGTAACAGAGTCCCTCTCTGGAAACTCAAAACGCACCATTGGAGTGAATGTTAATCTGCTCTCTGTCAAGCTGGTTGCTTCACATCCTGCTCCATCTCCCTCAACAAACACAGCAGTATTTGTGTTGTTAAATGTTAGATCACTGGCAAGTAAGTCACTTCCCTGTCATGATTTCACAGAATCACAAAAGTTAAAATTCCTAATGCTCACTGAGACATGGTTTAGTTTATTTTCAACAGCCAAGAGTGCCAGATTTTTGAGGTGGAATAGCTGTGTTTCACTGACAGAATTTTAAATGATCCACGTACCCACTTGCATCTTTGAACAATTGGAAGAAGTTTTTATACAAATCATGCATTCTTTTAATCTGGTTCAGTCAATTGTCTGCTGGTCTTTCTTGATCTCTCAATGGTCTCTGATCTCTAGCGTTTTCCGTGTTTGACAACAAAGGTATTGGTCTGAGGCCCCTTGTTCTCATCTTCTGCTCTTACACTGCCTGCTTACAGTCTGTCTCTGCTCACATTTTTGATACAACCTCTATTCAGATTTAAAAAAGGGCTTCACAATTGCACATACTCATAGCAATAGTCAAGCATCAAACTTATCCATGGGAGAGCTATTTATCATGTTCAATGGTAAGTTTAAAACCATACTTGACTCAATAGCTCCTGTTATATCAACTCAACTTCCACTACATCCCGGCTAAATAATACCACCAAAGAGTTACAATGGAAATGCAGACAGGGTGAACAGAAAAAAAAGACAGACTGAAGAAATCATAGAGACTTTGAAAGACCTTGTGTCTTATAAAAAGTAGTAAACAAAGTAAGGTCCTCCTATTTCTCCAACATTATCATAGTCATAACCTGAGAACTCCCTCCAGAACTATTGACTGCTGACATAAAATATCTATGTGGTCAAAGTCTCACAGGACTTTGAAAAATCACAATGGCTAAGTTAAAGCCTACAGCAAACCATTCTAATGTGATTCCTGGCAAAAATCTAAACAAGGTTTTTAACAGGGTGAGTCCCATTAAAGACCAGTGAAGAAGGCTATGTAGATCACCTTCTCTCTTGCCTGACTAAAATTAAGAGATGGATGTCCAAAACTATTTTTCATCTGATTGAAAACAAATAATAAATAATCATCTTTGGTCTCCATTACTCACAAAAACCAATCTATCAATCCATCCATCAACTTCTGCTTATCTGGGATTGGGTAACAGTGGCAGCAAGCTGAGTCAGGGTACTCCCAGGGACATCCCTCTCCCTAGGGACACTTTCCAGCTCCTCCACCGAAGGTGTTCCCAGGCCAGACAGGATATACAATCCTTTCAGGGAGTTCTGGGTCTACCATGGTTACTCTTTCCTGTTGTGTGTGCCTAGAACACTTCCAAATGGTAGCCTAACCAAATGCCTAAACCACCTTAGTTGGTTCCCTTCAACATGGAGGAGAAGTGGTTCTACTCTAAGCTCCCCCCAGATGATGGAGCTCCTGACACTATCTCTAAGGCTGACCCCAGCCACCTCCTAAGGAAACTCTTTGCATGCAGAATTGTGAGATTAAGACTAAAATCTCCTCCTAAAACATATTTTTTTCAAGAAAACCTTTAATTGACTTTAGCACACCTTTTTTTTTTTTTAAACTCCTGCCCAAACATTTTTTATCATCATTGTTATAGAACTATTACAATTGTCTTTGTTGTTGTTATTTTTATTTTAAATGTTTTCTCTGTAATACATATGGGCTGCCCTGCATGCCCATGTAAATTGCACAGAATTTTCCAACTTTGTTTTGAAATGTGCTCTATAATGCTAATGAAGTTGTTAACCCACACAAATACTTCAATGCAGAGATCACCCAAGGACTTGCCTGATTGGTCTCTGCGTATAGACAGCAAGACCACAAAGCATCTTGTCCCCCTTTCCTCTTTCTCTTTCCCATGGGGGCCTTCAACAGTCCTGGAGCTAAAGAGCTCCAGCGGTTCTCCCATATGTGGCCTACAACATCTCCAAGCAGCCACAAGGACCTGCTAACGTTTAAACAAGCTTAACTTAATCCAGCAGATACAGCAGAACCTTCAGGCTAACCTTGTAAGGAACAGGAGTTACAGAAAGATGGCACAGTACAGCTAATTTTGCAAGGAAATTGTACTGTATGAGCTGTAGTTTGTAGGTTGCCACCATTTTTGCGATGTGTTCCAATGGAACTTGTGGCCGGCAATGGCACATCAAGGAGTCTGTCATGGGGAATTTTTGACATGGGGTTGGTGTGTCTCAGCACTGAGCCCAGCCCCCTACCAAAGTAACACTTTGCCTGACTCTCACCTGGCAGTCCACAATTTTGCCTGCAGTCAATAAGTTTGAGAGGAACAAGGACTCAGGCTACAGACTTGTAAGAGTTGCACTCCTGCTCTGCCTCTGAGTGCCTCCCTGTAAGAAAAGCTGTACAAGTGATTGGGGATCAGTGTACTAGTAAATCTTTCTAGTGTGTAGATTAATTACATGTGCTTACAATTTTAATTGACCACATTTACACTGCAGATGACACGGCAGTCTTTTTATTGTTATTTTTAATCTGATACATCACATGTAATCTCACAAACTTGCAACAAATGGTTTGTAAACAGCAGCCCCAGCAGTGGGCAACATGGAGGCTAGCAATGATGCTATAGTGGTTACCTTTTTTTTTTTTTTTACTTCAGTGAATTTTTCAAACCCAACGTGAATAACTTTTGAAAACAACTGATAGACTCTTTAAAGTTCTTCACTATTTGCACACCACCATCTGAATCTTGAATGCATGGCATAGAGGTGCACCGGAAATGTGTTGCATATTGTCCTCTACAGTCTGGACCAATGTTTATATTAAATCCAAGCCCATAAGTACCTGTGTCCACTACAGAGTTAATTGACCAAGGACTGTATCCTGCAAATTTACAGTCACATTGCAATGAAAAGCCAGACCTTGCAGGTGTTAGTGGGATTTTTTGCCAGTGTGAAAGGGGTTTGACACACACACCTATTGTATATAAATGTATATACTTGTTTATATTCTAGTTTAAGCATTGTATGTTTTCTAATTTGTTCTTGTTGAATAAATACTTTGGATGTACATGCTGTGTCTTTTATGTCACATAAGTGAATTTTGCTAGCACAGGTCAGGTACTGACACTCCCACTTCTATGGAGGCAGGACAAAGAGGAAACAGATTATTGATGGAGAGCTTGGTACATCACCAGCATTTTGACATAACTTATTTTCACCCTGAATGATATGTGAAATGCACAGTTAAGAAATGGAAAGAGTCCTGCATCTGTGTGGCATGGGTTTTGCCATGGCCCCACCCCCTTAAAGAGACTATCAGCAAGTCCTAAGTCTATTCATTCTAACAGGATATTTGGCCATAGTCTATAACTGCAGTTATAATCACCAAAGTAAGCAATGGAATATCTAGTAAGTCCACCTTGGTGCTTTCACTGCAACAGAGTGATACATCCTGAGTTGGAAAAACAGTGTGTCACTGCCTTTTTGTTAGAAAGCAAAGGTCATCAAGTCGTCACACAAGCTTATTGTCATAGGAACCACCATGTGTGGGGCCCACACTCAAGGCAAGGCCTGGGCACACAGAGGCTGTGTCCAAAATCACTCCCTAATCCCTATATAGAGTTATAGGGTTATATGCAGAGCACTCCATAGTGAGCTCACGGGCAAAATGAAAAAAAAAGAGAAACACTTTCGACACTACTTTATTGGTCGTTCATTTTTTCTGTGACTGTTAATGACATCATTGCAGTGACACAAAACTTATCAACATTTGGCTGGACTGTGGACCTCCAACAATAAGTGCCAACATGCATTTATGCATACTGTTATATGTATGTATAAAGAATACATATACTCAGTGTGACTTCCCAAATGAAAAAATTCAAAAAATAACCGTATGGACATGAATGTTCATTTGTAGACCATGACAGCATCCAGTAAATGGCATGGCCTTTTGGTGTACAATAATAATGGTAATAGTTACTATTATTATTTTTGTTGTTATTGCTGAAATATACAAACCATAAAATACAAGCCATGATGTCCTTAAAGAGGTGAGCATTTTGATAATTGAATGGTTTTAATAGGAGACAAAATGTAGACGGAGAAGCTGGCCAAAAATGTACAGAAGGGGAGAATATATTATTAAGTATTATATATAATATCATATACTAATTATAGTAATAATAATTGCTGCTGTTGTTATTATGATGTCTAACTTAGCCAAAGTTAAGGTATATCTGCAAATTTGTAATATAAAAAGCAGATTTAAAAAGGCGGAAGACAGGCCACCGCAGCGCGCAAAGAAGTCTCCATGGCGACGCTAGGAGGGGTGGTGTTACACCCACCGGAAACATTCTCTGCAGTGCCAGCAGAAAATGAAAAGGAAGCAAACCTGACATCTTTTCATGGGCGTTATTAATCATCTCTCGTGCTCAACCTACATGTGTTGTATGTTACAATCGCTCGAGAGCAGCGTGGGGACACCCGGTGGCATGTCTGGACTTCCATGTGCGGGCTTTGATGAAGTAGCGCATCCACTGTCTTGGAAACATCGCACCGGCCGGGAGTAGACTCTATGGGAGAAGGCAGAGCGGCCCTGCCCCCTTTAATCAACGGGCTCTTTACTTCAATGACTAACATTTACTTAATGACTAGCGATAAAAGCCTCGCTGGCGGCACCGCAACGATGGAAAGCTACCATGAGTATCCTTAAGCGGAGTTAGCTTTGAGGTCTTGGACCGTAGTAAAAAAGTACTTTCAGTATGCTCGGCCGGTGGTCCTCCGTGAGGCTCTCAGTTGCCTGATATTACCGTTACGGGCCTGCTTTTTCCATCTGGAAATTTCTTGGCAGGGGAAAGCAGGCCAGCTAGCGCTAGCCTTTCCGCGCTGCATCTCTGGGCTTTGACGGTGCAGGTTTTTCCATGACCACACCACTGACACTATTGTCCACCAATACGAGGACCTTCTAACTTCAAAGCGTATTTTATGGGATTAATTCCGGCGAAAGAGAAACCAGCCTAAGCCAAAATGGTGAACTGGAGGCGGCTGCTGCGAATGTCCAACCGATCATTTTTGGCCTTTATATTCTTCTTCTCCATGTCCACCACTTGTCTCTACTTCATTTATGTGGCACCTGGAATAGGTTAGTCAACAGAGGTTTGCACAAATCCCTTTACGAGGAAATGGTTAATGTGATTAGGCCAGGATTATCTTCTGCAGACCAACACTCCCGCTGTTTTCACAGCTATGTTATCGCTGCAGCACTCGGCTAACGGGCTAACTAGCCCATCGTTTAAAGGTCCGCCCCTGGCGTGACCAGCTAATCCCCGTTTTATTAGGAAATATTCACTAAATATTTTGTGTTCAATTTATGGAATGTGCTTTAGCTGAAAGTGTTGGGTGGTGTTGTGAACGAATGAGCCATGAACATCATTGCTAATGTTGATTTCAGGGGTTCCACACAGCAGGGTTATGGCAGTCCAGCATCATGTACTGGGTTTCCAAAGTTTACCAGTATTCACAATCGTCATATCTGCCCACTACTTAAGTATCCACTTAAATTATTTCATTAATTGCATAGCTATGCCCCATACATTGTTCTTGTTGTTGAAAGAGTTACCAAAACAATATTTAGTTATTGAATACCTGTCTCTAGAATGCAGCATATACACCAGCTGAATTTAAGTAAACTCCATAAGGTATGATGGATAAGAGAGCTCAATGCACTGCAATTTAAGAAAACAATGCAAATAGACAAAACAATCGCTAAGTAAGAAAACATCTTCAATTTGAAAACTCGAGCACTGCTAACACAACACAACCAAATAGAGAAATGCTGCAAGTAACATATGGAGTCATAGCAGCGATAGTAAGTTATTAAAGTGAAAATTGAAAAAGAAACCTGAAATTATAAAGGAAGGCACTGAAATGTAAAATGCAGGTACTACCAATCTTCCATTCACATCATATTTTAATATGTTTTTTGTTTTGGGTTTTTTTGCATTATTTGTTTTCCAATATAATTCATGTCCGGCTTTTTCAGTGACCTTTTTCTTGTGCACATGTCAGAATTTTTTCACCTCTTGGTTTAGTTTCAATTTATGATCACTGTTTTGGCATGGATATTAAGGATTACGGGCGGGGCAATGAGGGCAACAATTGCATACCAAGGAGGGGCTTTCTGCATCTACCGGAATACTTGTGCAAAGCGTGTTGGACTGGTGACCAAACACAATTGTGTGCTGCACCAGAGCGGATTAAAGTAAACTTTTAACAGATGCTATGTTTTTTTCACAAAGGTGTGTTGGAACAAATGTGAACATTTGATAATTTGAAGACATAGTGTACTGGAATTGTCGGTTAGTGTTAGTAAGCAGACTGTTCAAAGTTGGCACCACCTCCACTGCCCAATGACACCAGGAGTGCACATTTGCAAAAATTGTTTGAAAGTAGACCTTAGCGTGTGTGCAAGGCACACAGCAAACTACATTATTCTAGGGACATTATGTTCATTATAGCAGTGCCAATTATTTAGCAAGCTAGTTAGGCTAGTACCCGTCCAACTTAGAACAGGCCGACTTTTCATTGCTCTCCATCCCCATATTCTTTCCTTCAGTGCTTGCCGGTGCATGAAAAACAACCCCAAATTCACAGTTTTGGCGACTTTTTTCGGCTAGGAGTTAAGCCTCACTATGTTTTTTTCTGCGCTGTTCCTGACATTACGATGCTTTCTGATACCTACCAGGTTCTGACCAATTTATGATGGCCTGCCCTCTGTGCGCTGTTAGTGACTGGGGGCAACACACACTCCGGCTAATGGCTGCCTCCCAGAAAAGTCCTGAACAGAGGACCATAAAGTGGAAATGAGAAAACACAGGCAGAGAGCAGCATCTCTGCAAATAACAATACCACAACCACGCACCTCTACTGAGTCATTTGAGAGGGATTACTTTCGTGCACTTAATACATTAATTTTATTAAGAGTATCTAGCTGCTGTATCATGACGTATTTCCTAATGGAACAGGAAGGAACCAATCCCACGATAGAAGAAGCGACAGAATGTTGGGATGACTCTGGTTAGCTAGGTATCTACAGCAATGGTTGTAGCTTCGCTAAAATCTGCAGAACTCTGTTAAACACTGACGATTAATTGGGAGCTGGATAACATGACATTATTGGTTGAAATTGGTTAGTACGCGTTGATTTGATTTTAAGTGATGGGGTTTAACCAGAAGAAAATAATATCAGATTTTACTTCAAAAATACAAGGAAATGTGTTTTTTTCATTTTCTTGGTGTATATTGTTCAGAAGGCAACAGTATGATCAAAGATGTGATCTAAGTGGGTTAAAATTAGTTTTTCATTTCAGGTGGACTTGAAGGAAAATCCTGCATATTATACCAACAGGGTTCAGTCGGTTTTTAGATATACTGTATTATTCCTATCTTGTGGCCTTTTAGGCTCTAAAATCTCACAAAATACATCTTTTTTTGAAAAATATTCCAGTATGGAGTTTGGTCACTATGACTGAACTAGATGTATTCTACATTATTATATTCATTGCTGTGGTAGTCCAATAAAATCATCAGGTATTACTTTGGAATAAATCTACATGAATTCCTTAGTCTTTTGTAAGAGTGCACTGCCAGTTACAGGAAGTAGAGAAAGGTAGAACAAACACTGTACACTGGAGAAACATTTTGATTATATAGTGTCTTTGAAGTTACTTAGTCTCCATTTTGCCAGACACTTACACAATAGTATTGTGACAGTTGTTAGTAACCAAAAATATAATCGATATCTAACGTTTTGACTTGAATCATGCCATTGCATTGTATAGTCTTGTCGAGCTAAATGATCCTAGTGACTGAACTCATTTTCAAAATATGATGTATTTTGTGAAATTGTAGAGTCTGAAAGGGAAACAGGACTAAAGCTGAAAAACGGAATTGTCCTTTAATGTAACAAGAGCTAAACAGGCCATTATCTGTTGGCATTATAAATCTGCCATTTCTGTCATTAACACCTCTCAACCTGAAGTTAGGTTACTGCTCACTTTTTGCTTTTGCCTTTACCAAACAGGCAAAATGTAAAAGCTTACTCTAACCCAGTCTGGTTCCATCCATCCATCCATCTTCTACCGCTTATCCCGTTAGGGGTCGCGGGGGGCCTTGAGCCTATCTCAGCATTGTGTGTGACAAACCAAAGACAGATGTATGTGTGATCTGGGAGTTCAAGGTAAATCTCGTGGAAGTTGGACCTAGTTTGGATCTCCTGCAAGGCTTAACAAACAGCAGCAGATTTGGGGAGACGCTTCCCCTTGACACAAACTATCTTTGGCATGGCTGAAAACAAAAATGACAGTCGTGACAAAGACAGCAGCATGGGAGGAGGACATTTCAGTGTATCATCATGAAAGTATATGATTTCCTGATGAATTGTCATTTTGTTGATTGGACTTTTTGATTTTTTAACACGCAAGTTACATATTGCACAAAGACCATACACAAATTAACACTAGAAACTGTGCTTAACACAAAAGTTATATCAAGGTTACGCATTCCTGTTTCATTCATGTAAGATAAAATAGTAGCAGTACAACTGGCCTTATTAAACAATGAGCATTTTCCACAAACAACACTCACAATCTTCCACATAGGAGAAGAATTCCTGTTTGTCCTTTGCAGGTGTCACGTGCCGAGTCTGTGTTGTTTAGCTCACTCATTGTGATCGCAGCGCTTTCTCTGCGACCAATCAGGAGGAGGAAAAGGAAACAGCTGAATTGTGGTTTTCCTCAGCTGGAGTGTCACAGAGTTGCCATTAATGGCAGAGCACAGGTTGCTGCTACAATCCTGACCGAGTGTCTGAACAACATTCCTATGACTGCCTGGCGTATAAATATGACAAAAGGATATTTACATCCTTTGTTGTTGAACTGCAAATAGGGACACTTGTTATAAGCATGATTCCCTGTTTTAGTTTGGTTTGTGGGAATCTCTGGAAAAACCCAGTGTAGGCTCTTGAGTTGACTCTTAAGGTTGTGGGAAAAACAAACTTAGTCATTACCAAGTGGATTGATCTGCTGAGACTTTTTCTAACAGCATTAGGAGGAGGGTTTATTGACCAACTAATCGGCTGTCAGCTTTTTTATGCCCAAAACATTTTTGTAATTTAAAAATCAACTATTGTTCAGTCCCTACAAAAATGCCACCTGGTGGCCATGGAAGCATGGCAGGAGGCACATCAGGATGTCATAATAAAAGTGCAGGATCTAATATATATATATATATGTGTGGGGGGGGGTGTATGTATATCCCCTGGAAATGCAGGTATAAAATGGCTGTATTTTTATGCCATTGCTATACTTTTTGTAAAACCTCTTTAATTAAAGCTTAAAGCCTGCACTTTGATAACATCTTGATTGTTTTATGTTGTTTTATTTCAAATCCACTGTGGTAATGTATATGCAAAATGATAAAAACTATTTCATTGTCTAAATACTCATGGGCCTGACTGTATTTTAGTAAGACTGTATCACTTTGTCATTTCCCCTAGAGAGCTAGGTAAAACGGAAAAGCACGAAGAAGGTACAGTACATGTTAACAATATCAGACGATATTTAAAAAAAAAAAAAAAAATTTTAAAAAAGATTTTAAAGACCATGCAGACAAAAATGCTGAAGGTGATTTGTAATTATTAAATTTCAGTAAAGGTTTCTGTTTCATTGCACTTGTGTCATTTAAGACAATAAAAGTTCATTGTTAATTAGTAAAATATTCTGCCTCCATTACATGTGACTTTCAAATAATTGATAACCTCATTTGAGGGATTATTACAAAAAGTTTGGTTTTATGGGCCAATTTATTGGATATCTGAACTTTTTTACTCCCTAATATCGGCATCAGCCCCAAAAATTGCACATCGATCTGGCTCTAATACTAGTAATATCATTTTCAGCATTTCTGTTTTTGGATGCATTATGAGCAATTGCAGCAGATATGTCAAATTGGTGAAGATGTTTTCTTAATTTAATTTTGTTTTGTTAATTGTATATGTTCTCAAGTTTCAGTGCATCAAGCTGTCTTGTCCACTATAATAATTTGATATATTGACTAAATCCCGACTTACAATAGACTTACAAAAGAGCATGATGTTTGACTAGTCAGATACATGTCAACTGTAGCCCCCGCAGAATATTAAGGGAAAACTGATAAGAGTATGGATCATTCTGACATAGAGACAGATGCTAAAACGATAGCGTTTCTGATGGCCTGGGCTCAGTTAAGTTAGTATATTGCTAATTATATCACTTCTGTTGATGTATATAATTTTCCTGTGTAATTTCTGTGGTCATCACATGCTGCAGGGAAGTCTTTTTTTGCATAGTGCAGGCTTTTACTGAGTTTATAGTGGTTATGCTTGCGAGGAGAAGCAGATCTGGTAAATTTGATTTTAGATTCATGGTAGTCTAATGTCTTGCGGCATTAATGTTGATGTTAAAAGATGATAAAGAGGGGGTGTTTCTTATTGTTAGACTGGACTGTTGTCTAAATTATTAGAATTAGTTGTTTTGTTATATTTAACTGCAATATATATAAAAAAAATTAAAAGGTCATCCTTTATTTAAGGATGGCCAAATGAAAAAAAAAAAAAGAAAAGGCCAATCCTGTTTTTTAGGCTTCGACCTAATGATTATATTATACTGTATATACAGTATATACTCACTGTAAGTTATAGTTATTTGGAAATGAATTTAATATGCTACTAAAGTAAAGATTTCACATGGGCTCACAATTACCAGTTTCTGTATTCACAAAAATTGTGTATATTACAGAATCTTTCATGTCAGCATGATGGTGCAAAGATTAGATTTATATTCTGGAACTTAATAATTGGAAATTAATAGATATCCATGAGATCTGGAGCTAATATTCAGCATTATCTGACAAAGGGATTGGTTTAGAAGATCATATACTGGTACCATGGCCTCCAGGTCCAAATGTCTAATTGACTTGTCTTTCAACTGTCCAGACAGATACACCTGTTCATGTTCGCATGCTCTCTGGGGTGTGTAACTGTGGTCCTGTACTGTTTAGCAAAGCGTGCTGGTGGCAGGTCTTTTGAATATTCTGTTTTACAAGGTGGGGCCTGACTCAGAATTTATCTGGCACGTCCCATGAATGCTCACTCAAATTTGGATCAATTTTTAGGCTACGTCAACATAGCTCTTTGTCATGTTCGTTTGGCTTGGATAGTTTTGGTCATCAAGGGTGTTAGGGTGCAGATGGCTTGTGTCAGGTGGCATCCACAAGAAAGCCAGGATCAAGGGTTTTGGCCGCTCTTGTGCTGTTGATTTGGACTTTTACCTTTCCAAGACTGTTTCATTTGTTTGTTACTTTGGACACCTGTCAGTACATTACCCGTACAGAGCGGTTATTGGTAGAGGTAGTGATGGTGGGGCAAAATGTGCTAAGTGTGAAGGTTTGTCAAATTATTTCCTTTGAGCTGTGGATAAAACAAAAACTCTTTAGATTCTTCATCTCTCTTAATGTTTACTTGTTTGATACAGAGCTTGAATTATCTGTAGTCTTCTGTATGGTAAATCTACGCATTTTCTGCACGCTACACTGCTTTACAAGCTCTGCTGCTCCACACTCCATTCATCAACATCTAGCTGAGAATTTAATTTGAGGCTAGTCATGTCATGCTTTGCGTGTCTGCATTTCCCTGTGAAATATTTAAATTTTGTGAAATTTTGTTGCTGTGTTCTTGTTTTAATGACATTATTTTTCCTCTGCAACTCATTAACAGCTCATTTGTATATATTCTAGACATCTTACAGCTTTACTCTCCTACTAATGTTGCAAGTACGGAAGCCAGCACACCTGTCACTGTTAAACAGTTAAAAGAATAGTTCAGCCCAAGATTAAAATAGCTTTTTTCCTCTTATTGTAGTGCTACATTTAGCAAATATAATTGTTTAAAACAGCAAGTCTTACAAACTGAACTCTTCTTCTTTCTGTCAGCCAACACGTACTTCTTCATGGTGCAGGCTCAGGGCATCATGTTAAGGGACAATGTTAGGACCATTGGCCAGATGATCCGATTGTACACCAACAAGAACAGTACAATCAATGGGACGGGTAAGTGAGACTGACTTTTTTACTGTATGGGTGACTGTGTTGAAGGTTTTCTTCGCTCAGTGCATATACTTACAGTATATAAAGTTTAAAGCAAAAAAATAGTGTGTTGTGATCGAGTGGCCATAGTAATTAAATTTTTCGAAACAGTCATTTCCTAAAAAATTAATTACTCAAGTTAATAAATGAATGAGTGATGTGGCAATGCTGGAGATGAGCAGCAAAGTAATGAATATAACAGAGCAACCAAACAGCCCACCCAGCTTGAACAGAATCACTTTTCAGGTTCAAAGAATGCATTCACCCCCTGACAAGATGTTCGAACTCGTAGCATAGCAGCAAAGATAAACAATTGTTATAATACAGGTGAGTAATGAGTAGTTAGTAAGTACAAATACTTGTAGCAGCTGTGGCTCAGATGGTAGGGCCAACGTCCAGTGATCAGACGGTTTCTGGATTGATCCAAGACCCTGCAGTTAACAAGTCGAAGTGTCCTTGAGCAAGACACTGAACTGAAATTGCTTCTGATGCTGTGCCATCAGTGTATGACTGCAAGTGTGTGAATGCAAAACCTGTAGTGTAAAAGCACTTTGAGTGGTCAAAATGGACTAGAAAAGCGCTATATAAATACAGGACACTTACCATTCAATACCTTTCAGATAAATAGGTAAATGTATTGCAGTATTAAGTGCAATATTTCTCTCTGAGGTTTAGTGGAGTAAAGTTGTGTAAACAAGCATCAAATGAAAATAACATTTAAATTAGGCATGCGTATTTCATACATTATCCTTACCCTTAACCAAAATTAATACCTTCATAATCAATACTCAGTTTACTATTAATCTAAATAAAGCACGGTTTGCTTTTGCTCCCCATTGCACAAATGTGTTGAATGAATGGATTGTTATGGCCTCAGTCAGACTTTTGATTTCAAATTCATCAATTTAGTGGCATTTAACTGTGAAGCAACTAGTAAATGAAGTCCAACAGGGAGACCTTTAACTGGTCTTTTCCTTGTGCTGCGTCTCAACTCAGCTAGTAACTTTAGCTCTTAAGGGGATGTGATAACCTGCTTCAGTATAGTTCAGTGGCTCACAAAATCCCTCACCATCCACCACGATGATCAGCATCATGTCCTTTTTATCAGGTACTGACTCTGGAGGATTCAAAATGCACACAGGGTAGTTCTTAATCAAGCCATTTACTCGGAAAATGGGTCGACACAGGGAGATCAGATTATCAAGCACAGGCACAATGTAAGGAGATAGGCAAACTCAGAAATCAAGGAACAAACATGATCATACACGAGTGACTTTCGATGGAAATAACACTGGACTGCTCTCTGGGAAACGAAAAGACAATCTGGCACAGGAGGAAAGGAACACAGGGTTTAAATACACAAGCAGAAGGAGACAACTGGACACAGCTGAAATACATTAGGGATGAGAATCAATCACACACACATGAGGGGAGATCTTGGTTGGATTAGGACCCAACCGAAACTTCAAAATAAAACAACACAGAATGACCCTAACAGACTGACAAATAACACTACCGGACCCCCCACTTTTACCCTGTGTCACACCCAAATTTTGTGCAGTCCCTTTTGTTTATGTCAACCACACCTTCGGCCTTTAAAGACACAGCTTTTATTTAACTGTTTGCATCTACTATTCAAAGACTTGTATGGCAGTATGGCATGTCCAGATAAGATTATCAAAATCACATACATAGAAGACTTTCCTTGACGGTATTAAACTGGCACAATGACAATATTTCTAGGTGTCACTAGAAAT
This sequence comes from Mola mola, assembly GCA_001698575.1. Lineage (NCBI taxonomy): Eukaryota > Metazoa > Chordata > Actinopteri > Tetraodontiformes > Molidae > Mola > Mola mola. The sequence continues at coordinate 1,847,269 of KV751359.1, forward strand.
ATCCCATGCAGTACTATTAGTATATTATTTGGTGTAGGGGATGTATCCTGAGGTACTGCATTCTCTTGTTTTTGACCAACATTGGTTTTTGTTTTTGTTGCAGACTATCCTGATGGCAGTAACTCCAGTGAGTACCTTGTCCAGCCAACCACTTACCTCCCAGAGAACTTCACCTATGCCCAGAACCTCCCCTGCCCAGAGCGATTACCTTCTATGAGTAAGTTTATTTATATGCCATAAAAGTATTGTTTGTTTCAGATGGTCAGTGACTTAATCTAATCATTTAAAAAATTTTTTTAAGATCTGTTTTTTTAAGCCTCATCACTGCTATGTTGCAAACACAAATGAAAGTTCAGACACTGTTTTTATAGAAAGATGTGTAACGTGTTGTTTCATTTCTTGTACAGGACTTACCAGGCAGCATTTGGCTGATGTATTTGAGTGACATTTAAGATATATGAAAAATAATTTGGGCCCACAGGTATAAGAGACTCTTGATTTCTGGCATTTGGATTGGTAAAATACAGACTGATGCAAAACATTCAGCTTCTTATTTATGATCAAATAAGATGACATGATCTGCCACTGGCAAGGTTTATCAGCTAAGTCTAATTAATATAAATTTTGTATTTATTGCTTATACACAAGAACATTTAATTTATTTTGTATCAAGAGTGTTTTGGCCAACAGATACAATAGGATAGATAGATATAATAGGGGCAGGTAAAGACAAAAGCCACTTGTTAATAATATGATCCATTACAAATCATCATTCCCTGTGCACCAGATGTACTGCTACAGGGTGTTTAAATTTAATAAAGTGTTGTTCAGACTTACCAAATGATTTTTGTCTTCAAAGATCATTAAGCAGAAAAAGTAGAGGCCCGTAACAGTACTATAAATGTTACGCCTGACTTATGTTTCCTGTGCACTTCTCAATGTCTTCAGCCTCTTTTAAACTGCCTTTTGTGTGTGTTTTCCCCACTTTGATGTCTGCGTTTGAAGTTACCTGTTATCAGTTATCAGTTATCAGTTTCGGTGTGTCTCTGATAAGCCTCCAGAGGTAGTATCAGAGGTGCATCAGACGCAAGCCAGCTGCCTGGATCAGGGGTGGGGCATTATGATGACGCACAAGCACAACAACCAGTTCACTTGCCATCAGGCCGCCCCTTTGTTTGCACTGTATTATAACAGCAACACACAAGCACTAATCTATATGTAGAGCAAAAACCAGCCACCACACACGAACACTGATCCGTTAATATTTTGCGGATCTTTACGTAAATAACACCTCTAAAAGGGCCTGATTCTAACAATTGATAGTCTTGTTCAAAAATCAAAGGACTTATAACTGCACATATTAACACACATTCAGAGAAAAAAACAACCTAGAAATTTTAAACTTTTTTGGTCTCCAAATATGCAATTTACAATGCCAAGCACTTCGTAGGGACCAAAAAGATTAAATGTGCAACATAAAGGTTGGCAACTTGCACAGTGCCAACACTCCAAATGAGCTTTTCTGTGTGAAAAGCTAATATCCAAAACTTACACTGACTAGTTTCAGACACAGCATGTATGCTGTGCCTTTGCAGAAGCATAAATACATGTCTTATCAACCGTCTGAATCACAGAGCTCCAAATGTTGCCTTTCTCTCTGGGTTGGTGCTGATGAAAGGCCTCATCAGGGCATTAATGTCCAGAATGTCCCAATTATCTTCATGAACACGAGAACATGTGTCTGGTGTGTAACCATGTTTTCAGAATGTGCAGGGTGGAAAATGTAGACTTAGGCATAGTTTAATTAAAAAAACAGTCCTTGTTTTTCCCAAAGTCCTTCGAGGAAAGTGCCTCTGTACACTCAAATTTTAGGGATCTTTCTTGACAACCAAAACTGCTGTCTGTAGGCCAGACTGCCATTGGCAGGGGGGATCTAGGGGCAGGAGAGGTATGCAAATGCAGTGTCTGTGATTGACATATTCCTCAGCCTTTCATTGTGTTTTCAACATAAGCAAGTCTGCCACACCAGCATTTTCTTATTTGACCTGCATTTCACCACCCTCACAATGGCACCGCTCAGACAACTGCCTAGTACATCTATAAAGACACTCGAACCCTGCATGCCATTGCTTTTTTTTTTTGTTTTGTTTTGATGAGGATGTTTCCTGCCACTTGACTAGTAAATTATACTAAAGGCTGACGCTGTCATTTTACACGTTACACGGGTTATGCCTCTTTTGGCTCTGCAATGCCAGTTCTCTATGTAAACAGCCACACTGAAGCACCTTTTGCTGCGCTTATACGTGGGCAATTGGTGAATCTTCAGAATGGGGACAAGGCAGATTCTCTGTGTATATTGGGCTTTAGTTTCTTGGGTTTTTTGGGTTTTTTTGTGATGTTGATCTAACTATGGTTGGGCTAACCTCCTCCTTTAAAAAACTCTCCACAGAGGGCCTCATGGAAGTGAACATGACAGAGATTCCTATGGAGGAGATAGAATTGAAGTTCTCAAAGTTTTTCGACATAGACTTCGGAGGTCACTGGAAACCAAAGGACTGCAGACCTCGCTGGAAGGTAGGTTCAAGAATTTTACAACTCTAGTAATTACATGTCCTGTAAAAATATACACTTAACATGTAATAATGATATATTTAGTACATCAATGATATAAAATCAAACTAAAATCATGTGGATTTAGTGGGTACAGTGCATGTGGGTAGTAACACTCTGTTATTTTCTCCTCAGGTGGCCATTCTGATTCCATTTAGAAATCGTCATGAACATCTCCCCATCCTCTTCAAACACCTTATCCCCATCCTGCAGAGACAGCGATTACAGTTTGCCTTCTATGTCATCGAACAGGTACAGTGTGTTGGTGTGTGCGTGTGTGTGTATGCACTACAGTGTATAATGAGGCATTAGTGGGAAGAAATTATTAAAGCCTTCAAAAACAAGGCTGCTTTATTATATTCTTGATTAGTTGAGTTGATCCTGATTTATTCTTTATTCTTGACAGGAACATGCTCATTGATGCTTTGAATTTGTGTGTTTGTTTAGGGTGGGAGTCAGCCCTTTAACAGAGCCATGCTGTTCAATGTGGGATTCTTAGAGGCCATGAAGGACTTGGACTGGGACTGCTTGATCTTCCATGATGTTGACCACATACCTGAGAATGACCGAAATTACTATGGCTGTGGTCAGATGCCACGCCACTTTGCTGCCAAACTGGACAAATACATGTACATGTGAGTGTTTAACTCAAATGTCTGTATTACTTGAGAAGATCTATAATGAAAAAATGGCTAAATATTTGGCACAGTGGCACTTCTTTTTTAATTATTATTTTTTTGCCTCTATATACCACAATGGATTAAAATATATATATATCAAATGTGATTGAATTGTAGACTTTCAGCTTTAAACATTCAGGAATTACAAGAATACAGTGAATGATCCAGATCATGTGGGTTTATGTGTAACTCTTTTTTTGTTGCCATTGCAGTCTTCCATACAACGAGTTTTTTGGTGGTGTGAGTGGACTCACTGTGGAACAGTTTCGCAAGATTAACGGTTTTCCCAATGCATTCTGGGGCTGGGGAGGAGAGGATGATGACTTGTGGAACAGGTTGGTCTTCTAAAAGAGGGTTTTATTTAAGTTGCTCAGTTGAAGTCATCGGGGAAGCTGGATTGATTGCACCACATAAACTGGTGTAGAAAAGAGCTGCCTTGTTTCTTCATTTGACTTCTTGCCAAAAAACTTTTAATTTACAAATGCCTTTTTCAGAAACATAACAGCAACACCATTAAAAAAAATGTTAGCATTTTTCAATGCTGGTTATATTCGTACATAAAAAATATTTCCCAAGATTACATTAGTTACCCCACAGCAGAATTAACATGTGCCACTAATAACTGAACCACAACAGGACAATCTACAAGAAATGTCTGTTAATCTTGCTCATATTCCTCCACATAGAGTAAACATACATTTTAAAATTGTGAGGAAATTGTAGACTACTTCTCCGCCTTATTCTCAGGAACACTGTGATAGAAGTTATAATGGCAACATGTGAAGGCTGAATGATATGTAAACAGGTTTTGGAGCAACATATTCAGCCAAGATCAAATCTTTTTCAATAAAAGGCTTTGCTCGTGTCAACAAAACAATGCCAAACCAGATTTTGCTGGTATTACAACAGCATGGCTCCATAAAGCAGTAAAATAGCATGGTTGCCTAACTGGCCTGCCTGTTGTTAGAGGTGATCCAACAAAGAGGTAAACATGACCCTGTCCAAACTTTTTTGGAACTGGTTGCTGACATCAAATTATAAATGAAATAAATTTGCACACTGTATACACAGAGGCCAGATTGTACATAATACTTAGTATCTATTTAATTTCTAGTATTTTAGTTTTTATGTATCCCTTTGCACTGCTACTCACTTCTGTACTGCTGTGTCAACCTGAATTTCTCCTAAGGGGGATCAATAAAGTTACATTTTATCAGATTAAACGGAATGCTCAGTAGGCTCAGTTTCTATAGCAGGGTCATGTTTGGATAGGTATTGGGGCTCAAGTATGTACTCAAGTACAGACCACCATTTATGTTAACAATACAAGACAACAACTAAGTGGTTGAATTTGGCTACAAAAATTAATCGATAATTATCATAGATAGTTAATGATTATTTTAATGATAAGATCTAATTTACATTAGATTACCTCGGGGCACAACTCTTAAAGAAGGGAAAAGATAGCAAATTAAATTAATCAGTCTCATGAAATCTACCAAACTGAATTTGGAATTATGCTTAATAATTAACTAAATAATTACAACCAACATTCCTTCTTTGAAAGCTAGTTGGAGTTCTTCAGTGTAGAGGTTGGTAAAATTCACTCTTGTGCAACATTAAACACACAGCATATTTATCCAAAAGTATTTATTCAAGAATGAACAATAAAGTAAAAGAAACAAACAATGCCTAATCTAGGATGTAAACTATTATATACATTTATATACAAGGGTGTGTGTGTATGTGCATGTGTGTGTGTGTGTGTGCGCCTGTGTGTGTGTGTGTGTGTGTGTGTGTGTGTGCATAAAAGAGATATGGATGGACTTGAAACAAAGGCAGAATGGCTGAAAGCTGTGTAAGTGTCAGACCAAATGTTCCTTTGTTACTGGGGCCTCAGACCATTTGCTGGTTGAGACCCTGCATGTGTCAAGACAGTGTTGTTCAGGTGTGAGCACATGGTGCCAGGTTAGAAGGAAGATGGTTAGTTGCATGCAAGACCCTGAGCTTGTGTTGGCTAAATAAACTTAATTTACAATTGTGGCTAACCCACTTATTAATAACCTGACTACAGTCACAATACAATTCAACAACGCAAGACATACTTTCATCAATTACGCGTTAAGCTGTGCTGTGCTAAGTTGATGTGCCCAGGTCAACTTTATCAGCCCTTAAAAGGGGAGAGATGTTCTCCTGGTGGAGTGATCCCTGTTTGATGGAGAGTCCAACTTCAGGCTCTTGTGAGGAATTCTCGTGGAGAATGCTGTTCTTGTTGTTGAGTCCTGGTGCTGGAGGAAACCGGTCACTCCTTTGCTCCTTGCAGAGTTAGAAGTTGTGCTGAAGTCTTCAGTAACTCCTTTTGGTTAGCCTGCAGGTCTGGTTGCTGCTGCTGGCTAAATTTGAGCTTGGTGAGTCCTTAGCAGGAGCTCTGTGGCTCAAGGTCCGACGAGTGCCGAGAGAGAAGAGCTGAGCTCTGTAGCTCCACCACCAATAGAAAAGTAACTCTCTTGTATGCCTTTCCAGATGTCTGGTATTTAGCACTAAGTTGTAAAAGGTTGTAAATAGTTGGGGGCTGGGAAGATCACTCAGTTGTTTGGCCCAACATAGGTATCAGTCAGAATTAAAAGCAATATGATGGATGACGTTCTTATGAGCTGTTTTACACCTGTGGTGTTGGGTTGTAGGCTATCTGATTTATAGAGGTCACGTCTGGTCCAAAAGTAGTCAGAATGTCTAATAAAACCCAGTCCAGTTGTTTTGTAAAAGGTAAAAATCCATTCATGTAGAGGGTACAGCTGGCTGTTGAGGAGATTTTGATGTAGTAGAAATGGTTCCAGTTTAAACAGTTTTTTTTGCCTCTGGTTTGTGACAGAAAGAAAGTTGAAGTTGAAGTAGTTCTTGTGATTTGTAATATGCTGTCTCTCCTCTACCCAAAGTACTTCCAAATAGCAAATTTGCCATTATCCATGAACCCATTTTAGCCACGAGTTCTTCCTCATTCCCCACATTTTCCCAGAGGGCTTGTCTTTCTCCCTGCATCACGGCACACTTATTAGCTAAATCTACATGAGCTTGACCTCAGCCATGCCCTCACATCTACATCCAGGCCACTAGTGCAGTTTGAGTCGTCTTTTGCATTTTAATATCGAGATTAAGGTAGATTTAAAACTAATACACATTCCTAATTAGCAAAAAGTGTGCAAGTGCTGAAGATTATCCAAACCCACATCTCAACCTGTCCACAAGGGCCCTCGAGCAAACTCTTATCAATCGCTCTCATCCCTTATCCAGGGAGTCTCTTTGAATTTCAAACTTCACTAATACAAGTTCCAACAATTCATTGCATCGTCATCATCACCATCATCCATCATCATTTGGTTTAGGCCTTTCTATCTTATACTCATCCAGCCTTGCAGTGTCATGTCTTCTCTCACTTAAAATGATGACAGAAAACCGTCACTTTAATGTCTTGTCTCAGTCTGCATGTCCAGCATGTTAATATATTGATTGAGTTAGTTTTTTAAGTTAGTTTTTGGTGTTCAGTCTGTCTCTTTTGCTCAAAACCCAGGCACATTTAAAATGAACTCATAGCGCCACCTGCTGTTGTGGAAGGTGAAATACTCAGGACCTCTGCTTTGTTCTGGGAGCTGTTAACGATGTTCAGTATATGTACCTATAGGTACATATTTGTAGATACTTATCATGTTTCTATGAGCAGACTGTTAGTACTGTTTACAACTTGAGTTTAACTGAAGCACATAGATCAAGTAGGCTGTGACTGGTGCAACACTATTATTTGTTTGATGTTATTAAGAGCCTGGATTTCTCCTTAGGGTTCACTATGCTGGTCTGAATGTCACACGACCGGAGGGAGAAATTGGCAAGTACAAGTCCATTCCTCACCACCACAGAGGAGAGGTACAGTTCCTTGGGAGGTAAGGTAATATCTATGATATAGTCTCTTTTCTAAATAAGAAACAAGAACAATGTTTATCATATTTTCGCAAAAACAATTTGAACTTGAATGAAGAGAAATAATTTTTAGATTCAAAGAAGATGAATAGTCATACTGTTCCAAAGTAAAATTAGATTGTCTACAATGTGTCTACAATTGTCTACTTGTGACCCAGTCATATGAAAAAAGAAGATGATGAAGCTAAATCTTGGCAACTAAAGTTTTCAAACCCCCTAATTTACTCCTTAGAGCTTTAGCCTCAATGGAGAAACTTTTTTAAGAGTGTGTCCTCATTTTGTTTGTATCTCATCCAACACATGGGCAATGTGATTCCTTTGGTTTCCCTCACTGACAATTGGTGGAAGCAATGCCCCAACAAAGGAAGTGAAAAATATGGTGTCTGTTTTGACAGAATTGGATTTATGCACAGGTTTTAGAATATTTAAACAGATTTGACAAGCAGAGATTTTATTTTCAAGGAAAATGCATTGTCTAAATGTCAAAGAAGTCACACAATAGCTATGTTTACATGGACACAAATATTCGGAATAAAGGGCTGGTCAGAATAAAAATGCTTCATGTAAACACGTCAATTGGAAGATTCTGATTCGATTCGACTTATTCGGAAAGAAATTACATTCTGATCGAGAGGGGTGGTTTATACCGATCCTTATTCCGAAGCGCGCCCATGTAAACACTCATTCCGATCGCGACTTCCTGTTTGGGTAAAATGACCCTCACTGCGCATGGTTGCCGCACATGTCCTCCCGCTCTCTCCTCCTCTAACGTGGGAGCTTTATGCATTGCTGAACCCATAGCTTGATCACAGAGAACAGTAGAAACTAGGGATGCTCGATATTGGCTTTTCTACCGATATCCAATATTCCAATATTGTTCAACTCTGAATTTACAATTCCGGTAGCATCCAATACCGATATATGCAGGCTTTTTACACCAAAACTGTTGGGTAACAACAAAACATATCTCCTGTTGTGGAATTAACACATTATGCCTAATTTTATTGTGATGCCACACTGGATGCATATATAAATGCAACATGGCTTTCCAAATGTAAACATTGTCTGTGCAAAATAAGAGAACAATTTCAATTTAAGTTATGGAAAAAAGTGCCAATACGGCACTGCCATATATTTGTTATTTTTTCTAAAGTGTATTATTTTGAACATTTTGCCACAAACAGCACTATAGGTAGGGCAAGTTTGACTTCTTCACAAATAGTAAAAAACATCAAAACATGGAAGACACATATCTTCAATCCCAAGTAGTAAACAATAAACATAGTCCTCTTTTAGTCCAAGTTCAATGAATGAGTCTGACATTCGACAGGCTGTAACTGGCCATAACTTGGCAAATAATACAATCATTAAATTATAAACTCAAACTCAACACGCTAATCTGGCTAACACTTGAAGATCAGATATCTGTAGTCAAGTGAATGGATACAGCACCAGAAATACGTTTCTCGACGTGGCTGTAAACAACACTGTAAAATTCTGGTAAGCACTCATCTGAGAAATACTTGCAACTGGGCATGGCATAACGTGGCTCAAGGAACTCCACAAGTTTGGTGAATCCGGCATGTTGAACAATAGAAAAAGGCTGGTTATCAGTGCAATACACTCCATGATTTTCAGAGTGATGGCTTTCCGCCTGGAGTGGTCCTTGTCATATATTTGTTTTTCCTCAGTTGACTCTTTAAGTGACAACTGTCTGTTTTTTTCGGTGGCAATTGTTGCTTCTTTTTATCAATGTGCTGCACAAATGTAGCATGTAACTCCGCATGATTATTCTTGAGATGGGAAGTTTGGATGTATTAAAGAAGTCTCCTTGTTTCCTCCTCACATAACCGACACTTTGCCTTCATTGCAAATGGCAAATTTTGTATCCTTAAAATTCTTCTTCTGGGGTTATTTTCAGGAAATTAGACAAATCTGCGCATGTCAAAATGCTGCTATTCTGATTAAAGCTTGGTGCATGTATACGCATGTCATGATCGGATTTGTTTTAGCGTCCATATAAACAGCAGATTTGGAATTTACAAATCCCTCAAATTTTTAATCTGATTAAGAAATTTTGTGCATGTAAAGCTTTTTGCTTCCATAACCTCAAACAAACTTCACAGAGCTTCTTTAACGAATTATATCATCCTGACAAGTCTTCCATTATGTGACTTTACCAGAATGATTTGCCCACATTGTAATGGTAAATATATATTTTAAATATGATACTATTGAATATTAATGTGTTTCATTATCAGAAACACTCTCTTTTCCCACAGATAATAGGATAATTATAATTATGTATTATTATACATAATGTATGTGTTGTAGACCTGCAAAGATTGGTCCAGTAGTGTGAGTTGATTGCTGATTTTTTTTCCCTCAGTCATGGCATTTTTTTAATCAAAACTGTCAAACATTTGCTGACTGCAGCTTCTTAAATGTAAAGATTTACGATCTCAAAAACACAATCTTAAAATATCCTGAAAAAAATTGCTGCAAGAATTTTTTCCCTTTTTTTAAACTTTATAAACAAACCACTGAATTCTGAGAATATCAGCAGATAAATCAATAAAATGATCCTTGTTGCAGCCTCAAAATTTATGAATAAACCTGAACACTTCTAGAATAGGCTTACTATTAATATTATAGCTATAGGTACTGCTAATGAGTCCCCCAGAAAGCTAAACCTATAGCAGCACAACTGGGAGCCCTAACCATAAGCTATACAAACAAGAACCTTTTACACTCACTGTTAAACATAGAGGTTGTCTCTCCCCAGGACCGAGACTAGAAGATGGTTCCACAGGAGAGGAGCTGGATAATTGAAGGCTCTAGCTCCACCTTACTTAGTCCAAAATAATCCCTTGAAAAATGTTTCCTGCAAATACAGTGCATTATTTCCTGTATGAGTAATGTGTGATAAAATTGTACAATGACCAGCTGTTGAAATGTATTTTGTGATTTAATGATTTACATCTTCACCTAACAGTCAACGTGGTATATAGATGTTTCAGGCGGTCACAGGTGTAGTACCCATATGAGCAGATGAATATTGACATGGTAGCACTGTCTCTGTGTCTGTAGGTATAAACTACTGAGGTACTCCAAAGAGCGGCAACATTTGGACGGCCTCAACAACCTCCACTACAGCCCCTACATCTCCCTCAGCAGCCTCTACAAGAACATCACAGTGGACTTGCACCCCGAGCTCGCTCCTATTGCGGACTAATGAACAACCCCCATCCAGCCCCCACCAACCCCTGATCCATCCCCTCAGCTTAACGAGCTCCCTCCGGTCTGGCCTCTTAGCATCTCGCTTAGCCACTCAGAAGTACAGCGTTGGTGCAGTGGAGGAGAGGAGGGGGGATAGGTCGGGAGGGGTGAAGAGGCGCACCGCGTAATGCTGCCACAAAATCTTAGTGAGCAAAACAAAAATATACAAAAATCCAAGCCAAAAAAATGAAGAGGCAATGGCAAGTCTCTCAAAGTTAACTGTTGATTGCGTGTCAGATCATTTGTGTGTGTGTGTGTGTGTGTGTGTGTGTGTGTTGTGTGTGTGTGAGAGAGAGAGAAAAAGAGAGAGAGAGAGCGAGAGAGATGCTGCATGTCTTTTTGTCCATGCTGGCTTAACTACTACAAGTTGACAAGGGTCTTGAGATTTCATTTGGAGGGAGCAGCAGCATCTCAGCTCTGATGTTTACTGCAAAGCCTTAATGTGGCAGAACCACAGCTCCCTTGGCTTGGCCTGGCCCAACTTGGCCCAACTCGTCTTCACACTGCTTCACTTCTGATGTATCACCGTCACCTTACAAACCAACAGATCTTTGTCTCACTTTCTATTGTTTTTTTTATACATATCATTTGTTAGGCCACAACAAATCCTTCCTTTAAAAGGAGGGATCTGAGCGAGGTCGATGTTAGTGTTTGTGATGTACATTTTTTTTTATTTACATATGGTAATTTATTTTTATCTTGTTCAGGATTTTTTTTGAAGAAGCACTCCTGTCTATCACTCAAGGGTTTGCTGTTTGTTTTTGCTGCACTGATGCTGAATCCTCGTGAACATTTATGTAAATATCGGCATCTTAAAGCTCGATCCCAGAACACAAATATGTAAATATGGGCCTTCAAACGATCGGGCGTATTTCAATGATATTCCAGTGGGTTTGAATTTTATTTTGGCAGCTACCTTCATTCTGAGGATTTAATAAGTATAAGTGGTTTCAGAGTGCTTTTTTAACAATATAGGATGTTGCTTTAACTGAAAACAAAAGTATCCAAATCTAAAGGTTTGACATTGTCTTTTGCATGCCTTAATTTATTTTGTATACCAGATTTTGTTCTTTTCAAACATAAATTATTTCATCACTTGGAGATATTTTTAAGTTGTTTATTTTTAATTTTGCCTTTTGTTGTGCTCTTTTTGTTTTCTTTGATGTGCACTGAGTGAAAAGAGTAGAGCTGCTTCTCCTCTGCAGACAGAGACGTGACATCGTCTCTCCAACGTGGCTTTGTACAGAGAGCAGAGTCGGCCATTACAGCAGGAGTGTGTCCACTCAGCACGCTTCAGTGCAGGTTCAGGCTCTCATGTGAGTGTATCTTTTTTGTCCGGATGTGTTGTTTATTTTTCTGATTTTTATTCATATAATTTAGTGCTGGACCATGTGATAAAGCTCTTCATTGTACTGTACCATGCTCTGAAGCATTGGGATTTGGGCTGAATGCTGTGTGTGTCTGAACTGTGATGTTATTATTTTAAGCTTGTGGGACAGTCTGAAGGGCCAGAATGAGAGAACCCCAGTGTCAGCTCGCCACAGCTGAAGCTACTGTTCTTGAATGGCACCCGCTGTGAAAAGTTTAATTTCTTAAAGCTTTGAGCACTATAAAGATGGAGAGAAATGTCTAGATTATTTTTGACCAGATGTTCACTGGTCAGATATTCCTCTATTATCTATAGCTTTCGAATTACACCATGACTTGTACGTTTGGAGATGTTTTTTCTTTGATTGTATGTTCTGAGATGTTTAATTCAACCTCTGGCCTTTTTTAAACCTTGCCCTTATTTCCTGTCTTATCAATATTTGATCTCATCACTTGCTTGTAATGAGTCTCTTGGGCTGTGAATACGCTGTCCAATAGATGTGCTGTACATGGACGGCTGCAGTCACCATGGACATAGTAGTTCTGTTTATACGACTTTTTGGCCTTAGTTTGAAGGGTCCACACACACTCAGACATTCTCTGGAGCTTGCTGTAGTGTTTACGCAGTGGCAAGTAAGGATAAGTGATGTCTAAGTATTCACCCTCTCATGGTGAAAATTGGTCACATGGACCCGTTCTCACTGGTGGACATAATAAAAAAAAAATAGAATTTCAGCCTCAGAAGCCCCCCAACACACTGTGTGGTCTTTGCCCTGCTTATGGACTGATCAAGAGCTGAGCAAAATCTCATATCCCAATTTGAGTCATATCCTGATCATAATATATATCACAGTATCGCACATTTTCTAAAATGTAATTAATAAGTCAGTTATATAAAGAGATTGTTTTCTTTTTTTCTTCATATAATTTGAATTATACACTCTAAAATGTATTTATATTTAATTGATTAATTTTATTTAGACCATTTTTGCAAATTTTCAGCTTAATACCTATTCTGAAAGTTTTGATTCTATCACATGATCTTCAATAGAAACTGAGTTTGCACTGTAGTTTTAAGACCTTGGCAAAAGCTGTCTCTAGAAGACCTTTTGCAATGAATGAATCCTCCACTGTAGCTACTAAATGGTCCATGTGATCAGAGGAATTGAACTAAAAGAGAAAAATAAATGTACTTTTTAATGGCAGGAGATGGACGAGGCACGTTGAGGATGTGCTTCTGCTTGTTAATTTGTTTTCTATCTCTAGAGATGAGACCATTTAATCAATTGGAAGGAAACGGAGAATGAAGAATTAGTTGGTTTACAGAGTAAACCAACAACTATTTTGATTATTCAGCAGTATTGCCTTAAATTCAGTCCACCTTCTCAAATGTGAATATACCTTTTGAATGATGATGAAATATACATCTGGACTCCGTTCATTACAAGGCGTTGCAGTCAGCTCGAGAGTGTTTTTTTGACCAAATATCACATTGATACATGTAGAATATATCTGCACATTATTTAGAAAACCAACAATATTAGACCCATGTAGTAGATAGGGTTCAAAGAAGATGAAAGTATGAATTTTACTGTATATTTTGTTCTGATACTGTGTAAGTTTACACGCAAATATTCACGGCAGTGGTTCAGTGAAGGTGTCAAATCCTACCCACTAAATGGCAGTGTTGTGATCTCTCCTCAGCAATTTCAATCATATTGTCCAATGTATCAACACACTGACTGGAAGAAATAAGCCCATATCACATTAGAATGCATGGCCAGCCCGGCCTTTTCTTATTTAAAGGCTAGCCAAATATCACAATACAACAATATATTAAATCATCACCCCTGCTTGAGATTTGTATAATATTGCCAGATTCTTGCTGATAAACATCCCTGTTGCAACATCTCTCATGGCACTTGTGTCTTGTGAGCATTATCAGTTTAATAAAATGATTTCTTTTCTCAAAGTGGTGATGGTCAGTGTGAGATATATTAGTGTTTCATTTCTTCCATGCCCGTGTATCCAAAGATGTTCATGTTGCAGCACTTAAGAGAGGCACAGCAGTGGTGTTGCTGCATATGGTCCCAGCCCAGCCCAGCCCAGATGGTGTTTATATTTGGAGTAGCACACAATGAGAAGTCTGACACAGGTAGTGAAGCACTTGATGAGATGTTGGACAGGAAAATGGGTTTCAGGTGTGAAAAAGCCAGAGTAATGTTTATAGTTTGTGATCTATATTTTTTTAAAGTACAACATGTCAGTCATTACAGCCAGGCTTCCTCTGTACAAACACTGTAAGGACTTCTGGAAAAGGCCTTATCCTGACCTCAAAACCACGACCTCCCAAACTCCCTTGCAGCAGTGATCATCAGAGCAACTGCCTATGTTTTCAGTTTTTATGTTTGGTTGTTTCCTCTAAAGCAAGTGTGGCTGAACTTTATGCTACAATGTTTACAGTTTGGCTTGTGTTTGGCCCCCATCTTTAACATTTGATATGAATGTTAAAGAAAAGAGTAATTGTGATTTTGAGTCTATTGGGGGAGCGCTGTTGATTTAGTTCATAGTTCTCTTGCTCTATCCCTTCCTCAGCAGAGTACCACATGTTTTCAGAGATAAGAAAGCAGGCCTGTTTGTAAGTGGGTGTGTGGCTGGGACCTGATAGTGTAGCAGTAAAATTGAACATTGTTGAGAAGTGTTTGACTCAACTCTGACATTATATTGTTTGCATGGCTGAAGCCAGATCTCTGGTCCAGGTGCCAAGTGCTGAACTGGGAAATAATCTTTCCTGCGTTTTATTGTTTGTTTATATTATTCTTGATTCTGACGAGGTGTTCTGATGGGTGACTTCATGTTTGATCTAAAATCTACATTAAAACTGTTTAATTAGTGTATTGGACCATAAGACCACTGTATTCCATTTTGCACTATTTAATTGTGCCTTGAGTTCTTTTTCTTTCTTGAGTTTTTATTTTACAGTCAAACTGAAGAGAAGATGAACACACAAATTGTTGAACCACTAAGGCTAATCCACCAAGAGCCACTTCTTAAAACCTTTTTTATCGCCTTCAACTGCATTGCCTAGTCTATAAATGCATATGTGGACAGAATAATGTGATCTACATCCAAGTTCCATGTGCATGATGGCCAGATGATCAGCACAGTTTTGCTTTAGTAAAGAGCTCTGGAGGCAGCTGTCCAGCAGCAAGCAGTTCCTGAACAACATGTTCACATTCATCCCTTTGCAAAATAATCCAGGCACCAGTGTTTCATCATTCATTATTTAGTTTCATACTGGTTTCATGGACATTTGTAACAACACTGCAGTCTTTACTTGTATGTTCACCATACACCTCTGGTGCTGTATAAAAATGCCTTTCTTTGACTCTATAATGCTACTAAATTAGAACCGCTCAACACAAATAAGTCATTATCACCTTGCTTGGTGGTATAAAGAAAACAAGGTGCATCCAGAAATGCCAAAGAGCTGTTTGAACTCATATAGAAACTGTACTTCTTTATTATTTGGGGGAAAAAAAACAAGAACAAAACACACTGGTAAAGTTCCAGAGCTTTCAGCCACAACTTTTGACCTCAGTTTTACATCTTAACTGATATAAAGTAGATGTAGGAACTAAAGCCAGTAAATCAGACGATATTGGTACAGTTCTGGTATATTGACATTACTGTATATGTCAATGGTTAAATGCAATGCCAATCACAACGGTTAAAAATTATCTGTCTTAGATAAATGCTGAAGATATATTTGAAGACTCCACAGTTATATTTAAATAATTGGCAAAAATTGCACCACACAGTCCATGTTGTTGCAGTTTCTTCAAAAACACTGCTTCCTTTTATATTGTTAATCCACCAGAGAGAACACACATTTTTTTAATGTTAATTGTAATTAAATTGATTTAATTAATTTCATTGTATTTTATTTTAATAAAATTTCCTACTCATTTTAGCCACCACAAAAAAGTTTTTTCAGGGGATCTAAATCCAAAGTGTTAATATTTTTATGTAAAATGAATATTGTTCTGTAACCATCCCTTAAACAGCCTGTTTTGGTCTCATACATCAGTGTCAGTAAGGCTGTAGATAAGAACAACACTGTATTGATGAACAGCATGAGATGTGGCTGAAAGCCCTGGAAACTTCCGCTAGTGAACCTGATCAATATTTAACCATGATTATAGTTTAGAAAAGATATCATCTGATTTATGGCATTTTTTGGTGGGTGTCAGTACTGGCTGCTGAGACTTGTGGTCATCCAGCTCCATTGTTCACAGCCTGCACCCTGAGTTGTTTTTTTGGTAACTAAACAATGTCCTGAGAGTTTTATAAAAAAAAAAAAAAAGCAAAAACAAACAAAATAAGTATTGAAAGAAAATAAATAGTTCAGGTTTTCTCTCCTTGTCCAACTACACTCTGTTTATATAGCATTGCCTCCATCAACACAATGGTGGACATTTACTGTGTGTCTTTTCTTTATTGGTCCTTTCTATGGCACGATCATTTGATCGCCAAAAACACCTTCTTTGAACAAAAAGGTCATGTTGAAGGATGAAGTGGAGTTC
>KV751359.1:1863945-1874184 GCA_001698575.1 Mola mola
AAAAAAAAAAAAAAAAAAAAAAAAAAAAAAAAAGTTTAAGTCTGGTGTTGAACCATTACTTTGTAAAGATTTTTCTTTCATGGTCTACAAAAGACAAAATAAACACTTCATTGCCATATTCTGGAAATCAGACTTGATGTTTGTCTTTTTATTTTCTTGTCATGATACACTTCACCTGGCAATACATCTGATTTACAGTAGTCTGTCACAGCAGTAACATATATGAAGGAAACTCCACATGATGATGTCAGTACTGCTTATTTGAATTCCTGTATGAAGATACAAAAGAACAAACGTTGTTGTGTGTGTTGTGAAAACATTCAGGAAAAAAATACATTTCCTATTTTAAAAAAGTAATCTATTGCTACTATTATGTTCAAAGGTCATTGACCTCTAGCAGAGGGAATATCTGTGTGTGATAAGTATCAATGGTTTGCGTCGGCAACCACAGCTGTAGTGGTGTAGGAGAACGGACTGAGCAGTAGGGCCAATGTGTAGTGACGATGACCTTCAGCATGGGCTTCAAACACCACCTAAACACACAGAACACAGATTCAGGACACACATTGACAAAATGTGGGTTCCGGCCATGGAACCGTCCTACAAACCACATCTCAGTCTGGAACATTTTCTCAGAAGTGAAATCATTGAAAAGCAGCGCTTGGTTAATGAATACGGAGGAAAATTTACTATAATGTCTCTCTATTGCTATGTACTTCTAACGTTGGATGCTGTTACCATTTAAAGTGAGGTAAAGGCCTCAGTAAGGACTCTTAATGTTGCATTTTAACTTTGAGTGGACAAATATTTCACACACACAAGGCAATTAAAATCCTCCAAACTGTGTTCTAACTATTGACAAGGATGACACCTTTCCTCTTACTGTACAAAAATTAAGCTAAAAATCTGCAATTGTGCACTGGTGACCTCATTTGGAGTGCATCCACTTGGAGGATGCAACGTTGCAATCAGGTGGTGGTGCTACAATATAGAGTTCCCGCACAAACACCTGCCCACCCAAATTTGAGAAAGTGTCAACCATGACGTACAACTGTTTAAAAACATTCAAATAACTCATCAGAAAATGAACACTTGATCAAGCAAAAGCGTACAACAATCAGCAACCAAAGGTGGCAACATACTCTCCACACAGCGTATGCCACTGATGGGGAATGAAACAGACTAAATGATGTAGGTGACGTGCATTCTGTACCAAGACAAGCTTTATATCATCCATTACACACGCAAGCCCAATGACGGAAACAAAATGAGTTGAAAGCTTTGGGAAAGATTCAATCTGAAGAGACAACAACCACAACAGGTCATGTGACTCAATCTAAACGCAGATCATTTGATTTTAAAAAGTCAATGCATGGATCAAAGTGAAGAAAAGAGAGACACAGAAAACAAGTTCTGGGAAGTGTTTTCTCACTTTTTTCCCCTCACACAGTGGAGACAAACAGCTGCTTGAACATGCTTGTGTAAATACTGCTGTTTACTGACTACAGCACTGCCCTCACTTGTTTACCCAGGCCTCACGATAAGATCAAATCATAGAAGATCTTTACATGCTGCTGCTGTTGTGTGACGTACAGAGTCTGGACCCACAAGCGGACACAGGAAACTCAGGGGTCAAAGTACAAAATAAAGATTTATTAACAGAAACAAGAATCAAAACCGAACTGAGTAGCAACGAACACCAGGGATGGACACGGCTGTGGTGGCTGAGCTCTCCAGTCCCGGCAGGGCTGGAACAACAAAACAATGGTTAACAAAAGGCGCAGGAAACTCCAGGAAGACAAGACAAAGTACCAACAAAAAGGTCACTAGGAAGGCTGAGTAAAGTATTGAACAGAAAATGTCTAGGAACACTAGGAACCACAGGATCAAAGTAGCAACAAAAAAGTCACGAGAGCAGAACTAGGAGACTCGGACGAGAAAAACATGGGAACAGAGAGATCACAAGGTATCAGGATGTAGGTAGCTGTCTAGGTTTACCTTGCTGGGGACAAGACGTTCTGGCGACGAGCAGATCAGGATCTGTGTCTTATATACAGCCACTGATGAGGAATCAACAGCTGCAGGTAGTCAGCTCTGCACACCTGAGCCACCTTAAGTCTTGAAATGAAGTAACAAAACCAAAACACAACTACCAAACTAAAAGCAGAGGGCAGAACCATGACAGTACCCCCCCCTCTAAGAGGCACCACCAGGTGCCTTACCAGGCTTATGGGGAAACTCCTTGTAAAAGTCCCGTAGCAATGAGGAGTCAATAATGAGGGAGCGTGCTATCCAGCAGCGCTCCTCTGGACCGTACCCCTCCCAGTCCACCAAGTACTGGTAGCCGCGTCCTCTGCGGCGAACATCTAGGATCTTCCTGACCACGTAGGCCGGATGATTGTCGATGATCAGGGGGGGAGGCGGGGTTTTGGCTGGAGGGCTGAGTGGACTGGTGGCAACTGGCTTCAGAAGGGAGACATGGAATGTGGGATGCACCTGGAGGGAAGGTGGAAGTTTCAGCCGGACTGCTGTAGGGTTGATAATTTTGTCGATCTCGTAGGGTCCAATGAATCTGGGAGCCAGTTTACGAGAGTCCACTTGGAGAGGGAGATCCCGAGTAGAGAGCCAGACCTTTTGCCCTGGACGATAGTCCGGAGCTGGAACACGGTGTTTGTCAGCCAAGGCGCGGTTCCGCTGGGCAGTGCGACACAGGGCGGCCCTGGCGCACTTCCACACAGCGTGGCAACGACGAAGGTGGGCACGGACAGAAGGAACTGCAACCCCTTGTTCCTGGGATGGAAACAGGGGGGGTTGGTACCCATAAGCCACCATGAAGGGTGACATGCCTGTTGCTGATGATGTCAGGGAGTTGTGCGAATATTCCACCCAGGGAAGATGCATGCTCCACGAAGCAGGATGACGAGCGAGGATTATTTCATTGCACAGGGGAGAGGAGTCGATGAGATCCAGGATAAGAAGAACCTCTACAGGTAAGAGGGGCCTGATTTAGTTTAGCTGGTGTATATTTTTGTGTTTGTCCCCATCCGACTGTCTCTTTGGTGTGTCACCTTCAGCTTCAACTGCATGGACTGGTTCCTCCTCCCCCCGGCTACAGGCTCTATGATGGCAAAGGTGGCCAAAGCTGCAAAGGGGCACTTCATGGGAGACCCCTCATATGTGTATGAGCATATAGAGATCAGCAGGCAGGGAGACAGGGAGGAGCAGCTGGTGGTCAGTATAATGTAATCTGTGTGTTTGGGTGTGCAGTAACATTACTGAGCCGCCCAGCTGTCTCATAAGTCACATTGACCATTTGGATTTTTTTCGTAGTTCAAAAAGTTAGACATTGATATAGTCTTTATCCATTAAATGTAAAGTAAAGTATTTCGGCCCTTTTGTGTTAATTTGGATAATGATGGTTTATAAGAATGCAGTGATATGAAAATTCTGGGTCAATATTTATAGTTTAATTTTGGTTGATAACCGCTGCCCTTTGGTGCCAAGGCAATAAAGAAATCCTCTGTGTAAAAAATGAAATAACACACATGATGTCGCCACATTGACATGTTAAAAAGTCAAAAACCTGATTTTTCATCAGAGGGTGTCTTTAAATCTGCAGGCAGGTTTAAAAAAAAAAAAAAACAAACTAATGAGACACAATTAATTATAATCAGCCACTGAACGCTGCACGCTATAATTGCCAAAAATAAAATAGTAAAATGCTTGACACATTTGAGTTAACCTGTAAGCACTCTACTAAGGGAGGCCATGTCTGAATCATTTTATTTCCTGTTAAATATGATAATTATGTGGTTATCAAGAGGTAACAGCTGTTGTTTTCCCAAGAAAACAGTATAATTATGCATTGTTTACGAAATAACTAATATTTTTCCAATATTGGATGATAAGAGCTCACAAAACAAAGCTGCCGGTAAATCTGAAGCTATAATTACTATTTCTTTTTTTTTTCTCCTCTTCTTTTATTTTTTTTAACAATTTCCCTCGGGGATAAATAAAGTATTCTGATTCTGATTCTGATTCTGAAACTATTTCAGCCTGTCAGGCCTTGATTAGAGAAGCGATGTGCAGATCAGCACGTTTGTTTGACATTGATCCTTATAGTGCAATGTTTTACACAGTGTTTGGGTTGTATATAGCTGCACGCAGTAAATCTCGGGATCTCAGCAAAACAACTGCTGTTATCTCGTGTTAAAAACATAATTATCTTATGATCTCGGGAAACAAATTAAGTTTACCTCGTTATCATGGGTAATAAAATGTTTATCCCCATGGTCTGTAAGGGCTTCCGCACTCTAGAATACATTACAGGTTCATTTTCTAAAGTGTTAAAACAAACTCACAATATTCCACCTTTTCCGAGATGCACTCGTGCATCAGAGCAAGAAAAGGTGGTAAAACTGACTGTAGGGACTTTATAAATCCACCCATTTTCTGATGTCCAGAGGACATATTTTAGCACAGCAGTAGGCAGTTGATTATAACTAAAGCCAAAATAAAGGTGAGTATGGGAACAAAATTAAACATTAGAAAAGAGAAAGAAAACAAAACTGCAAGAGACATTGTTGCCATCACGTTTGCGATATTTAGGGTCTCTGCACAGTCATGGCGTTCCAGCTCAGTGATGGACTGCTCTTTGTTTTAGACCAAAGTGAACGAGGAGAGCAGGCTGGCAGTGACTATTCACCAGATCGAGGAGGAGGTGGCTGTGATACCACGTGGCGCCTTCATCAAGAGCCCGCAAGACCTCGTCCAGATCAATCGCAGCTTCTGTGGTAAACGCGCATCACTGTCTCTTTGACATGTGTCGATAAACATGATTGGAAAGTGCCATCAACTCTGTGAAGCACGAGCGCCGGCCTTACTTTTCCCATCACCGTCCCTCAGGTCTGTCTGAATCAGAGGCACGCAAGCTTGACAACTTCCTTCACTGCAGGGAACCAAAGAACCTGAAGAAGAGATCCATCCTGGAAATGGGCGACTACAACCCAGCGATTGACTTTCTGGAGGTTCTGAGCGATGACATTCCTAAAGGTGAAAATTCTGTTTAGTCTACCATCTGCAATATTAGATTTCAGCAAGTATTGCAGTACATATACTGTGTGCCTGCACATACCTAAGCCCCTTTGATATGAACACACATTCTGTGTTTCACTGAAGTCTTGCAATATCAGGTCCACATCACAAACTTGACTCATTTAGGCTGTTTCGGCTGATGGAAACTGAAAACAAAAAATTATTGCAACAACGAAACTATTAAATCAATTCCGAAAACTCCCAATGCCAACTAGAGGGATTAGTTTTGTTGGGAAAATTTGAGCTTTTCCTCCACTTTGCCCAGAACCGACTAGTTGCTTGATGTCAAACCACTGATTACATCAAACCAAAACAATTCAAGCAATACCATGAGTGATTGAGGAGGTTTTAAATCACCAATGACAAACCACAGCGGTTTAATTGCAGTGTAATAAAGTTCAAAGCATCAAATCGTTTCATGTTTATGTGTTCAAATTCTGGTGGGAAGCTCAGACACTTGAACTGCTGAGCAGTGTTACACATGTTGTAGAAATCAAATCCGGGCAGCGAAACATATGCAAGGAATCTTGAAAAAACAGGAGTTGCGTTGTGTAATTTCTGAGATTTATTGCTCAGCTAGATGTGCTCCAGGTTGTCTTGAATATACATGAAGTGAGGCTCTGTATGTATGTGAAAAACAAAAAAAAAAAAAAAACAAAAACAAAATACAGGCAGAAATTTTCCACAGGCTGAAGGTTGCGAGGACTTACTGAGGTAGAACAAAGCTGCTCCTGCAGTGCTTTGTTCTACACCTCAGGACTGTAAACCTTCAGCCAACAGGGAAAGGCTGAGACTCACAAGACAAAGGATGGACTTTATTATTGAAAATGTAGCTGCTGTAGTTGTCAGTGGCTCCAATATGCTCAAAAGCCACAGAAGTTTGTTTGTGTTGTCTATTCTGTTGATTGATGGAAAAAAAAAAAACTGGAAATTCTCTGGCCCATGGATCAAGCGTACACTTAAAAGAAAACCCTCCCTACAGTGGAGCATGGCAGTAGCTTGGATGCTCTGCACCCGCTTTCTTCCTCTGGCAATGGAAACCTGCTGCAAATGCAAGCCAAGAGGGATTTAATTAAGCATCAGGGAATCTGAGAAGAAATTGCCATCATGGGTGTTACTGGACCTTCCAACAAGACAATGATCCCAAGCATACCTCAAATGCTTGGGATCAGAGGAAAACATGAACATTCTAGAGTGGCCAGATTTGAAGAAAATGGTTGCAGCAAACATACCCAAGAATATACAGAACGTACTGTGACGTACAGAGTCTGGACCCACAAGCGGACACAGGAAACTCAGGGGTCAAAGTACAAAATAAAGATTTATTAACAGAAACAAGAATCAAAACCGAACTGAGTAGCAACGAACACCAGGGATGGACACGGCTGTGGTGGCTGAGCTCTCCAGTCCCGGCAGGGCTGGAACAACAAAACAATGGTTAACAAAAGGCGCAGGAAACTCCAGGAAGACGAGAAGACAAAGTACCAACAAAAGGTCACTAGGAAGGCTGACCAAAGTATTGAACAGAAAATGTCTAGGAACACTAGGAACCACAGGATCAAAGTAGCAACAAAAAAAGTCACGAGAGCAGAACTAGGAGACTCGGACGAGAAAAACATGGGAACAGAGAGATCAAAAGGTATCAGGATGTAGGTAGCTGTCTAGGTTTACCTTGCTGGGGACAAGACGTTCTGGCGACGAGCAGATCAGGATCTGTGTCTTAAATACCACTGATGAGGACTCATCAGCTGCAGGTAATCAGCTCTGCACACCTGAGCCACCTTAAGTCTTGAAATGAAGTAACAAAACCAAAACACAACTACCAAACTAAAAGCAGAGGGCAGAACCATGACATGTTGTGTGTCTTACAGGGACGGTACACTCCAACAGAAATGTCTGTCCATTGGCTTAATAACTTTGTTTAAACTCCTCTTGCCGCTTCCTTTTTTAGTTTCACAATGGCTGACACTTCTTTGGCACTGTAAACAGAACTTTCTTTTTTCATCAACCCTCTCACATTGAAGATGGAGTAAGCATAATGGAAAGGAATGGGAGTCTTTGATTGTCATTTCTATAGTTTTTATACTCACATCTGCTACATCATGGAATGGCTTGCTCCCCTCGTTCTTCCAGTAAGATTTGGTGTCAAACTCAATACGATAAACTCCTGCTTGGAACTGCTGCTCTGTGATCAGATTATGGATCTCACCGAAAGCATCTGTTATACTGCAACGAATAACAATGGAATCAGTCTATTGTTTGCATACATGAAACAGACGAAAGGAGTTGTTTTTTATACTCGATCCTATAATTCATATTGCACTTACCCGCTAGCGATACGCGTCCATCCTCCATCAGTGGTCCTGTGATACACAGTGAGTGCTACTGATCCAGCTGGAGTCCCTTTCACTGCATCCAGGATCTTCACCGTCAGAGGACACTTAGTGTCAGAACCACCATGTTTCTCCTGCAGTACAGACACAAACCAGGACTACCCATCATCCTCTGCTGTTTATTGTCGTCTACAATCTTCTACACACCAAATTGTTCCTTATGTAATTATAATGTCCTGAACAGTGTGTCTCATACATTGTTTTCAGTAGTAGAAATAGACTACCTCTTTAATTCATGAAGGCCTTGTTTCCACAAAGTTGTTCTGTTTAACCACTGGCACTGGGGCCAGTCACAGCTGACATTTGGTGAGAGGCAAGGTACACCATGGACAGTATCACCCCCTCATCACAGGACTAACGTACAGACAACCATACACATTCACACCTAGAGGCAATTAAAGAGGCAACCTAAGCCCTATTTCCTATCATACAAGTTCTAAAATTGACTGTTTAGCTCAACAATGTGATACATTGCAAAAGGATTGGGAGAGATAACTATATCAAACTATTATACTGTTGTAATCTGCGAAACAATTAGACATTACTCAGGAATAACGCTACACGAATTCATTTGATTTCTACCTTAAAACTCTGGAAAACAGTACCCTTTCTGCAATTGACTGGTCATGTCTGGGGAGCTCCATCAGCGACAGGCAGTAAAGAAATTTAGAAAGACACTTACAGTGATAATTTGAACGTAGTTAATGGTAGAAAAAAAGTAAAAACTTACTGATTTTCTGACTTGCCCAATGCTGTTGCATTTTATGGCCTTCTCAAACTAATCTGTCCAAGCAACTGACATACATACTGGAGTAACTTCTAAAAACAATTTAAAAGATGTACTTTAGGAAATATTACTGTCAAAAACTTTGGAAAATAGGGATTAGGTTGATAAATATCAGAATTCTCCATTAAGTTTCAAAAGGCTGAAAACTTATGGTGTAGATTACAGCGTGTCAGTAAAATAAATGCTCCAGACTGTTGCTTTTTCAGCTCAGGACCTTCAGTGAAAACAATTACTGCTGCAGAACTGATATCTCATTGTGATCTGCTTATGTTACCAGAACAAAACGTAAGCAGAGCAGTAATTCGTAGGAGTGGGCCTTCAGAGGCAGGCCACTGAACTGATTTTTGCTTCACAAATCGATAGAGATACAGGCCCTTACAGCTTATCAGTGTTAGTCTTTGCTTGGAAAAAAACAGAGCAGTGCAGCTTCTGCTAGCTGCAGAGCAGGTAGTAGGTTCAGGTACACCACATTACCCGCACATTGTCTTCCACAGTCACCTCATCGTAACGGTTTGGTTTTTTTTTCTCATCAATTAAATTCTTAAATAAGAATTGTTTTCAGGATTAGAAGTCCACATTTTTGAAACAATATCTGCACATGAGCCATGGAGAAAGTGCAGTTTGTCTGCAATTTGCACAGTAACTAGCTGTACATTTAAACTGAAGAGTTAATTCTCAGTTGCACTGCCACCAGTGTATGAATGTGTGTGTGAATCGGTGAATGCAAAAACTTGTAGTGTAAAAGCACTTTGGTCAACAATGACTACAAAAGTGCTATATAAATACAGGACATTTACATTTAATGACTCGGGAATTACGAAAGATTCTTTCCTTATTGTCTTTGACTTACATTAAAGACCAGTTTTCTGTCTACAGTACATGTAACATGCAACAGAGTTAAAAATGTAGTCTACTGATTGTTGTGCTTTTCACCAAAATAAAGCAGTCTTGTTTTATAAATGTGATTCGGAGTAACCTTTGGCCATATGGTGTACTGCAGATCTGCTGTGTGTAGTCCCGTGTTGTTTCCCCACCCGACCAGAGAAGCTTTGGATCCGGTAGGTACACTGTAATAAGCACTGCACTCTATATATTAGTTTTCTGATAGCAAAATGATTTTTAATTTGATAACTTCGACATATCCCATGTGTTATATTATTTCTCATGCATTGTAACTATCTGGGTGGATTTTTACCGTTCAGACAGAAAGTTTGTTAATGTTTTCCTTTTAACCGAGTTTCTGCATACTGATGTTAACATGACTAACTGTAAACTCCGCTACCAACGTCCATGCTTTTAATGTATTGTTGATCTAGCATGCATGGATTGAACTGTTTAGTTAAATATACATTGAAAGTAATATTACTCAGCGTCTATAATGTGTGTATGCAACATCTCAGTTTAGCTTCGGCAAGTGTACAAGACGACAGAGAATGTTAAGCGAGTAGCTGTCGTTCCATGTGTGCAAACATTCTGTCTGGCGTGTCTGATAGTGGGATTTAATGGGATATTGAAGTAGTAATGTAGCCTGTGTAATGCAATGCAATTCTTTATATTTTGCTTGTACAGATGCTGTATACATGTACACCACAGCCTGAAGGCAATGTTTTGTTTTATTTTTCCGAGGAATAAATACAAGTCAATTCAACAACTTCAAGACAAATCAATTTACTGTATGAATAAAAATATGCACAACTCATTTTCATGTGTACTACAGTAGTGTACAGTATTGACTTTTCCACTGCTTTCATGTGCTTACTGTTATTTCAATTCTGTTTGTAGAATTTTTGTCGACTTTAAAGTCCATAAGTTTCCCAAACGTGTAGCTATGTAGCTACAGACTAAATCCAAGCTTTACAGTGTGTAGCCTCCAAAAACAACATATGGCAATGACGATTTTATTGAAATAGCACACTTCATTAAAAGTAAACACAGTGTGCTCAAAACTCAATGAAAGGCAGCATT
>KV751359.1:1874261-1907316 GCA_001698575.1 Mola mola
GTTCAAAATGTAATTAATTAAATGTGGACTTGAATTAAAGAGGAAACATCAGCATAATTAACTAAAAACAACACACGCACAGAGACCCAATCAACCAGCAGCCTGAGAGAAGAGATAAGAGTTGAGTTTATTTTTGAAAGTTCACAGCTGTGATGGACCTCTGACCAACAGGCAGCTTGTTAAAAAAAAAAACAAAAAAAACAGTAATTTTTCATGTACATGTTAGGTAGCACTCAAGCTGCTGCACTGCTGATTGTTTAGATAATGCCTAAACTATGGCAATACAGTAGTCTAATCTGCAAGGGATGAATACATAAACTAGTTTTAGATATGAATGTTTTGAGTTTTGATATATTTTATAACAGAGAAATTGCTGTTTTTGGTGATACAGGTATCCCCATCCCAGTTAGTTCTGAGCTTTCTGAGCTGTGTTTCAAAGGCAGCGATGACATAAGACCAACTTCTTTTTACAACAATGAAAAGTTTGTATGTGTCATTAGCATATGAATCGTAGGTTATGTTTCATTATGATACCAAGTGAGAGCATATAGAAATTGAAGACTGACCCTTGTGGAGCTCCAAAGAAGTTATTTTTGCTGCAGATTTAAAGTTGCCAACTGAAACATAAAAGCTCCATGGTGATGATACCAAGTCATTAGCACACATACAGCAACAGAGACACTGACCGTGGGGATGGGGGCTGTGTTGCAGAGCAGCACAGCGGAGGCTAGAAGCAGAGAGTGCAGTGGTTGAAGCATGGTCAGCTGATGAATGGACAGACTGACAGATGTCACCTGTGTTCATGCATAAAATCCATAGTCCAAGTCTCCTCCCTCTCCTCTGTCACTCTCTACATCACTTCCTGGATGATGAACACAGACTATCCTGTGACTAAAGCAGAAGAGACATTTTATGTACAAACTCGCAACAAATGCTCCAGGCATGAGTTACTATATCACAGAATAGAATTACTGAAAAGTCAGTCACGAAAGAAACAAGGGGCCTGATCACAACAGCAAAATGTTCGGTCCAACTGCAAACTGTTGGTGATAAATCTCATTGAAGATTATAGGTAACATTCTCCTTTTCATTTATCACAAAACACTTTAAACATTATTTGGCACAAAATATCATATTCAAGGCATCTTTCTAGCAAACATTAAAATCTTAACTCAGGATCCATAATATAAATATTATATATCACTGACACAAGTCACACAAGTTAGGCATTTGGATCAGAACACAGAATAGCTCAAAATCAGAAATGGTTCAGCAATATTGTTGTGGTGCACTTTCCATCCATAAATTAGTCACACTGCAGCAGGCTGAGCACGGGAAAAATACTGATGATGCACACACAACATTCAACATAACTCTGACACTCTGTTTCTATCACTTTTATTCTCTAGACCATGATGTTAGCGTTAACGTTAATCTTAGCACCCCCCCCCACAAAAAAAGAAAAAGAAGATGCGTCTCGCCTTTAAGAAGCAACATCTATGAACTTTTATAGCTTTGTAAACGATCAAACACATTGGTTGTATAATCTCATCGATATACAACTTCAGGGATACTTGTGACGAAAATATGACTGAGATTACAGTTTTCACGACTCATCTCTTTAGAACATGATTATTAAAAAATACTTAGAAAAACGCTTTGGAATTATAGACTACTTTGAGATTTGTAGTACAACGGGGTGACTTTGCGAATAATAATTTGATAAGATATTTTAATAACATTTTTAAGATCTGCCTATATGACAAAAAATAACGGGGTAACGTCAATATTTTAGGATCTCATTGTTTAAAGGGTTGTCAGACCAACTGAGTTATCATATTTAACTTTCCTATGGCGTATGGCTTTATAGATGTTTAGGTTTATGGAGTGTACATGAACGCACCATGACACTTATCCCTCGTCATAGAAATTGAGATTTCAGAGTTGCATCTTAATGCACCACGAAGTTCCTCCAACTGTTCCCTGACATAAAGAGACAGAATAGGAAAGAAAAATAGGGATAGAGTTAAATATATGGACATAAATGACACTAAAACACATCCGAAATGCTCAGTAGAGCTTTTATTGAAATTACTTAGGTACAAACGGTCACTTCAGCACTACGCCTCACGAGATTTTACTGACAATGGAAAATACGGTCTCATTTGTGCTTGGCAGACTGGCTGTTATTCTTGTTATTTCCGACATTTTCTAAATAATAATACATTTAGCGTTGCAGAACAAGTGTTTGTCTAGTGGAGAATATCCGACACAGGTGCTGACAGCAAATTCCCCAACAACAACACTCAGTCTCTCTATTACTATGAGTCTATCTACTATTGGTCCCCTGGGTAGCAATATACAAAAGCTGAGATAATAAGTATAATCAAATCAGAAACGGAAAAGAAATATTGGGAGTGGTATAAAAAGGAGTTCAACAGAACAGTAGAACTGAGGAAAAAAAACAGGCAAAAAAAGGAGGTGGACATCATCACGCGACTAAGATTTTGGTCATACCGGTCTGAACATTACATTAAAACTCATGAGTAACATGATACAGGGAGATGTGAACATTGTGGTCTTCAGTAAACAGCGTAGGGTGTATTTATGAGTTGCCCCAAGAATAGACAGGAAAGACTTGTTTACAGGTTCGGAAAAGTTTGTACCAAAGGAATCCTTTAGTGCTTGATATTAGGGACATAATACAGAAGATTTTGGGTTGAGGAGTGTTTTCAAATTTTTAGAACACACCCGATTTGTGAGAATTTAACGTATAAAAGCAGGTAATTCTGGTTTACACTCCAAGCCAGAAGATGGCAGCAGCGCGCTTACATGCCGTTTGCTAATCGCCCTTCCAAGAAAAGAAAAAAAAATAGGAAGAGAACAAGCTGAAGAGGAAATGTATTGTTTCTATTTAATTTGTAGTCTGAAATAAAGTTTTTAAAAATAGGAAGAAACATTACATTATTCACACAAATGTCCGCCACCGTCTGCGTAGCAGAGCGAAGAGAGCACGGAAAGATCTGTCTGAAGGACCGATGTTTCAAGGCTGTCAGGGATCATTTTGCCGCTGTGGGCATTGAGGCTGTCCTTGGTAAGTAGGCAATGTTTACATTTCTTGATGAATGACTGCACAATTAGCTGTTTAGAGCGCACATACAGCTAAGCTATTGTTAATACTGACCACAGTAAGCTGCGCAAAATGTTCACAAGAGGACATAAAACCATAAAGAGTGTTTAATGTAGCATGTAACATTGGTACCCTAGTTATCTGACCTGCAATATACTGAGAACCTAAAGGGGAGATGTATTTTTCGAAAGGCTAGAGCTGAAAGTTAATAATGTCTGAAATGAAAGTCAAAATAATTGACTGAAAACTGAAAAGTGCAGTCAAATGAGAGACAAACAGAAGGACAAGTGATTAAAAGGGGAACATTATGTCTTGTATGTTAAATAAAAATCTTAATCCATCATCAAAGAAAAGGAAGAATATAATTTTTTTTAAAAATCCCAGAAAAAGCTGACGTATTAAAGTATAATATAAATGAGAAAAATACAATGCAGTAATTTCCTTAAACAGGTGAACATGTTGATAATTGGATAGTTTCAACAAGAAAAAAGAAGGGGCAACGTGTCAAAAACATGCAAAATAATAGTATTGATGAAACAGTATAACAGTACAGTGGATGCTGCACTATTTAAAATAGTAAAATTCTTGAAACAGTTTATTTAGTTTAATTTAATGAGTGTTATATAAAGTATGTTAAAGGTTAAAAAAAATCACAATCATTTAAATTTTCGAGATGCACTACGATATACAAATCATGAACAAAATTAACTCTGCCTCACCTGGTATGTGTGCATGTACAGTTGTTTTAATTGTTACACTTTTTAGACTGTGGTATAGATCTGTAATTTCTGTTAATTCTTCAGCCTGCTGTTACATGAATTCTCATGTAAATTAGCATCATTTCAGTTTTCTGCTTATTTATATGCACCAGATATACTGACGTGCCTCTCTAAAACTACATAAATAAATTGAGAAATTAACAAACACAGGGATGACAGCTTTTGATGTATCAGATATTCAGACAAGGTTTCACATCTGTATAGGATGTGATGAATCTTCAATCTGTGTGTTAATAAATGTTTCAAATAATTAAACAAGTTCCTTGTTAACATAGGCTTGTTAACATAGTCTGTACACGGAACATAAGTGTGGCTATCTTGGGCTATTGACATCATTTAGAGCCAGAATATGCGTATTAGTGATCAGGAACCAGAGCCGCGGTCTCAAGTTCCCACCCATTAAGTACACTCACCAGCACATAAGCTGTCAACATGACGTTTTACCCTTTTTTAATAGCATAAAATAACTGATTAAAACTGAACTGATCAGAAAAAGGAAGACTTGAATAAGAACTACCTAAAATGACAGAAACCATTTTTGAAAAAAAATGTATTAATGCTGTACCTAAAATTTTGGTTCGAACACCCGAATTAATAGTGGAGAAAGGGGGTATGATCCACCCTGCAGCCAGTCACCAGAGCATGATCGAGGTACTTTAGCTTCACTTCTGAAAAAATCTTATGTCATCCATCTTTATATACCATCTATGTATGTAACTTTACCTATAGGCAAAATATTTTCACAAACCATCAACACTAAAACCCTTCGGAACTCAAAATTGCTTATAGCTAACAACAATGTTCTCCTTCCCCCGCTCTGCTTTGTTCCCTGTTATTGATAATTTTATTTTCTTTCGTCAGTTTTTGTTCTTCTTAAACAGTCTATTCAAAAAAGTGCTAGAGAAGTACAAAGTTTTATTATTATTACACTAAAATCCATTCAATAAGTTTACTTACCACATTTTTAGGTCCACTCATGTGGATAATTGTTATCCAACACATTTGTTGTCCTCCTGGTATCATAATGCCAACTATTATTAAAATGTCTTAATCAGTCTGTCATTATTTAGATCTTCCAGCACCTCTAATTAAGGACCTTCTCCCTCATCTCACTATATGTCAACTTGATGAGCTCCAGCCCATCTTAAATCAGAAAGGTGAGCATAGTTGAAGTGCAAAGATGTTTGGATTTTTTGCTTTGTTTGTAGATGTGATGTCATTAACACTGAAAGCATTGTCTGCCTTCTCTTAGGGATATCCACTCTCCCTGGATGGGTTGGAGTCCTTTTGGATATGTGTGGGCCTAAGCATGTAAGTGTAATGTCATCAAAATCACAAGTACAGCAATATGTAGACTCCAGATAAGATGATACAGTATTCCCCTTTTTATGTTTTAGGTAATAGACCTGCGTACAGAAGAAGAGGCCAAGCACAAAGTTATGAAAATGCTTTTTACGGGTGTATTCTATGGTTTTACAAATGTCTTCATTAAACGGAACATCACAAATTTAAACACCCTGTCCTTCCTGTCAGCTGCAGCTAAATGCCTCAGACAATTTTCTCTGCTGAGCATGCATAAACCTCTCAAAGCTTTAACTGCTGGGCAACGGCCTTTTCTGAACCTCCTAGAAAAGTGCATCAACACTGTTGGTATCTCAGAGGGCTTTGACCTATCGAAGAGGGAGACACAGACGTCACTGTATGTCCTCCATCGTCTGCTGGACCATGGGGTGACTAAAGACCTCGTCATACATACGCAGTGTCCCACCATGCTGGCCTGGCTCCTACATGGACGGGGATCTCAGTATGTAGACCCTAAGCTGAAGAGCCTTATGTACAGCAGAATGGCAAGCTGTAGTTCACACACTGCTTCAACCAGTACAGACAGTTCTAGTGAAGTTGACCAATGCATTCCATGTAAACGCTCAAAGCTGGATTCTGTGACTGTGAAAGAGGAATTGGAAAATGCAAACTTTACTGTGGACCCGCAGGTTCTCTGTCAAATGTTCACTCCATGGGATGTTTGTTCATCAGAGGCTTGTCTGTGGGGACAGATCGAGTGTTTGGAGATTAGTCAGTGTAGGCCTGCCTGTCTTCGAGTGCTGAATGCCGCCCTGCCCACGTTTTTCTGCCTTCGCTCTCTAAACCTGCAAAGCTTTTGTAAGTTATATGCTGTATATATGGTTGTGTGTGGGGGTGGGTGTGCATGCATGCATGTGCGTGTTTAGTTTTCAAGCATCACTTTGCTCCTGATTATATTAATATTTTAAAGGGCGAGTTCACTGCAGCATCTGGATGCTATGCTGGTATGATTTGTTTGTGCAGCGACCTTCGAAGACTCAGATGTGATGGGCTTGGCCAGAGCACTGCGGCAGTTGGATGGAAGCTCCCTCAGCTTCCTCACTGATCTGACTGTCAGCGCTCTGCCTTACCCCGAGCTCATGGAGATCTTGCTGGACGCAAGCCCCAACATAACATCCCTGCAGGTGGAGATCCAGACTGTGATATGCAGCCCGCGCTTTTCACCACAGCAATACTGGGCTACTCAACCAGACACGTCAGGTGCTGTGAAGCTTCTTTCAATCTGTAACACAGCTGTAACTGTAGCACAAGTAACTCTTGGAATTAAGCAGGATACAAACTATATCACACTTGTTTAAATGCAAGGCTCTTTTGAATCGAAAACCTAATGTGAAGTTTTCCTTAAACCAGCTTACTTAAACTTAAGATGCCTGAGTATCCAAGTGATGTTGCTGCCTGCCTGTTTGATGCTGACTATACCAACAAAGTTCCCGACTCTGAATCTTTGGTTGGGGTTTGTTTGTGTAATACACACAAAAAAATAAGTATTACTGTTTTTTATAGGCCCAACAGTCCCAATGCAAATTTGTTTTTAATGGTTTATATTTTCATTAATAGGTCTTTTATTAAAGACAACAGTTAGCTAGGTTATTTCACTTGTTGTATAATGGGGGTTTGTCTATTATGTGGCATTATGTGATAGTTTCTCTAAAATTAAAGCTTGCTAAACTTAACAGATGATCAAATGTTTTTGCTTGTGGACACCTAGCATTTTTGTTCAAGATGGGCTTTTTTGGAAGAAAAAAACATAGAATGAGATGTAAACACAACATCAGAAGCAGTTACTATATCACATACTAAACTCTAGATCATCCAACCTGTACTTTTGAAGTAAGGATGATTGAAAGCTGCATGCTGACTATTCCTCTCTTTGTGGGTCTGTCTGCCAGTCCACATGATGAACCACCACTACATGTCCAGAGAGGTGCACTTTGACGCCAGATTTATATGTTAACTATGTTGAGTCTAAAGCAGAGTTTTTAGTGTCATGAATGTGTCCCTTTTAACCCAGGTTAGGTCACAGTGGTAACTGATGTTGAACACGTAATCTGTAGTTTCAGATTACAATTGACTATTAACGGCACTTCCCTTTTATGGTTTCTATTCCTGACAAATTTCTTATTTCTCTGTGAGATATAGATTCATTACAATACATATGAAATACATTATATACAAACTAGGCATTCATTAAAGTATTGTATCTATAGTAATTACATCAAAGAGTAATATAAACACAATAGCACAAATGCTACACATCTTATTTATTTATTCATTTATTTTTAATAATACATTTATTTTTTGCCATGGGGAAACGGGCTACAGTTGGCCATACACTAAGGCAGTGGTTCCCATCCTGAGGTCCAGGTCCACTTAGGGGGCACCAAAGATCACAGTAGGTCCCTCCAGGTTGTGCACACTATTAAATTGTCAAATTTGCACATGTTAAATAAAATTATAAAATTGACAGTTTATACATTAAAAACTGTTCACAAACCTATTCAGAAGTATATATTCATTATCACCAAATGACATAGATTTTTAATGAATCCCAGTCACCCTTTCAGTGTTTTTGTGCACACACTAGCAAGGTTGTGGGATCAGGTTTTTTTTTAGATACAAATAGAGAAGGCTCCAAGAAAAAAGATTTGGAACCACTAAATAAATTGAATAAAGGCACAGCAGGTATAGACCATCACCTTTTTTGATGTTTTCATGTTCTGATCGGCTGCAGAGCAGTGTAAATCACTGCTAAAAAAAACTGCAGCTATTACTTGTTTATCACAGATAATAATACATTTATTTCACTTCAGGACGGTGTCAAACCTAAATGCAGTATAATCTTTGAATCTGCTGTAGAAACATTAAAGAGAACTCTGGTATTTTTCATTCAGCCTGACCTGTTAAAATATTTTTGCCTGATGGTCAAACTGTAGTGTTGTATATTACAAATCAACCCAAAGTAATTGTGTCCCAAACTTCTGTTTGCAGAGCTTCCTCTAAAGAGGCTGACAGTGAAAATAGCTGGGTTCCAAACAGAACTGCGGTCCATCATATCTGTGCTGCAACGCTCTCCACACCTCACCACATTCCACATGGCAGGAATAAGACTACCAGCAGGCTCCTCTCAAAGCCAGCTCCTCATCACTCTCTCAGGTAATGTGTCATGTCACTATCAACAAAGGTGAAACAAAAAAGGATTGAACAAAGGTCAGACCTCCTGGGGCACCATCGCACTGTGCTGTGAAACTTATCCTGAAGCACCTACCTAGTATAGAGAAGGCTGCTGGTTGATCAAAGCCAGTAAATGGAATGAATGCATACAAAGACAACAACAGTGGCAATGTAAAGAAAACCAAAATGAGGAATAAAAACAGAAGGGAGAAAGAAGGAATTCACAAAAGAAAAACTGTTAAATATTATGAGTCATTGAAGCAGAAGTCTGGTGATGTTTTACATGATATATTTCTTAATGTAAAACAGTCTTGCGCACAATAAGTGTGGGTGTTACCTATAAAGGTTATACAATTGTTAAAGTCTTCAATTTCATTTGACCATTCTGCAACTCACTTTGTGAATTTAAGCATTTTTTCAGCACTATCTGCACTGACCACAGATAAGTCCCGAATTAATTAATTAAAATGCAGCCTCTCAGGGAACAGACAGCAACAGCAATTTATATAAATTTAGTTTTCAAGATTCTGACAAAATCAAAACTCAATTAAAATTTTCCTTTGTGGGCCCAGATCTTCCTCCATAAGCTATGTAATATTGACTGGGGTTTTAAATCACCTCAAATTGTGTTTGGCATTGGTTTATCAGCTGACACACATGCTCATACATTATATCTTCAAGAAGCTAAAAATTGACATTTAATATATTCATTTGATCAAGTTACATTTTGTTGATTTAGAGTCAAACCCCAAGTTGAGGAGTCTCACCTTGGAGGACATGAAGCTGTCTGATTGTCTCCCTCAGATCATAAATCTCCTGAGTGACTGCAAGTTGGAAGGTAAGAACAGGAGATTGATTCCTGACGACAGGGGGGCGGTCAAGGCAAATATCTGTACTTAGGTGTAATCAGACTTACAACAGGTTCCTACAGGAGGTTCAGGGTTGTTTTCAGCTCTCTGTTGACTGCAAGGCTTACAGCAGTGTCTTTTAGGGTGATGTTAGTTAACTGCTTTGTGGTGATTGTCCCATGGTTTTACCGTGGGGAGATTGGTGGCACCCCATTGGGCATAGCTCTTGCACAATAAATTTCATCTAGTTCATCAAGTTTCCAAAGGTAATGATAAATTGCTAAAATCAAGAACATGCTTGTAAGTACTATCTTTTGAAGATGTCTTACAAGAAAACTGTCGTGTGTTTCATGCTCTAGACTCTCCGAGTGCTGCACTAGCCTGGCAATCGTCTTCTGTGTATTCAGTTCGTCAACATCACTTTTAATAAAATTTCTAAAATTCCAGTTTTCACCCTATTATCTGGACCATCATTATCTGGATTATCTGGGTTCTTTCTTGGCTAATTCTTCATTCCACTTATGTTAAAATCCATCCAGTGGTGTGTGAAAAACAAATATAATGATTTATAAAACTGTGAACACACACACACAACCGTATAAAGTTTTCTATAATAAATCCCATATCAACTTTGTGCCTGTGGGTCAGCATGCATACATTTATGTGCCACATGAAATTTTTATGCATAGAAATGAGGCTGCTGATTTTTAAGGTTGAATTGTGGCAACAACTGAGAGGGAAATGAAGAAAAGTTGCTTTAGGTGCATTTGAAAATGTTGCAATTTTTTCTATTCACGTAGTCCTCTAGCAGTGTGAGGACAGCGCGAGTCCATGTGCAGCTTTGCATATGAGTAACACTTTATTTTTGAATGATCAGACTGACTGATTCTCACAATGGCAACATGATCACTGCAGTCACTGTTGTTCCCAACCTCTATCACTGGGTAATGCATTTTTTCGTAAACAAAATTTATTTATTGATTTAAAGGCCTTCTCTGACGAAAGCTTTTTCACCTTTTTAATAGGTCCATGTGGTGTTTTGATGTACTAGAAATCACAAAAGTAGCACAGTCATAGATCTCCCCAACCTTAGATGAGGCAAAGGTCTAGAATTAAATCCAAGACATTTTGAGGCCACAAAGGAATTTTTTTCATTAAAAAAGAATGAAATGTTAATTTTACAAAACAGATTTTAATTTTTAGGCATTCAATCAAAGGCTTGAGAAAACTGCTTTTGTTGAACATGAATTAACCCTGTATTAAGACCAGGGCTGACAGTGACGATATGGAGTGGAACAATTATGTGAGGGCTTTATTTCCAGACTATTTTCAGAATGTAAATGTTGAAATAACAGTAAATTTATTATTTTACATACCTAAAATAGAACCTCCTCCCACTCCCCCAATAAATCAAATCAAATCAAATTTGTATAGCCCAAAATCACAATTCATATATTATCTCACTGGGCTTTGACAAACTGTTCAGATGTGACACACTCTGCCCTTAGACCCTTGAACCAGGTAAGGAAAAACAGAAAAAAAAAAAAACCTTAAACAGGGAAGAAACCTCAGGAAGAACCACAGAGGAGGGATCCTTTTTCCTAGGATGCATAGACATGCAATAGATGTCACTTGTACAGAACACAACAACATGACAATAAGTTTTTGTTTGAGTTCATATGAGTCTATAAATCGAGATATAGTATGGGTATAGTATATTGGTCCAGAAGTCATTGTAATCCATGGGCTAGGCTGGGCAATCCAGCTCCTAGGTTCCAAATCACAGAATCTCCTGTCCTAATTTGAGCAGCAGCTCCCACCGCGACCTAGAAAGACCTGCAGGATGATAAAGAACAAAGACTCTGGGGAGGAAGTAAAGTCAGTATAATGTTTTGTTAGGATATGGACATTTAGAGGAGCAGAGATGGAGTAAGACTCAGAGAGGGCAGAGAAGAGAGCTCAGTGCATCGTGGAGTGTTCCCCCAGCAACCTAAGCCTATAGCAGCATAACTAAGGGCTAGATAGGCCTGTCCTAACTTTAAGCTTTATGAAAAAGGAAGGTTTTAAGTCTACTCTTAAAGTCAGTTTGTGTGTGTCTGCTTCCCATACCGAGACTGGAAGATGGTTCCACAGGCAAGGGGCTTGATAGCTGAAAGCTCTGCCTCCCATTCCACTTTTGGAGATTCTTGGGATCACCAATAACCCTGCATCCTGGGAGCATAACGTTCTGGATGGGTGATAGGGTGTTACGAGCTCCTTAAGATAAGGTGGTCCCTGACCATGAATAGCTTTGTAGGTGAGGACAAGGATTTAAAATTCCATTCTGGATTTAATAGGGAGCCAGTGCAGAGAAGCCAGTATGGGGGAAATATGGTCTCTGATCTTAGTTTGTCAGTACATGCGCTGCTGCATTCTGGATTAGCTGAAAAGTCTTTAAAATCTTACTAAGGCAGCCTGAAAATAAAGAATTACAGTAATCCAGCCTGGAAATAACAAATGCGTGAATTAGTTTTTCTGCATCTTGTTGAGACAGGATGTGCCAGATTTTAGCACCCCCCAAAAAAAAAAAAAAAGATTGTTTTACATGTGAGTTAAAAGACAGCTTCTGGTCAAAGATAACACCCAGCTTTCTGACAGTGGTGCTAGAAGCCAAAGTAATGCCATCCAGACTAACTACGTTGTTGGATAATGATTCTCTAATGTGTTTAGGGCCCAGAACAATTACTTCAGTTTTGTCAGAGTTTAACAATAAAAAGTTATGAGACATGTTTTTAATGTACTTAAGACATGACTGTAGATTAGCTAACTGATGGGTTTCATCTGGCTTCATTGATAAGTATAATTGTGTGTCATCTGCATAGCAATGAAAATGTATGGATAGCTTTCTAATAATATTACCTAAAGGAAGCATGTATAGAGTGAATAGTATTGGTCCAAGCACAGAACCTTGTGGGACTCCGTGACTAACCTTGTCATATCGTGATGATTCATCATTAACATGAACAAAATTATATCTATCAGATAGGTAGGACTTAAAACATCTTAAAGCAGATCCTTTAATGCCAACTTTAATAACAACAGCCACAGAATTCAGTATGTATTCTTGCATTGAGCCCATAGAGGGAGGGATTATTCGACCTCTTTCCTGTTCCCTCTGTAAGACCTGCAGTTGAATGACTGCCGCCTTCTTGAGAGCTGCAGCAATAAGGAGGAGGGCTTGCAGCAGCTTGTGGCCGCTCTGAAGACAGTGCCTTCTCTTCACACACTTGGCCTTGCTCAGAATCGGCTTGGTAAGGACTACCTTCACATCCTTCCTCTTACAAGCAAAGACAGTGTTTATTGCACAGTGAAGCAGGATTTGTCGCAGTATGGTGTGGACCACCGGTCCTGAACTTTGAGTGGACTGACAGCAGATTTTCGAGACAAAGAGCAAATTTTAGTACCCTGCTTAGGATAAGTGGTAGAAAATTGATGGATGGATGGTTGGACAAATATGAAACAGTAAAACATATTAGCAAACATAACTATGAGTTCTCAATTCAACATAAATTTCACTTGGTTTTTTAAAACACAAACACAACTCTGAATGCAGGCTGATGGATGTATAAATGCTGCTTGCTAACACGTTCTCAAGTGAGAAGTTGAGAGCATGTTTGTGTTGTAGTAATAACTTGTTTCCCATGATGAAATATCAGTTTTTGCAGGTTTGAGCAGTATAATCCATACAGAGGAGCAGTAGTTTAATCTCAACTGCTTTCTTTTTTTATACTGTGTCTCTCTCTCTCTCTCATGACATGTTGCAGCTGTGTTGAAAAGCTGCAACATGTGACCTTGTGATCATGTGACCTTCTTTACCAACAGCCCAGAATGTGCTTGTGCTGGTCGGACTGTTCACTGGAGGATCACCGAGCTCAGTGAAGCGACTCAACCTCAGGTAACAGTACAACCCCTTGCCCCTCACCCCGGGGTCTCTCAGAGATTTTTTTCCTGTTAAAAGGTAGTTTTTCTTCGCCAATGTCACAGTGTGCTTGCTCATGGTTGGATTGTTGGAACTGAATCTAGTATTGAATATGGTCTAGCCCTGCTCTTCATGAAAAGTGTCTTGAGATAACTATTTGTTGTGATTTGATGCTATACAAACGAAACTGACTTGACTTGTTTCACTGTAGGTATCCTCTCCACGTTCCCATAACACTTGAAATAACATTTTGAATGTAGTTAGTTGCAGGAAAAGACAAGCATGTTATTTCAAATGGTTTGACTCCCCTGACACTTTGTATAGCCTTGTTGAGCTAAATGGTACTAGCGACCGAACTCGATACTCAAGTAATTTTTCAAAAAAAAAAAATGTTCTTTGTGAAATTTTGGAGCCTAAAAACCCAGGAAATGGGGTCAATTAAACAATACATATATAAACAGTTTTTTCTTAGAGATTAGTCATGGAAAATATGAACCTGATGAGTTTGTTGGTTTTTTTTGCTGTGTGGCATTGAGTTTTGGTAAAACTGATATTTGATATAATGTAGAATTGTGTAAGGCTGGATAGTCAGAATACCACAATACCAACTTTTCGTCATTTATAGTGGTATCTCCTATCTCATTTTTAGTCTGCACACAAGCTCGCAAGATGGTGATTTTAATATTTATAAATATAAGGTGGGCTGTTTTTGGTTTCATACTAAACATCATATTGTCATTTTGTTGTGCTGTCTTTAATAGTTCAAACTTCATTCAGCCTGCTGAGCTGCTGGAGTTTGCTAAGAGACTGGCCATACATCATCCTCCACACCAACTCACCCTAGACCTGAGGAAAAACCCAGCAGATCGAGACCCCGAGATATGGAATGCTGCAGTGAAGAAACTCTGTCACTTCTGTGATCTACTATTTGAACAATGGATATCCACCAACACAATGGCAGACCATATCAGCAACATGTGAACATCTGGAAACCTAAGAGTTTCGTGTAACTTTTCCTTATGGTCAGTTTGGCATCACTGCTCACCGTAATTCTAAAGATTCTAATTTGGAATTTGATCTAAATCTAAGATTTTAAGTACCACCATCGATTAAATACAATATTATCCTAAACAGTCATTCTCAATTGTAAAACGTCAACTACCAGTCTGAAACTGTATTGACGTATCGCTGTACATACTGTACAACACTGTACTGCACATTTTGCCTTTTTACCATCATTTCACTGTTGAATTATTGGTAAAAGGGGTTGAAAGTGGTCAAATCCTTGCTTGGGAATAAGCTGCGTGTAGCATTTAATAAATATATCATCTACTGTATATGATGTATTCTTTTTCATAACATTTTAAGAATGCACAAACCGGCTAACGTGTCTCATAAAGCCAACAGACTGGACGTGTTGCAGCCTCAAAATGGAAACACAACTCAGGCTGATTTAGTGTCCAAATTCTCATCACCTGATAGCTCAGTGACCTCATCAGTCTCCTTTCACAGCTGCATCTCAGTGCCGAGTCCACCAAGTCCTGAGGGGGGGACTATTCAGACTGGATAGATTTTCCAGACTATCCAGACTATCCAGAGACACTAGCAGTGAATAGAATGTGACGTCAGATGATGTGGTAGCTATAATAGTCCA
This sequence comes from Mola mola, assembly GCA_001698575.1. NCBI lineage: Eukaryota > Metazoa > Chordata > Actinopteri > Tetraodontiformes > Molidae > Mola > Mola mola. The sequence goes on from KV751359.1 coordinate 1,889,164, forward strand.
GAGAGGCAGTGTTGGCTGTAATGTCACTATCCTGAATACAGTCAATTCTTGTGTCGAAGTGTCAGCAGCCAGCGCATTCATTTACAGTTTCACTACAACCCCATGTCATTAGTTTTATGTTCAATATGTTTCTTCCAGTGCAGTTATATAAATAAAAGAGCGGCATATGTTAGTTTCACATTGGAATAATTTATTAAACCATCATGTTACACTTCCAAAGTCTTTCGCTGAAAGAGAGAGGGACAGTGGACATTGACTGAATAAGCCAGAAGATTGATGTCTCACCTTCTCTTCATTGTTGTTTTCTTTTGATTAGACAACAGCATCAACAATTCATTTTTAGTAGGAACTAAGTAGGGAAAAAAAAAAAATCTGAAGAATGGATTTGAGTTCAATTGTTTTCTTAGTGGACTTTTTAAAGCTAAATGATGTAACATTGTAAATTCAGATTGTTACCTTTTCTATTTTCACATTTTTGTATATTCAAGTTGAAGAGAGTGAAGACTATGTCTGCATGCTAAATGGTTGATTTTTTTGGGTTTATCTACAGCCATCTCTTACATAAAACACACAAACACACACAACGCAACATTTCAACCTGGCCTGGTTATCTCCAAGGCTTTGCTTTTACTAATAAAAAGTGTAAAACTTGGTCCATATTCATACCCCACAGAGAAGTAAGTTGTCGAAGGAAGTAAGCTGTTCTAATTTTAGATTTGTGTAGATTTTTCCCAGCTGACTGCACCATTGAGTACCTTAATGCCAAAAAAAGCAAATTCTGAATTACGAAAACATTAAGGTTGCGTTCAGCGTCTCATGTCTCCTGTTGTCATCCACTCTGCTGTGTGATCGATGAGCAGCTCTTCTCACCACTGCTGAAACCATTGCGGGCTCCGATTCCTGTGTGAAATTAGGTTTGACCTGTAAATTAGTAAATTCACACTTATAGACCCCCTGCTTGGTTCACACACATTTGCAAGTTTCTAACAAAGAGCTGGTCTGAATAGTGCCTGAAACTGCTTTCTGTCTGATCATTTTCAAGATGTCCCCTGGTCCCTTTGAGGGGTGAAAAATTAAACATTCTGTACGCATTTATCCAAATTTATAAATTATCTCATATCAGGCCTTCTCAAATTTTGAAACTTAAGGCCCATTTCTGAGTGTTGAAACATTTCCAAGGACCACATTCCTAAATTAAATGAAAATCAATCAACCTGTGAATGGTCTTGACAAGCACCATCATTTTCTCGATTGTCAAATGTAACTGGTCATTATTTCATGCGAATCCTAGCAAACAACTAAGATTTCAAGAGTCGCTCATTAGGCCATCCATTTAATAATCCTGTTGAGGAGTTCTGATGACACTTGAAACGTAAAGTCAGCAAGCATTTCGAAACCCACTGACTGATGAACCCTACATCCTGCGAATATAATGATATAAGTTCACTTGTCTAAATGTGCCACTGTAAGGAAAACAAACTGATGGTCTCACTCAGTCTTGTATCAGTTGGTGGACTGTCTACTGCCACACTATATCAACACTTTATATGTATTTCAGATTTGAAGCTCCAAAGTTTTTATATTTTACTGGGTTCAAATCCAGAAATCTTCAACAGCTTAGTTATGATTACCAGTAAGATACTGACTCCATGTGTTTCCTTCAGCAGCCAGTTTGATCTCAAGTGTTTATATTATATTTCTGGGTTCAACAGAAAAGCAAATGAGCTTCCTCGCTCTGACTATTGTTCTCTCTGGACATCTTTTTTGGAGTTACAGTTATCAGAGTTAGAAAACACTGTATTGGTATTTGACTGGATGTTTGGAGATCAGATTAAATTTGATTGTTACTCCCCCACGTTACATCAACGTCCACAGCAGAGTCCACTTTTCCTCTCCTTTCTCTATATAGTGTTTTACAGTGTACATGTTATCTTGTAGAGTGTATATGTCAGCACACCCCTCTCTCTCTCACACACACACACACACAGTGACAATCAAAAGAACAAACAGTTCATTCAAACAGATTAATGGTGAGTGTTATCAGGACCATCAAGGTGGAAGTCAGTGATTTTCCAGGATGGTGTGTGTGTAAAAGGAGGTTCACAATCAATCTATCAGTTGTTGCAAAAGAAAACCCCAAATAATGACTGACAGTCATACATCAACACATACACCTGAAAATTATACTCCATCACACACACATACATACAAGCATATGCCATAAGAAAAGCATACACTGGGAACAATATCTCAAAGGCATCAATCTTTTCAAATAAATATGCTGTAAATAATTTAAATCATATAAAATAATGGGTTAAAAATAGATGTTCTGTTGGATAAAGAAAAGTTCTTAATGAACGCAGTAAACTGAACCATTTGTCAGAGACAGGTACATTTTTCAGACAGTTACACACATTCACAAATCAGTAGTGAGCCGTGATTCCTACAGGGGCTCAGTGTCAGGGCAGACGGGTGGGATTGGTGAGGGTGTACTGTATTGTATGTAGAAGTACCAGCATGCTGTGTTGTGTTAAACTTTCTAAATGGGTGGCTAGCATCCATCCAGTTGTATCTGTTGTTCCAGGCTTCAGGTCAGGCTGTGGTCAACAGCTACAGTGACTGGATATCTTCAACAACACCTGATGCTGATTGATACAAGGTTGTTGAAGAAACCCTGATGTGTTACAAGCACGAGGCATTCATCTGTCATGGAGCCAAGGCAAGAGGCTCTGTGTAACTTCACCCACTCGGGGAGGGATTAAAACCTGGATACCATAATGCACCTGTTGTCGATTACTGACTCCTCTGCTGCATCCTCAGTCACTTTGGTGAATGACACACTCAGGGCTCTGCCTGTTGCTCTTACTTGGTCTGATATGACCATCGACCATATATAAAGATGGATGACATGGAAGCTTCCCAAGTGAAGCCAAAGCATCTTGTTTGGTTCCTGGTGGCTGGCTGCAGTATAGCTCAGGAACCTCTGTCCTTTCAGGTGTTCAGGTACTCCTCAAATAAATTTTCCAAATGATGGTTTCTTTCATTTTAGATAATGTCAGTTAAGTGTGAGGGTTCAAGGCTTAAGGGTGGACATTGGGATTTGGTTATAGTAGGTGCAGTAGTGTGGTGGAGCAGCAGTATTGATTCCCCACTCAATCATGAGCACAGCTGAGCAGTCAATCATGACATAAGAACTAATTAAAACCAAACTGATCAGAAAATGAACACTTGAACATACATAGGTACATAAGCATAACGAGTACGATATAAAATGATAGAAACAATTTTTGGGAAACATTCATTGAGGAGTACTTTGGGTTTGTTTTTTGCTCATTTGCAAACATGAAGTGTATAACTTCACTTCAACTTTAACATCATTTTTTTAGCCGTAACACACCATGGTGTACTGTTGAATGACTTCTGAAATAATGTGCAACAATTAACAAGATACAATAAATGACGTGTGAGTGCTGGGCTTGATAACTCTTAAAATTGTATTAGGTCCTGGGTTTGATTACCAGGCCTTTCCTTGTGGAGACTGCATTTTCTCCCTGTGTCTGTGTGGGTTCAGAAACATGCATACTGGGGGTTATGTTAATTGGTCACTCAAAATTGCCCGAAGGCGTGGATGATTATTTGTCTTTATATGATGAACTGGCGACTTCTCCGCCTTTGCCCGATGATGTTGAGATAGGCTCTGGCAACCCCTAAGAGGATAAGCAGTAGCAAATGGATGGATTGATATGCTCTATCTGTGGTGTGTAGCTTTATTTTCGATTCTTCTGCATATTACATGTAGCGGTTGTCAAATGTAGGAGTATGTGACAGTATGCATACAACAATTACGAACCAATTGTTTGCACACTATTTCTACAGGGCTGATCACCTTTTATTATCAAATAAATTGCAATTGTAATGGAATGTTGGACGTTTATACTGGCCAAATTGTTACGGTAACTTGGTTTAATTTATTGTCTGTTTAGCCGATTGGTAGAAAACATAAAAATAATTCAAAAGGTAAAAGAAAATCTTACGCTCTTACCAAATCTTACAATCGAAACCAAATATTTGTAAAATATTCAAATATTTATACTGTGTGAGGTCATTTTTAGGGAAACTAAATTCAACTAAAGGTCTGCAAATTGACTGGATGTTGTAAGCTGTCCCACTGTTAATAAATATATCTTCTATATGATGTGTTCATTTCATACATAACATTTTAAGAATGCACAAACCGGCTAACGTGTCTCATAAAGCCAACAGACTGGACGTGTTGCAGCGTCAAAATGGAAACACAACTCAGGCTGATTTAGTGTCCAAATTCTCATCACCTGATAGCTCAGTGACCTCATCAGTCTTCTTTCACAGCTGCATCTGTTTAAGAAAATGCTGTCTTCCAGTTTTAATCCCTCTAAAACAACATGGCAACATGACAGTGAGGAGGAGCCTCTGTATGGAGTTCTTAGCTCCAGGATGTGGCAGTGTAAAAATGCAGTGTCACAATTAACCTGGTGTGTGGGCAGGATCAGTCTGATGAAGGACTCATGCAGAGAGAATTCACATCTTGTGGAAATGCTCAGATTCTGACGTATGTGTTTGAGTGGATCATCATTGTTAGATGGCATGTCAAACAGTAGAGAGTAGAACCTGGGATATGTCAGCATAAAGAACATATTAATCCAACACAATGATGAGATCCCTGCCAGTTTGTTCACAATGCATGTCTATACTGTACTAAGTAAGGGATAATGGTTAATGATCGCCTCTGCCGAGTCCACCAAGTCCTGATTATGGACACCTTGGGGGTGGGGGGTTATCCCAGTTATACAACGTCCACTTACTACAAAATAAATATATATTTTCTGCATACGGCTGATGAACAGTGAATATGAAGAGACAGTGTGTTTATCCAGAGACACTAGCAGGGAATAGAATGTGACGTCAGATGATGTGGTAGCTATAATAGTCCAGAGAGGCAGTGTTGGCTGTAATGTCACTATCCTGAATACAGTCAATTCTCGTGTCGAGGTGTCGGCAGCCAGCGCATTCATTTACAGTTTCACTACAACCGCTTACTGTTGTAGGTGTCCATTATCAGGAAATCATGACAACCCTGCAGCCAATCAGAACTTGCAATCATTCCGATTACAAGTAAAATGTATGTGAGTAAAATGTATGTGAAGGCACATACAGTACTGTACTGTACTTAAAGTATAAATAAATACTCTGCCCAGAACGGCTTGCGCTCTGTTTTTGGCTTGTAATGTTATCATATGAAAACTGCCATTATCCTCAAGTGAAGATCAGTTAAAGAGATCATCTGCACAAATATACAACAGCTGAATCAACTCAAAAACTCAAAGTGGGCAAACTCAAAACATGGCTGTCTTTGTCTTTCCAGAGAAGTAAACAAATTGTAATGGCCAAGTATGTTCCGGTGCTGTGGGAATATGCAGGGGCTGGAATGGGCAAGGTTAAAGAGGAGGATGATGGAAGCTGTACACAAGGTACGGAGGTGTGAGGTGGAGGGTTGGGGCTATAGGATTCCATCCATGAAGCTGGTGTCCAACCGCTGGATGAGCACCCGGATGAAGGACATCTCCTTGCGGGTGTTCTCAAAGATCACTCTGGGGTCATCGGATTGGCAGCGTAGACAGTTGGGAGCCATGACCATGGCCAGGTTGTTTACATCCATCTTGGTGATGGTCACGTTAGCAGGCTGGGCAAATACCTGCACACAAACGGTAAGCAAGGTATTCTACAGGTTGCCTCAAAGCAGGCTTGAAAAAATGTACTGTAGATGTCTGTTAAAAGCACTCTGGGGATATGTTTGAGTGTGTCACTTCACTTCTTCATGTTAAGTCAATACCGAAGCCACCTTTTAAAACATTGTCATACAGTCTCCGTCATGTTTCTTTAATGCTTCAAAGCCTGTTCAACCACTGCAACATCAAACAAACTGGGATGAAATGAAAAAATTCTTCAGACTCACATTCCCAAAAAAAAAGGGAAAATATATTTTTCATAATTAGGCTGAACTGAATCTCGAAGGAATCCTGTTCAATGGTCCAGATGGTGGATCAGACAGAAGTGTCAAATATTGTAATTAACACCACCAGCCTCGCTCCAGGTCACAATCAGCCAAAAATACTTATAATGATTAGAGTCTGTATGTGTGTGTCTATGTGTGTGTCTATGTGTGTGAGACCTGTAGGAAGCGGATGAGGTAGCAGAGCACCAGTTTGTTGATGTGTGGTAGACCCAGTACCACGTTGACAGCTGCCTCTGGGTTGTCATAATGGCTGATGCACTCGTCATAGAACTCATGAGGGATGAGCGGCTCCTCCAGCTCTCTGTACCAGAGCTTCAGCAGAGACGCTGTCGATACAGAGAGCATGTGAGAACACTGAACCCTTCACCTCATCTGCTTCTCATCATCAGAACCATGAAAGAAAAGCATTCTGAGAGAGACCTCTGTGTGTGTGAGTTAACCTGGGATGTGTGGATCCTCCAGTCCTGTAGGTATTTTCCACTGATCTACTTGTAGCTTGAGGGCATTGACTTCATCGATGTCTCCCGGTACCCTGAAGGTCAAATAGTCACAGGCTGGTTACACTCCTCCTCTCTCCTGTGTAACTCTTATCTTCTCTGTATTTTATTCACTCTGGTTTCTACATAGTTATTGAGAATGGACCTGAAATCCTTCTACAGTGACCACAGTCCTCTGACTCAGACGTCAATGGCCAATCTTGGCCTGGGTTCTGGGGTGAGGTCTCAGTTGGAAAAAGAGGTGGCGGATGTTCTTCCTTGGCCAGTGTAATACTTTGTGTATCCTCTGTGCCAAGTCCCTAAGCTGACAGCTGAAGCACTTTCTGTTCTCTTTCTAACAACATACAAATGCCAGCACAGTTGCTCCCATCACTGGAATAGCACTGGCGCCCCCCCTTGGGGGGAGCGATGTGGCATAACAGTGTGTGTTTATGTGGCCCATCTTCCCAAAAAATGTTGTTTTTTTTCCTAGTGGTGATGCATTAGGTTTTATTTTCACAGTCACATGCTATATATCATACATGTATTTACGTCATATCTTATATATCACATATTTTTATTTTAATTTCCTTTCCTTTTATTTTGTTGCATACTGGGGACTTTTACCAAGCGGCACTGGGACCAGTAGTCCTCATGGGGACCAAAGACTGGTCCTAATGCAGTAAACTGTAGTCTCTGATAGGTTGGCTGGTTATGTTGAGTTTAGTCTATGCAATTTTTCTAACATAAAGCCATGTTCCATTACATTTATTTGTCAAATGTGAAGACTAGTGGCTGATATTAATGAAAGGTCATCACACCCTGCAGCCCTTTCTACTGCTCAATTCTCCAAATCACCTGAAGATCCCTTCTGTCTGGTCTCCGTTGAGACCCAGAACCTCTTCAGAAAGACGGGTCTGGACCCAGGGCAGCTGGCTGTCCGGATACCTTTCCTTCTGCAGAGCCATCACCTCTTCCAAAGAAGAGCCGAACATGGACGGGCTGAAAATTGCATTCCTGGCGTGCTTGATCTCCTCAAGACAGGGCTTCTGCAAGCCCTGGAGAATCAGACAGATGCACACACACACACAGACGGGAGTCACTGTTAATGTAGCGGGGCAGATGAACGCGTGAGTGTGAGTAGTGACGGATCGGTCCATCACAGGACACACAGCTCGTTACTGTCACAGTTAATACCTGACAAACACTGTGTCATTTGTTGTTGTTCTTATCATCATTGTTATTGCTTACTGGCGACTATTATAAATGTGACAGGACTACAGGACTATTATTTATACCTAGTGTCTAAGAGGTGTAAGAACATTTAAAATAGCAGCGTCTTGAAGAAAAGAGTTTTGTGGTTTCATCAGAAAGGAGAACACATGGACAGAGAGACACTAAGCTCTTACCTTCTTGGCTCCAGTCAGAGCAGCTTTTGTCAGTTTCCTGTAGCAGTATTTAGCATAGCTGCTAATGGCCACTCCTGTAGCAAAAAAGAAAAAAGGATATTTACACAATTTCAAAATTTCTAATGGTGTCAGTTTTGCATACACTTAGTTATAAAACAAAACACAATTTTATTAAGTTTAGGCATTTGTGAATACTGTCAGCCTGCACACTACAGAGGAGAGGAATCAATAACCCACAAGGTTATTGATTAAAGAGAGATTACAATTTTATTCCAGATCTGCACTAGAACACCCTGATCATCTGGATTATCTAAAAATTTTACAAAGTAGAATTAAAAATTTTCATTTTAGGTTAACATGGACATCTTCTAGTAGAGTTTCCGACAAAGCTGAAGTTGTACTGTGACCTCCATTGGGTTCAACCCACGTTACAAAGTTCAGCATATTAAATAAGACCCTTTTACCAATTAATCAATCTGATATTTTTCTCAGTTTAAATCTTAAACTGCAGCCTTTTGGTTTGATGCCAATATGCACCAGTCAAGTTGCAGGTTATACCTGTGTCTGTACAGACATGTATAATATGCAGTGACAGATGACAGAGCAGCAGAATGAAAAAGCTGCTGTTGGACTACAATGATTTAAATATCATCGCTGCAATTATGCTTTAAATTGTAAAACATGAACGCTTCGGACATACAGAGTCAACCAGCAGCACAGAAGATCAATACAGTCAGCCCAGTTTCGAAGTGGACACCAAATTATCAATAAAATCAGTATTTTGCCAAATATGAATATCATCTAAAGACCTCTGAATAAGGTTTGGGTTTAGCGTATGAATCTTAGGATATATATATAAAGGTCTAAGATCTGAATTTACAAACCTGAATAACAAGCAACAAGAACATGTTAGATTAAATAAGACTCCACATCTATTCATCATGAGCAGCAGACGCAGCAAAAAGCATAAGTCTTAGCAGTTTTACATAAACTACCTTTCAGTGCATTTTACAGTATGTAGTCACAGGAAACACAGAGCACTGCCTCACATGAAGCAAATTCTCAAATTCTCAGCTACATCATGCTAAATGCAGATAAATATATGATGGGGCAGGAGACCCCCCGGTGTCACATGAAGAAAACCTTGTTCTGTACTGTAAATCCATGGACGTAATATACACACTATGCTAACAGATTAGCAAACTGTTCCCACGGTAACTGTTACACTGTGGCCACAGTTCATAGATCTGTGCAGACAGATTACTAAACTGTGGCCCCAGACTTGCTAATTACTTTCTTCTTCAGAGGACAGACAGATAATTGGCTACTGGAAACTGCTTGCCAATGAACAGCTGTGTGATTGCATACAGTCCGTTGGCAATTACAACAGCCAAGGTTCTTTTTTAATCTTTTGTGTGATGACAGTGTGTATTGGTTATAATATGCATGCATGTGTATAGTAGACTACCACTGCTGCTTGCTTTAGGATAATATTGCTGTAAATGATTTTAGCACTGAATTTTTTTTTTTATTGTTTTTCTGCCAGGTAAATTATCTGTTGGTGGCAAATGATTCAATAGTCATTGAAATTTACATTAAAAAATGTCAGAATGGATTTCTGTGATGAAATATTGTCTGAAAATATCATGGTTTTGATCTACTCCATCACTTTGCATTGCAGGAAACAGGGTATTGGGTTGATCTGTTTTATGCATCCTGGAGATGAGATTTTTGAAATCCTGCAGATGTTGCTGTTGTGTGCATACTGTATATTACATGCAACATTTTGGTCAAAGCAATATGTGCTGTCATTACAGTACATAGTTTTGAATACAGACAGTGATTATACAATATATTCAGAAAAAATGTTCAAAGCAATCTGGGCCAATAACTAATACAGAGACACTGGATGGAAAGATAGAGTGCAAGATTACCTCTGAAGAAAAAGATAATCCAAATATCTCAGTCATCATTCATCACTGGCATTGTGTGTACAGGATGTGTATAGATGGGTGTGTCACTCCCTCACCTTTGGTGTCATTCAGGGGGTCCATGTGTCGATAGATGTAGCCCTCAAGGTAGGAATGAAAACGAGGTGTGGGGGGGAAAAAGGCCAAGCAGATCGCCATCAGCTCCCAGCCTCGCTCCAGACTGTCGTAGCGGAAATTCTCTGTAGTCTGACGACACAGCTGAATGTACAGCTCATCACGCAGTCCCTGGTTACTCCACCCTCGCACCACGACCTGACCAGGAGAAGCACATACAGTAGCAGGTCAGTGTGCTGTACTGCTTCCCTTGACAATGTCTCTTTGTGAATAAATGTTCATGTAATGGAACTATCTTCCAGTCTTGGTACGGGAGGCAGACACACTCTCTGATTTTAAGAGTAGGCTTAAAACCTTCCTTTTTGATAAAGCTTATAGTTAAGGCTGGCCTATCTAGCCCTTAGTTATGCTGCTATAGGCTTAGGTTGCTGGGGGAACACTCCATGATTCACTGAGCTTTCTTCTCTCCCCCCTCTGACTCCGACTCCTTCTCTGCTCCTGTAAATGTCCATATCCTTACACTAACTTTACTTCTTCCCCGGAGTCGTTATGCTTTACCATCCTGCAGGTTTTTCTAGGTCGCGGTGGGAGGTGCTGCTGTGGTCCTGCCTGATGCCCCCTGGCCACATTAGGAAAGGAGAAACCTGTGACTTGGATCCTGTGACTTGGATCCTAGGCTGGATTTCCAAGTGCAAATCGGGACCCACAGATCACAATGGCTTCTGGATCAATAGACTACACCTGCTTCTGGACCACTACACTTCACATATCCCTGGATTTACAGATTCTACATACTCTTGGACTCAGCAACACCCAGATCTTCCTACATGGAGTACAATGACTCCTGGACCAACAGAGTCCACCTGCGTCTGGATCACTAGACTTTCTATACACCCGGACTCATAGAATCCACAGACTCTGGGACTCATGGATGTTTTATGCATTCTAAATGAACTGTTGTTATCATGTTTTTGTGTTCTGTACAAGTGACATTTATTGCACGTCTGTCCGTCCTAGGAAGAAGGATCCCTCCTCTGTGGCTCTTCCTGAGGTTTCTTATTTTCCCTGTTTAGTGTTTTTTAAGTTTTTCCTCACCCGGTTCGAGGGTCTAAGGGCAGAGGATGTCACATCTGTACAGTTTGTCAAAGCCCAGTGAGATAATGTGTAAATTGTGATTTCGGGCTATACAAATAAAATTTGATTTGATTTGATTTGATGTACACACTTGTTGAAAACAACAGACAGAAGGTCACGTTAGAGGCTGTTGAAATGTGTTGCTCGATGAAGTACTTCATTTGGCTCAAATTATTACTGATGAACAGTCACTCGTAACAAACCCAGCTTTTTATCTTGTTTTCACAGCAGCCAACTGAGCTAAATGTATCACAAGAAAGCAAATGCACATATACATAACATGACTAGAGTTAGAAAAAAACATTGATTTGAGCGCACTTGCACAGCATTCAGAGGACATATACAGCATGTGCTGCATCTTAGCATGCTAAGTTTGACCTGCTCAATTGAGATGAGACTGCACATAAGAACAGCAGAGAAACGGGACACATTAAGGATATGATTTATTTTATGCATTTGTGAAGATGCCTAAGATGCCCTGGCTGTTGCAGAGGATTTTTTAACACATTCAATGAAAATCATTTCTACATAAAGGTGGAAATGAAATGAAAGCAGAAAAATTGCCTTTTCTGGCAAAAATATATGTGGATGCTGATTACTGAAATAAAACTGCTGAGAGCATTTGCTGAATTGCAGAAATGAAGAGCCAAAAACAGTAATGAGCTACAGTGTCAGTTGACATGTAACAGTGGCAGCATGCTAGCTGAATGCAATATACTTAAAAAGCATAAATGTGAACTCCATTGGTCAAGAATTTAGAAACTAAATTTCAATACTCTCAAACGTGAAAAATAAAAGAAACTGACTGAAAAAATGATACTGTAAAATATATAAAAGGGGTTAAGTATAAAATGAGAAAAAGTCAAAACCACGATGTCCTTAGAATTGATAGCTGAAGAAGTTTCAATTGGTGAAGACGAAGCAGAAGTGAAAAAATAACAATTAAAAATAGAATAAAAATAGTGTGGATGCTGACAACCACGGTGATTTTCAGATCAAGGATCACGTGAACGTAAAATCTGAGTAAGTAGTGAGAATAAAGAGGGGAGGTGGAATAGAGACCTCCAGAGCCACAGAGACGGGGTCAGCCTTGGAGCGACGGTCTCCCATGTAAGTCTGGATGAGCTTAAAGATGTCCACCGCCTCCCTCTTCACCGTGCGATCCGTGGTCACAATCATAGGCTTCTTGATGGGCTCACTGCTCCAGGCCAGCATGTTGGCGATGGACACCTTTCTTCTAAACAGACCCTGTGAAAACAGACAAGGAGTGGAGAGAAACAAGAGGAGGATAATAGAGATGGTGAGATACAACTGCAACTGCCATTCATCAAAGCTTCCATCCAATTTGCAACATATCTGGTCAGAATTATACTGTTAATTATACATTAAGATTTGGATTAAGATTTAACAAAACATGCAGTAATCAAAATTTCTTCACAATCTTTATTTCCTGTTATTCTGGTTTGGTTTGAAGTTTTTAGTGTTTTCCAGTTCTGTGTTCTAATTTCTAGTTTGTTCCCTGGTTAATTGTGAAAGTTTTTCTTCTCCTCTTGTCTTGTCTTAACTTAAATTTCCTCCCTTTCCTCCGTTTTTCCTTCAGCTGTGATTCTGCTCCGTCTGCTTCTTTGCACTTGGGCACTTGCCCATGTCTCGTAGTCACCTGGCACACGTGAAACATGATATCTCCTTTATACAATAATTGTGATTGACAAAGTGCTGAACCTCAGCCCAATGTTGCTAGTGAGGGTAAAATGTTAATACACAGGCTAACTAAAACTAGAATAGAGTCCAGCACTGCCATAAAATGTTTGAAATTACAGATAATATATCACCCCCGCCGCCCCCCGCAGGGCAAAGATGTCATTAGCTGACATGACGGCATCTCTGCATTTAGATACAGTAAGGAAGCAAGACGGTTTTTTGGGGCTTTCCACTCTTTCACATATCTATGGTTGCCTGGAGCTTTCAGAAGGTAGAGAATACACGTCCGTGCCATTCCATGTGCCTACAGAAAAGGCTATGGCCAGAAGCTATGTAAATACTGTGCCATGATGGAGAGCAGAGCGAGCATCATTTACAAATGACACTGGTTAAGTCAGACACAGCATAATAGGAGGAGCTGGGTGGAGGTGGGTTGCAGAGGAAGCAGGAAGAGTTGGCAAGCCATAATCAGCTGATGTGGCTGGGCACTGGGACCTGCTGATTTACCTGAGATTGTGAACTGCCCTGCTTGTAACCCTGTTAGCTCTATATCTAATCTTCTTACAATGCAGTGTTAAGATAGCAACTCTAGTTATTGTCAATCACCCTGTCTCCTCATCACAGAGATTCACTTATGCTAGCCAAAATAATATTTTCAGCATTTGATTAGCACTAATTTCTATTCAAATTATTGAGGAAATTCATTCTAACAGGCCTGTCATGAAAATATATGTAAGGATAATGGCATACAGTACAGGTCCTCTGGAGTACCTGTGTGTGTTTGTTGAAGTGCTTGGATGCCCAGTTCTCGATGTCAGTCTCTGAGGAGGGTTTTCTCAGGGTGAACTCTGGGAAAATGCCACAACTGGCACTCGGCATCATATTCCTGGCATTCCGACTGGCCTCAAACTGGGCACAGGCTCCCAGGTCCTCTGACTGACAGAGACATGAGGGAAAACAAAATTAACATAAATATGAAGTATCCTGTTAACCAGGTTTTCTGTGAATTGAACTAAACCAAATAGCACAGGGTCATTACAACATCATTCATTATAACATTTAATAACAATCTGTGATCATAAATTTATTTTTCTTGATGTCCATCAAAAATTTATGGGATGTTAGCATAGCTTAATTTAGCTGGTGGACACAGCTAACCTAGCTCTGATTGAAGTTCAAATTACACCTCCCAAGGACTCTACACTTCATAAATGAACATGCTGAATGCCATTTGTGTCAAATCACATATGAGAAATGAGAGAAGTGTAAAAATATACATCACGAAAGCATTAGTGAGAAATGTTTAGAGCTGTACAACTACATTTTTGACTTGTGGACAAACAGCTAGCAAACTTCATCTTGACTCCAGCACTAAAACTATCACGTCAACATTGATCATTGATATGCATATGACTTACTCTTACAAAAACTGTATTTGCTGAAATGAAAGTTAATTCACATATTTGCTTATGCTGTACCACAATGGACCCTTTTCATGACAGCCATTCTTACATCAAATTTCAGGTAAACACAATTGGATTTTGTAATTAACAAAATTCAATAACGCTCTGCTCCAATCAGCATGACGGAGCCTATCTGGACGGATCCTCCACAAGGTTAAATACTGGGGACTCCCTATCAGAAATTTAGAACTAAAGAAGCCTCTTGGATGAGAAGCCAAACGTCTTCAAGAAACTACAAGACGTCCTGTTGGCTTCAGAAGAAACATCAAGACTACAATGACCTGGATGACTGAGAATCTTCACAGACTTCATTCAGAAATTTTGAGTCCATGTAAACATAGCTATTGTCAACTGCTGTTTCTTCTTTGTCTTTTTTTAAAAATTCCATGGCCACATTTAAAGAGTAAGAGGAAGCGAATAATATGTTGGGACTGGAGAAATAAAGATGGAGAGGAGTGATTTAGATTTCCCGGTTTTCGAAACTTTCAATCAGAAACTGCATAGTTTTAGATGCAGGAAAGAGAGGACCACCTCATCAGTTTGTCTATATGAAAGGACTAAGAATTACTGCCCATCTGACAATTTCACCGCTGAGAGCCCTAACACTCAACCACACGCTCACTGCTCACACACGTCTCTTTTACATTATTACCAGAAATACTACTGTAACATGTTAGTCACAAACATAGACTCCACACCAGTCTCTGTAGGATACACGGTATCATAAATTATGCCAAGCAACAGTAACAACGAAATACTGGACAAGCTGTGAAATGTTAAAATTCTGACAAAAGATGGGGAGGGGTTTACCACTCTGTGAAAGTCTGTACTAGCAAATAGTGCAACCATTGAACAATAATGTTTCTCAACATATTAATTAATTTGTGGGATTGCATTACAAGATTAAGAGAATCTGAGGAAATCCCTGCACACAAGGGACATGGCTAAAAACTGGTAATGAAAGGCCATGATCTTTGGCCCCTCAGACTCCTCCATGGATGGTATGGGGTTATAATAGTGCTCATGGCATGGGTAACCTGCACATTTGTGAGGGCATTATTAATGCTGAACGACATATACAGGCTTTAGAGCAGCATATGCTGCTAAATATATGTTTATTTCAGGTGATGCTTAACAGTGCTAAACATGACAATGTCCTTACTTTTTTTGAAACGTTGCTGACATCAAATCCTGACTGAGGATATAAATTTTCAGAAACAATGAAATTTTTCTGTTTCAACAACTGTTGTCTTTGCACTATTTTTTAATTAAATATGGGGTTTCAGTGTTTTGTAAATCATCCCATTCTGTTTCTATTATAGACAGTGTCCCAACTTTTGCAGAAATGGGGCTGCACAAAGATAGATTTTTGTTTGTGAGGTCAAATTTGTTACGACAGTTTCACTGTGGTCATAACAGTAGTTTCCATTTGTGTGCATTAATGGTAATACCTATTATGTATTAGCAGCTAGCTAACTAACTTGTTTTTATCAATATATGTAACACTAATTCATGCTACATGGGCACCTGTGTCGTGTTGTCTGTATGCTTAAAGATCCTTAGTATCTAATTTTA
Organism: Mola mola; assembly: GCA_001698575.1. Taxonomy (NCBI): domain Eukaryota; kingdom Metazoa; phylum Chordata; class Actinopteri; order Tetraodontiformes; family Molidae; genus Mola; species Mola mola. The sequence goes on from KV751359.1 coordinate 1,905,019, forward strand.
TTTCAGGATCTCAATAGAAGTTCTACTGTACATAAACTTCAGAAATGCTGGGAATAAAGTAGGTTGAGTGGATGCTACTTGATATTTGATCATTATGAAGCTTAGAAAAAGTGTATGTAATTCATAAATGAGAGTTGCCCATACTTTCCTAGTAACCTTTATGCTGCCCAACACTGGCAACTGAGTGTAACTGACAACAATAACAGACTCACACAGAGCTGTCTGTCATCACTTACAATAAGGTACAGTATGCTGGCTATTTACTCGCATTACTGAAGTGAGTGTTGTTACAATTTTCTTCTTTACCACAAAGATTTTAGTGCCACCCTAAAACATTGCCAGTGGAATTACAGAAATAATTACTGAGATCTATGACTAAAAGCAGTTGGACAAAAACGTTTTAAACCGTAAGGAAAGATTTGTTATAACCTGGAAATGTCCTATCCTTCACACTAAGGACACAGTCCTAGCATGCAGCAGTACCTGTGAAGGGTGAAGGTAAGGCTCAGGGGTGGCCAGGTTGGTTTGGACTGACAGGCTTTTTTCCAGAAGGGCCTGGGGAAAGCCTAGCCGGTCAAAGGTGCTGCGTTTCCAATGGTGGGCATCACCCTGCGCCAGGGCCTCATCTTCACTGAAAGCCCTCACCACTGGTCCTGGTAATGGCAGAGGCACTGCCCCATCACTCTCATAGCCATCTTTTGAGCCACCACTCTGGGTACCCCCCCTTTCCTGGCCTGAATCCCAACTGCTCCTCTGTTTCATCAACTGCTGGGCCTCCCATGCAAGTCTGGCCTGGGCCAGCATTGCCTCAGATGCAGTGCCTGAGAGCTCCCCCTCCAGCCCACCACAGCGTGCCAGCTCCTGGGGGAGGGATGGCTTGCGATTCTTGCGTTTGCGGTGACCTCCAGGAGAAAATGCCCCAGGACCTCCTGTTGAGGAGGAAGAAAGGGAATGGCTATGGCTGGATGTCCAGGATACAGTGTCTTCATAAAGCAACCTCTGGCCCCCCATTCCATCGTCCCCACTGTAGTCCAGCAGCAGGTGTGGGTCCCTGATCAGAGATTGGCTGTGCTGCAGAGTAAATGACCCCCCAGATGAGCCACCATAGATTCCTGTAGTGCCGTAACGCATCAAACGATCTGCAGCCTTGAAGCGAGGACTGGAAGACGACTGCTCAACATAAACCAGCTGCTTGACATACTCCTTCCCCACAGGACTGTATTCCAGATTCTGGGTCTTCTCCAGACATTTCTGCCTGGTCAGAACCAACTGGCCGTAAGGTGACTGGCCCTGCTTGGGGGAGTGATAGAGGGGAACTGAGGACTTGTTGGCAGGTGACTTACCAGTGCCATATACAGAGGAGGAGTCAGTGAGGTGCATGTCAGTGGGAGGTTCCTCATAGATGGGTGGGGGCTGGTACTCTGAAGGGGGCTCCTCATATAGTGGAGGCTCATAAGGGTAGTGGGGTGAGGGAGGCTGGGAGTCGACTGAAGAGCGGCGCTGCGTACCAGTAACACCTAACTCTGCCCGCTTCAGGAAGGGAGACTGACGGCGATCAGAGTAAAGAACATGGGGACTGTCAGGTTCTGGGGGTGGCTTTCCTCCAGAGGAACGCCGAGTTCGTGATGTGGTTCCCCCTCCAGAAGGAGCAGCAGGAGCGGGGGGATCACAGGGAGAGTATCCATTTCCCTGATGGGCCAAGAAGCTGGGCTCCCTATCTGTAACCTTGATCAACATTCGCTCCTTTGTACCAGTGTTCCACCTAAAGGGAGAAGTCCTGAGAGGAGATGACAGAACAGAAGAGGTAATGAGGGGAAAAGAGGAAAGACAGAAGAGACAAGAAAAAAAATGAATTAAGAGTCTGGTGGCAGAGTGATAGAGTTGTTTGCATGCTGATAAGACTGATAAGAAGATGTTACTTTTCATTAGAGCCAAGTGGGCTCTTAATATAACCTGGTTCCTGGCATGTTCTGGTTTCATCTCACAGCATTGATGCCAACTGTAATATTCAAGTGTATGGCCACAATATTTTGCTAAAACATCAGCTTACTTTATTCAGGATATATTCAATAATTAGTAATCTGTATTGATTTAGTCTGGTCAGCAGATCAAATATGATCCAGGACTGACAGATCTGTGAAATTAATTAAAATCCCAATGACACTACACAGTGATTTGGACAAAAAAAGTTTGTTGAATCCATATTCCAAAAACCATGCAAATTTTACACATTGAGAAGTAACTTGATAAGGGATGTGCAAAGAGGCAGGGGTTGAATGTCTCTCAGGCTCATTTTTG